>JAGIQG010000033.1:1222500-1744766 GCA_024679065.1 Sphyrna mokarran
GTATAATACTGCTTTCAGCAACAGCTCGGCTTGCTCTGGGCTGACAACAGCTTGTACATGTTTTCAGCGTGCAGTATGTGGAGAGGCTACTGCGTATACAGCACCTCTAACAGATACTACACCATCAAGGACTATCTCTTCATAAATGACCCATTTTTGAACAAAGGTTATTTTTGATTCCTACTTTCTTTCCCACTGTGACTGTTCAGTGTCCCAGAGAGAGATTGTGCAAAATTATTTTCTCCGTGTTCCTGCCAGTGCTGAAACCAGAAAGTGGTGAGCACCTCAACTTCCTCCTGGGTGAGCCAGTGCCCATCCCCAATTGGCTGCGACAATCATTAGTTGGTGACTCGTTCCTTTATTGCCTGTGTTCTACCTGGGAGATGTTCTTTTTTTTAGAGCAACACAGCACGGGAAACAGGCCCTTCGGCCCAACGAGCCCGCGCCGCCGTCATAACTATATAGTAACAATTCCATTATCCTATTCTAATTTTAGGTTATTCCTAATATGGAAGAATCTCAATGTAGGGACAATTTGTTTCCCAATCAGCCTAAGAGCGAATTTTTGGGATGTGGGAGGAAACCGGAGCGCCCGGAGAAAACCCACGCAACCACGGGGAGAACGCGCAAACTCCCGCAGACACCGGCCCAATTCCAAGTGTCTGCACAGCTACAGCGATAGTCACTGAGCTGTCATGGTGCCCTTCAGATGGTCCAGATAAAGCACTCATTTACGACATGAAGCACCAGGCAACCCATGAATCAACATCCAAGAGCTGTCCTCGCACCACCTGCCGAATGCATGCTCCTTGTTGGTCAAGTATGGACCGAATTACCTGTGGGAAAAAAAGCCATAGTTAAACAGTCCTACTATATCCCTCTATCTGCATACCGCTCATGTGGCTGTCCAAGAGACCCTTAAACAGCCCTAGCGTGCCTGCTCCCACCACCTTACTCGGCAGTGCATTCCACACCCCCACTACCCTTTGTGTGAAAAACTGCCCTCTAATATTCGTCTTATACATAGCCCCCCTCACCCTAAGGCCATGACCTCTCGTCCTATCCATTTCTGAAGGTGGAAAAAGTTTACCACCATTTACTCTATCTATACCCCTTATAATCTTATACACCTCTAATAGATCCCCTCTAAGCCGACGTCTTTCAAGGGAAAACAACCCCAGTCTATTTAATCGTTCCTCATAAGACAGTCCTTCCATACCAGGCAGCATCCTGGTAAACCTCCTCTGCACTCTCTCCAAGGACTCCACATCCTTCCGATAGTACGGCGACCAGAACTGGACGCAGTATTCCAAGTGAGGCCTAACCAACGTTCTATACAATTGCAACATCAAACTCCTACTCTTGTATTCTATACCCTTTTCTATGAAAGCTAACATACTATACGCTTTCTTTATCACCTTCTCCACCTGTGAGGACACCTTCAGAGACTTGTGAACCTGCACCCCCAAGTCTCTCTGCGTCTCTATGCTCCTTATAGTTTTACCTTTTATCCTATAACTCTCTTCTACATTTTTCCGGCCAAAATGCATCACCTCGCATTTATCCGGATTAAATTCCATTTGCCATCTATCTGCCCAGTCTACCAACCTATCTATATCCTGTTGTATTGCCTGGCACTGCTCCTCTGTACCCGCCAATCCAAGCATCTTGGTGTCATCAGCAAATTTGCTGATCTCACCACCTACCCCAACTTCCAAGTCGTTTATGTAGACCACAAATAGAAGAGGACCTAGTACTGAGCCTTGTGGCACTCCACTAGTGACAGGCTTCCAGTCGGAAAAAGAGCCTTCCACTACTACCCTCTGTCTCCTCCTCCCGAGCCAGTTCTCGACCCATCTACATACCGGCCTGTATCCCATGCGCCTTCACCTTCTCTATCAGTCTACCATGAGGAACCTTGTCAAACGCCTTACTGAAATCCATGTAGACGACATCAACAGCCTGTCCTTCATCAACTGTTTTTGTCACTTCTTCAAAAAATTCCACTAGATTTGTAAGACAAGACTTCCCCTTGACGAAGCCATGCTGCGTATCCCTGATCAGATCGCAGCGCTCCAGATGCTCATACATCCTGTCCCTGAGGATCCTCTCCATTAGCTTACCTATAACTGAAGTCAAGCTCACCGGCCTATAGTTCCCTGGGTTATCCCTCTGACCTTTTTTAAACAACGGTACTACATTTGCTATCCTCCAGTCCTCTGGGACCTCACCTGTGTCCAAGGAAGAGACAAAGATTTGCGTCAGAGGCCCAGCTAGGTCTTCCCTCAACTCCCTTAGCAGCCTGGGGTAAATGCCATCAGGCCCCGGAGCTTTATATGTCTTTAAGCTGCCTAACAGCCCCAACACCTCTTTCCTCGTAATCTTTATTTCCCTCAACCGATCCTCAACTTTGTCAACATCAGCCACAGACATCTGTCCAGTCTCCTGCGTGAATACCGACGCAAAGTATTCATTCAGGATCTCCCCCATTCCCTCAGGCTCTAAGCATAGATCCCCTCCTCTGTCCCTGAGAGGTCCAATCTTGCCTCTAACCATCCTTTTGCTCCTTACATAGGAGTAAAATGCCTTAGGATTTTCCTTAATCCTACCTGCCAGAGCCACTTCGTGGCCCCTTTTTGCCTTTCTAACACCCCTTTTAAGATCCCGTCTACACTCTCTATAAGCTTCCAGCGCTGTCTCTGTCCCCAGTTGCCTAGATCTAATGTAAGCCTCTCGCTTCTTCCTGATCAAGTCCTCAATATCCCTGGTAAGCCACGGTTCTCTAATCCTACTTTTCCCATCCTTCCTCCTTGCCGGCACGTATCTTTCCTGCAGAGAGTTTAGTTTTCCCTTGAAAGACTCCCACATGTACCTCGTCGACCTGCCCTCGAAAAGCTTATCCCAGTCGGTATCTTTAAGATCTTGCCTAATCTGGCTGTATCTAGCCCTCCCCCAGTTAAATACCTTCCCTTTTGGGCCGGTCTCGTCCTTTTCCATTAATATCCTAAAGCAGACAGAGTTGTGATCACTATTTGACACATGCTCTCCTACCTCGATGTCAACCACCTGCCCTGGCTCATTCCCCAGAACCAAATCCAGTATAGCCCCCTCTCTAGTCGGGCCATCCACATACTGGTCCAAGGACCCTTCCAAAACACAATGTACAAATTCCTCCCCGTCCACTCCTACAGCTCTGGGCACTCTCCAATCTACTCCAGGGAAATTGAAATCTCCCACTACTACTACCCTATTTTTCCTACACTTATCTAAAATGTCCCTGCATATCCCTTCTTCCACGGCCCGCGGGCTGTTGGGCGGTCTGTAGTAAACACCCAACAGAGTAACCACTCCCTTCCTATTCCTCAACTCCACCCATAGAGACTCAATTCCTAAATCATCCATACCTCCCTCCCTCTGCACTGCTATGATGTTGTCCTTAACTAATAAAGCCACTCCCCCTCCTCTCCTCCCACCAACTCTGTCATGCCTAAAACACTTATATCCTGGAATATTCAAATGCCAGTCCTGCTCCTCCTTCAACCACGTCTCGGTCACCGCCACCACATCTAAACTCCTCGTGAACATTATTGCCTTCAGTTCATCTGTTTTGTCAGTCACACTCCTCGCATTAAAACACATGCACTGAAGACCCTCAGTTCTCGGATATTCCTTTCTACCTTCTGGTGTTACCCTATCATCCCTCTCTCTCCCACTCCCAGTTCCCTCTCTCTCCCCACCCTCCCTCCCTATTAGTTTAAACACTTCTGAAACACTCCAGCTAACCTCCCAGCTAAAATATGTGTTCCCCTCCCAGTCAACTGCTCCCTATCTTGAATAGATGACCCTCCCTCCTGAAGACTTCCCAATGATCAATGAATATGAAGCCTTCTGCCCTACACCAATCCCTCATCCATGCATTTAGTTGGAGTGTCTCATTTATTACCCAATCGGTCCCGGGCACAGGCAGCAGGCCAGAGAACGCCACCCTGGAGGCCCTACCTTTCAGTTGAGCCCCCAACTCCCTAAACTGCCTACGTATGTACCCCCTACATCTTTCTGTCCTGTGTGAACTATTACATTTGCCTTAGACCTTTCTCCCTTCAAAATTCCCTCTACCGTCTCTGAAACATCCTGGACCCCTGCTCCAGGGAGGCAGACTACCATCCTGGAGTCTCTCTTTTGCCCACAGAAACGCCTATCAATCCCTTTAACCATCCCATCCCCCACCAATATCTCACTTCCTGCTTTCCTGCTGTTCTCTGTGGCATTCTGTTCCCCTTCACTTGCCCTCTCCATCACAGCTTTTACCCCTCCCTTGGTTTTCTGGGAATCCTCCTTTGAGATGGCCTTTGTGCCTTGATTTTTATTCTTTTTCCTCGTATCTATAACCAGCCCGTCCCTACTACCAGATCCTGGGGTCCCCGCAGGACTACCTTCCCTATTCATTGAAACTTCGGTTTCCCTCACTAGACACATGTCCTCCAAGCGCAGCTCCAGCTTCCTCACCCTAGCTCTTAAACATTGCAATTCTAAACATGTTGCGCATATGTGGGCCTTCGGGAGACGTGATGCCTCCAAGAAGGTCCACATATGGCAGCGTACACAGTGGACGCGTTTGGCCAAGTATCCTGGCATTTTGTACACCCCCTTTAAAGGTGTTGGGAAAAGAGTGTTTGTTAGATAGGAATCAAGTTACTCACCGCGTCCAAGCCTGCGCTCACCCAAGCCCAGTGAGCTTAAGCCCTTATTGCTCTCACTCTAATTCCCGTCTCACTCCGCTGCCCGCTGTCTACCTTGGCCTTCCTTATATATTCCCGCGCTTCCTTCCCTGCAGCCCTCCGCGCCTATCTCCCGCTACGGAGTGCCGAAATAAACACTCTAAGAACTAAAGTGAAAGACGGAAATCGCAAATCGGGAGTCTCACCAGCCACTCTTCAAAAAACTCTGCTCCGGAGAACATGCACACTGGTTGGTAAAGCTCCAACAACCATGTCTTGATGGTAAACTAGGAGGCTGGGTGAAGGGTTGTATGATGTATTCTCTGTAAAGTTCTGCAAGGGTAACTGGAGATAATTCCTTTCACCCAGTGAGAGTTTTTTTCCCACCAGCAGACAGTATGTCAGGTCAGGTGGTGATGGGCTGCTGTGATCCAGCAAGTGGGATTGTCTCTCCATGTCCAGTTCTTCCTGCTTTCTAGCCAGCTCATTAAGGTGCAGTTCCATAGATGTGCCTTTCAGTTACCTCATTCAAGTGGTTAGCTCTGCTTGTCAGCCCAGACAGTCAGTGCTAGTGGCCTGTTTGACTGCAGCAGCTGAACCTGTTTGTATCCTGGAATTTGTGTAAACTCACTGGGGCACCAATTGGTACCATCAGGAAAGCGGGGAAGCAAAAATAATCTTTAAAAAATGGATAAAAGCAAATAACTGCGGATGTTGGAATCTGAAACCAAAAGAGAAAATGCTGGAAAATCTCAACTGGTCTGGCAGCATCTGTAAGGCTGACGTTTTAAATCCAGCTGACACCTGGTCCTACAAAAGCTCTGACAAAGAGTTATCCGGACTCGTAACGTCAGCTCTTTTCTCTCCTTACAGATGCTGCCAGACGTGCTGAGATTTTCCAGCATTTTTTTCTCTTGGTTTCTTTTAAAAAAAAAAGGGTCATTTCAGGTGGTGACTAATCAGGGCTGGATTCCATGTTAATTCCACCTCGCCCCATAGTCCAGGGCATTGAGACCAATTGTCACACTGTAACTGCAGCCCCTGACTGATGTTAGTTAATCTATCATTGACTGAATTAAATATGAAACTTTCTTCACCTGTACAACTCATTGAATAAATTAGCTGGACCACTGAGGGCAGCTTGTGATAACATTTACTCCATTTAGTGAGTGGCATTAAATGAGTTGGGTTTTGCGCGTGCGTGTATGTGTGCATGTCTTTGTTCTGCCCCATGTGTGTTTGTGCATGTGTCTCAGTTCATCAGTGGGTAACACGGTGACACAATGGTTAGTGCTACTATCTCACAGCAGCAGGGACCCAGGTTTGATTCCAGTCTCGGGTGACTGTCTGCACATTCTCCCCATGTCTGCGTGGGTTTCCTTCGGGTGCTCCCGTTGCCTCCTACAGTCCAAAGATGTGCAGGTTAGGTGGATTAGTCAGGTGAATGTATGGGTTATGTGGTTAGTGCAGGGGTGATGGGCTTGGGTAAGATGCTCCACTGGGGAGTCAGTGCAGACTCGATGGGCTGAATGGCTGCTTCCTGCACTGTTAGGATTCCATGGTCACTGTGTGAGAGCCATATAGCCTACTCCATCTCTGTGGATTTACCCTGATTGGGATTTCCTTTCTTTGCTATTTTTAGTAAAAACATGCCTGTGATTGTAAAACACTGAACGCTATTGTATACTCGAGTTTCATTTTATTACTAAAAATAATGACAATGCCAAATACAGCCCTTGGTGTTCCCAGAGGATTGTGAGTATAAAGTGGAATCAGGACATTGTGACTGGAGATGAATCTTACCCTATTCCTATAATCACTCAGTGTATTGATTTACTGTTCAATTTCCATTATAAATCTCTCCGTTTATTGACTGGCTGTTTCAGTATCCATTCCCTGATCTGTGAGCCTGTTGTCGTCTTTATCAGCAGAGAGTTCCCTAGCCGCTGGGAAATTACTGTTGAAATCAATGCGGAATGTCAGACTGGATCCCAGGCTCACCAGCCCCCAACTCTGTGAGGATTGTGGGTTTAGCCCCAGAGGTATGAATCTCCAGTTCCAGGAACCAAGTGTCGTTCCAGCCTGACAGTACAGTGAGAACTGAGCAGAAGTCTTCGCTTCCAGCCCCAGATGGGTATATATTTCCAATGATTGCAGGGTTGATTGAGAACCTGTTCACAGTAATATGTTTTAGACATGTGACTGCCCTCTCTCCTGCTGAAATTGTTCATGATTTTTTTTTCCTCTTGTAGCCCCAATTAAATTTGTATCCCCCACACTGAAAGAAGGTTACAATATTGGTGCTGTTTACATATGAATATAGAAGATAGGAGCAGGAGGAGGCCATTCGGTCCTTCAAACCTGCTCCACATTCATCACAATCATGGCTGATCATCCAAACTCAATAGCCTCATCCTGCTTTCTCCCCACAAACTTTGATCCCATTTGCCCAAAGTGCTATACCCCTGGTTCTGGACTCCTTCCGCATCAGGAACATCCTCCCGGCATCGATCCTGTCTAGTCCTGTTAGTCTCTGAGATCCCCCTTGTTCATCTGAATTCCAATGAAAACGATCCTAACCTAGTCCATCTCTCCTCATACATCAGTCCCAACATTCCCGGAATCAGCCTGGTAAAGTTTGTGAACTAAGAGATTGGGGCCAAGAACAGGACTGTGAAATGTGGGCCCACTCTGGGTATAGATACAAGACACTGACATTCCTATATTGTCTTAATTACATTTCTGATTTTCCATTCAAGAAACTTGGGATATTATAGACTTGGAATCCACGTCATGAGTAAAGGACTCGATTAAATGCCTTTACCAGGAGGTGTTTCAGAATAAGATGGTGGGTCTGAATGCACACCTGCAGTGCCATAACCAGTGGGGCTGTGGACCAAATGCCATATCACTCATTGGAATTTAAGAAAAACATTTGTAATGGAGAGTGGGAATAGAAGTGTGACAAGAGAATGAAAAGCTAATAAATGTAGTGCGTGACTAACTGAATATAATAATGAAGTCTTATCAGCTGAGTGGCAGTGGCTTTAGAGTGGGGAAGAATTATGGGAAAGGAACTGATCAAGCTGTCCAACACCACTACCCCCCACCCACCCCTCTGCCCAAGTGGTCACACTGGAGGCAATGACCGTACTGTAACCTCTTACCCTCCCAGCAGCAGCAGTTAAACAATTCATGGTAATTAAGACACCACTGGGGATAGATTGGTAACCACGGCAGGATACATACCCTGCTAATGTTGACAAGATAACTCGAGGCAACCTCCGGGGTAAATTAGAATTCTAAAGTGTTCAGAGGATGCCCCCTCGTACCTACTTGGCAACACCTACTCCTCAGTGGGACTCTCTTTAATCCTTCCACTTGGACTGGCAGCCTCTGCCCTCTGTTGGAAGGGCTTCTGGAGTGACCTGTTAATTAGTTACTTCCAGGAAGATCAGGCAGGCAGATTGACCACAGGGTCAGGATGCTGTTGAAAACTAAGGGGTACCTCAGTTACCGAGCACCCTCCTCCTATGCCCATAACCCCATGAATCTACTATGGTCTATTACACATACTATGGTCTAACTTACACATCTTTTCTCGAACAGCTGTAGCTCCTTCAGTCTGTCCACATAACCAAATTCCCTCATCCCTGAAGCTGTTCTTGTGAATCCCATGTATGTGCTCTGTAATACCTTTCCATTCTTCCTGAAAGGTGCTGCCCAGGATTGTAGATGATACTGAGGTGAAACCAGTGTTTTATAAAGGTTCAAGCTAACATCCTTTGTTGTGTGCTTTGTACCTCTCTTTATGAAGGATCACCTAGTGTATTGTGGTGAACTGAAAAATAGATTTGAAAGAGGTACTTTTTCAAAGTGCAGCTCCAATTCCATTCCAGTGAACATATTAACAATGACAGCTATATAGGCATCAGTAAAAATGTTAAATCATGGCTCAAGCTGCAAAACTATTTACATTATATTCTGCTCACAAAAGACCATCCATTTGATAAAACAATATAATTCAACATCAACACCAAAATTATTTTCGAGAATCACAGGTACTGCAGCACACGAGGCAATCAAGTCTGCACTGATGTATGAAAGATCCCGACTGGCCACCTAATCCCATCTGCCAGCTCTTGGCCCATAGCCCTGAATGTTAAGGTGTGTCAAGTGCTCATCCAGTTACTTTTTAAAGGATGTGAGACATCCCACCTCCCACCTACCACCCTCCCAGGCAGCACATTCCAGACCCTCAACACCCTCTGGATTAAAAAAAACGGTTTCCTTAATTCCTTCTCTAAATCTCCCACCCCTCACTTCTAACTTGCGTCCCCTTGTAACTGACCCTTCAACTAATGGGAACAGCTGCTCCCTATCCACTCTGTCCATGATCCTCATAATCTTGAACACCGCAATCAGGTTGCCCCTCAGTCTTCTCTGCTACAACAAAAACATGATGTAGAGATGCCGGCGTTGGACTGGGGTAAACTCAGTAAAGTTTTACAACACCAATTTTAAATCCAACCAATTTATTTGATAGTAAATCCGCGAGCTTTCGACTTTACAGCCTTCGTCAGGCAAATGCAGTGTTCTGATCTGCAGAGGCACTCATATCCACACAGACAGTTACAGATTGCTGATTAGAATGCGAATCCTTACATCTAACCTGCTATTCAAGTGTTAAAGTGGCTAACAATGTGTGTGAAGGGAATCCTGAGCATTGGTTAAAGAATTGTGTATTTTCTCCAGACAGCACAGTAAGTGAGGTTTTTTGCTAACCCAGGCAAGTTACGGGGGTTACAGATAGTGTGTCATGAAGCCAAGATCCCTGTTAAGACCGTCCTCATGTGTGCGGAACTTGGCTATCAGTCTCTGCTCAGCGACTCTGCGCTGTCGTGTGTCACGAAGGCCCCCTTGAAGAACATTTACCCGCAGGTCGGAGGCCGAATGCCCATGACTGCTGAAGTGTTCGCCCACAGGAAGGGAACTGTTTTGCCTGGTGATTGCTGAGCGATGCTCATTCATCCGCTGTCGTAGTGTCTGCACGGTCTCCCCAATATACCATGCTTCGGGACATCCTTTCCTGCAACGTATTAGGTAGACAACAAAAACAACCCTAGCCTACCTAACCTCTCTTCATAAGTTAAATTTTCCTTACAGAAAATCCCCAAACTAAAAAAAAAAATATTTACTAACGTGCACTGTACAAAGGTGAATGAAAGGTGTTAGTGAACTTGTGTGACATCATTAGAGAGCGAATTGCACCAAGCCGTGGGAAAGGGGTCAATGTGAAGCCTACATTGAACCTGAATAATAATGGTGACAGTGTGATCTTCAATGTGTTTCTCCCTCTTCATTGTTCTGTTCAGATCAGTAAGTTCTCAGTGATGAATGAAAAGATCATATTTCCACAATGCACAAAATATTTAAAGTTCTTTTTAAGTTGAGTTAGTTTCAGATGCTAGAATTCACTCCAATTTTTTTGGAACAGATCAGTTTATATCTCTCAATACTTTTCTCAGTCTTTGATCAGCAGTAGGTTGGTGATCAGTGCTGGGTTCCAGAACTGGGCTGTTGTTAAAGTGTATCACGCCAGAAATGAAATATCCAGCTCCATTAGAGGAAAAGGTTCAGAAATCTGTTTGATTCTAGTGTCGCAGCTGCGCTCTTACTTATCTCTGATTTTACATTGCAATTTAACATAATCTATTCTAGGGGGAGGGAGGTAGCTTTCTTGTAACTAACGCACGAGGCTCAATGTCATATCAGATATCATCAAATCACCCCAGAATGCTTCCACTGTTTGTACTGTGATTTCAGAACATCTTGCTTCATTAGGGCAGCGTTAGGGAGTCACACTCTGGAGGCTTGACGTGAATCCATCTGGCATCAGCTGTGGCCAGTGTGGAGCACACTCTTAATCTCTGCCCCCATTCCTTCCCAACTGTATCCAGATGGTGCAATGTTTAAACTGCACAGATCTCTGGTCCCTGATAGCTTAATGATAGTTATACAGTGACAGGCTCGCTATTAGATTACCAGACAAGGAACACCCTGAGTTGGGGCGGTGCCCAGCCACCCTGAGGTGAGGAGGGACGGGGCCCGGCCACCCTGAGGTGAGGAGGGACGGGGCCCGGCCACCCTGAGGTGAGGAGGGACGGGGCCCGGCCACCCTGAGGTGAGGAGGGACGGGGCCTGGCCACCCTGAGGTGCCACGGTTTCTGCATCATCTTTCGGTATGTGATGGAAAAGCAGAAATCCAGTTTTTATCCGGAATGGTCATGTGGTTCCTTGATGTAATTGTATTGGATGGTCTTGGAAGACAAGTGGGAGCTTTCTGAAAAGGGTAGTTTCTGATACAGCTGCTTGCATTGGCTCAAGCAGATGAGAGAATTAAATGTATGATTCAGAGTGGTGTAGGAAGAAAGGATTTGGATTTACGGGGCATTGGCTCCAGTGCTCAGAGAAGCAAGAGCCATTCTTTTGGGACTGACTCTAATTAAACTTAGCTGGGACAAGCATCCTGGTGAATCTCACAGCAAGTGCTGTGGATAAGACTTTAACTTAGCTGGGGTGGGGAGGGTTCAGATGAACAAAGAGGGGGAAATCCAGAGAAGAAGAATTGAGGCAAGAGAACTGTGGAGCAATGCAGGCAAAATAAGCTGAGTGCAGGAAGGGACAGAGTTTAACCATAATTGGGCATCAATCAGTAAGGTTCACTCGATTGCATCTTAGGATGAGGGATTAGTTGTATTATGAGAGTTTAAACAAATTAGGCCACGCTCTCTGAAGTTTAGAAGAAGGAGAGGCAATCTCATTAAAACGCGCAAGATTCTAGAGGGGCTGGCTGGGGTCAGCATTGAGGTCAGGGAAGCTAGAATATGGGGCGTGGCCTCGGGATGAGGGGCCAATTGTTTTGGACTGAGATGAGGAGAAATTGCTTCACACAAAATGGTTGTGGATCTTTGAAATTCTCTGTCCCAAAGGGTTGTGGATGTTCTACTGCTGAATATATTTCAGAGTGAGATAGACGGATTTCTGATCTTAGGGAATCGATGGATCTGGGGAGCAGCTGGAAAAGTGCCCGTGGTCATACTGAGTGGTGGAGCAGCTTGAGTGACTGTATGGTCCACCTTTACTCCTTCCCCGTGCTCTAATTTAAAGAGGGAAAACCTCCAAGGAAATTCCATTTGCCTGTTCTATTAAATATTGAACATAACCAATAAACCCCAGGTTTTATCTTTGTTTGATTGGACTGTGTAGGATTCAGAAGGTTCTGTGCTCCAAGCATTAGCTGCAGTGACATTGTAGTTAGCTTCTTGTTGAGCTGTGTGAGTGAGTAGGTGGAATGTGTCACCATGTGCCTGCCTGTTGATGCTGTTTCTGTAATGTGTGCATGCGTCCCTTTTAGTTCAGCAAGTTGCTCGTTTGCCCTTTCTGTGTTTGTTCATTTTGTTGTGTTCCCATTGTGCTTTGGTTTCTTTTCTTTTTCTCCTGTTTTTATTATTTTTATTTTTGTTTTGTTTATCATTGTGTCTGCCATCCCATCCAAGATGTTCCAATTCCGACCTTTCCCCCTCCCTCACTGACAAGTGCCACTGCTGACCATCTAGCCGCCACCACAGCCGGGCTGCTCCCGTCTGCACCGCGGGACGTGATGGCGCTGCTCGTTTCCACGCGCTTCATCAAGCTGACATGGCGTCCACCTGTGGAACCTAATGCAGAGATCCTCACCTACTCGGTCTACTACTCCAGAGATGGCACCAACAGGTAAGAAAAGGGCACATCACTCACCCTACCTCCAAAGCTTCTGCTCATTATAAAGTATTTAAAGAATATGAAGCAGAGAAATTGTGGATCAACTATTGTTTTTTGGCACAAGTGTTTCTCAGTTTAAGGGCAGTTTGAAGCACCTTTATTTTATTTAAGACATGCCTCTTTCCCCATTGTCTTCCCCTCCTTTACTGACTCTCACTGGGACTCGGGTCCCACAGATATTAAACGTACTTTGGATGCAGACAGTAAGTGAGGACTCTTAGGGGAGGGAAGGATAAGATTCTTTTAAATTTAATGCCAGTTTTAATCGGGCATTATTGCTGATTTTACCCCTCTGTGAAATGATGATAAACTGTTCCGAAGGCAGGCACAAAGGAATGGCAGCTTCTCAAGTGGCACCCAATGGCTGCTGGGTTTAGTTATTCCAGCATTAAGTATCAACAGCTTGTAGAATTTAGGATGCATTTACCAGTGTTCAGTAGCTAATGTGCAGCAATAGGTCTGTACGTGGGTGTGAGTCCCGTTTGCAGGGGTGCAGTAGAGCTCCAGGCCGACACTCCAGTGCAGCACCGAGGGAATGCTTCACTCTTGGAGGAGCCGTCTTTCAGAGGAGATGTTACACCAAAACCCCATCTCCCCATTGGGTGCAAATAAAAGCTCTTACAGCAAGATTGTGAAGAAAAGCATGGGATTTCTCTGTGATCTCCTGGCTTTTAACCAACATCGCTGTTTATGGGATCTTACTATGCACAGTTCAGTTGCTGCGTTATTTACACCATGACATAAGAAGTTCTCATTGGAGCAGTCTCCCCGCTGACACTGTCTTTGCTGTTTTTCCTTTTCAAATACATATCCAATTCCTCTTTTCATTGTTCTTTAATCTCTGCCTAATTTGTTACTTGGGTTCTTCTAGTTTGCCCCTTAATCCGTGTGATAATCCTGAGTTACTGATCAGTAAAAATTATCTTTCACTATTTACCTTTCACAATTTGGAAACCTCCTACTGCATTTCTCCTCAACCTTTCCTGGAAAACATGCCAATTTTATCCGTAATTGTAAACTGTACCCTGGTGTCATCCCAGTAAATCTTTGTCACATCCTTTCCATGGTTCTGATGCCCGTCCTGCAACGTGTAATCCTCCCTCTGCCTGGACCAATCCTGTACAACACTAACACTAATCCTCTACTCTATCCTTGAGTAGAAAATCCAGCATCCCAATACCTTTTGTGGTTATGGATGGATCTGCTCTCGTAACTTCTGCTTCTTAACGTGATGATGTAGAGAGAGGTTATTTGCAGATAACCTATATATTTGCTCAATGTCCGTCTGTCTGTCCGTCTCCCCCCCCCCGATTTGATTTATTATTGTCACATGTATTAACATACAGTGAAAAGTATTGTTTCCTATAGGTTATACAGACAAAGCATACTGTTCATAGAGAAGGAAAGAGAGAGTGCAGAATGTAGTGTAACAGTCATTTTTTAGAGTGTAGAGAAAGATCAACTTAATGCAAGGTTACCATTTTAGGGCATTGTTTTCTTTTATTATTCACATTTATTCCCCACTATTCTCCAATTTTCAGGCCTGTCTGTTTAGTGTATTCTGTGTAATTCTGTGTATTTAGACATTTTGTATTGGGAAAATATTTTTTTCAAATTTATTTATTAGTGTCACAAGCAAGCTCACGTTAACACTGCAATGAAGTTCCTGTGAAAATCCCCTCTGGTGCCTGTTTGGGTACACTGAGGGAGAAGTTAGCACGGCCTAACAAGCATGTCTTTCAAACTGTGGGAGGAAACCAGAAAACCTGGAGGGAAACTGATGCAGATGCAGGGAGAATGTACAAATTCCACACAGTCAGTGACCCAAGGCCAGAAATCAAGCCTGGATCCCTGGTGCTGTGAGGCAGCAGGGCTAACACTGTGCCATTGTGCTGCTCATTTGACTAATGGAGAGCGCAACACACCCAGCCCTGACCTCATCTCATCCCTGTCCACCACATTCCCATGGTGATCAGGATTGGAAATGCTGCCTGATTTCACTGTCCCTAGCCTAGGGATGTGGAGACTGATTGATTGTATTGCTTCTGATTCTGGAGAATTCATTTCCTTGTTAGCCAAGATCAGTTACTGACTGACCCAGAACAGGATCCAAACTAACATAATACCTCATCATCTGAATTCCTCTCCGACTCAGTCTTTGAGGGAGCCAGAGTGAGGTGACCTTTGTTCACTTGACACTGTTCTAAACATAGTAAAGAAAGCAGAGTTGTCATTATCTACTGATCCCTAACATGTGGGGACCAGCATCTAATATAGGGATATATTCTCAGCTCCAGTTGGGTTGGATACTGACAATCTTTATCACTGAAAGTAGGCAGTCAAGTCGATAAGGTTGTCAAGAAGGCATACGGAGTCTTAGCTTTTATTGGTAGGGGGATTGAATTTCGGAGCCGCAACGTCATGTTGCAACTGTACAAAACTCTAGTGCGGCCGCACTTGGAGTATTGTGTGCAGTTCTGGTCCCCACATTATAAGAAAGATGTGGAGGCATTGGAGAGGGTACAGAGGAGGTTTACCAGGATGTTGCCTGGTATGGAGGGCAGGTCTTATGAGGAGAGGCTGAGGGATTTGAGGTTGTTTTCGTTAGAAAGGAGGCGGCTAAGAGGGGACCTTATCGAAACATATAAGATGATTAGAGGTTTAGATAGGGTGGACAGTGATAGCCTTTTTCCTAGGATGGAGAAAGCTAGCACGAGGGGACACAGCTTTAAATTAAGGGGTGATAGTTATAGGACGGATATCAGAGGTAGGTTCTTTACCCAGAGGGTGGTTAGGGAGTGGAATGCCCTGCCTGCGGCAGTTGTAGATGCGCCAAGTTTGGTGGCGTTTAAGAGGTTAGTTGATAAGTTTATGGGAGAGAAGGGAATGGTTTAGTTTGGAGGGTCATTGCTTTTTTTTCATAATTGGTCGGCGCAACATCAAAGGCCGAAGGGCCTGTTCTGCGCTGTAATGTTCTATGTTCTATGTTCTATCTGCTGTTGTACCTTTACTAGGGAGCGTGTGGAAAACACAAGTCGACCTGGTGACTTGGAAGTGACGATCGGTGAGCTGATGCCAGATGTGAAATATGTTTTTCGAGTGGTTGCTCACAATAAGCATGGAGCTGGAGAGAGCTCTGCCCCTTTCAAAGTGGCAACCCAACCTGAAGGTTAGTCCTTATCTCCTGTTGTAACCTTTCAGAGTGTCTATATCTGCACTATCATCATCTGTATATCTATGCTTGCTTTGTTGGCTAGGAGTATATCCAGCAGAGTTTGGAAGAGAGAGAGGGGATCTGATAGAAATTTATAAAATTCTAACAAGGTATATTCTGAAAAAATGTTCTCAATGGTGGGGAAGTTATAGTTCAAGGATAAGGAGTAAATCTTTTCAAACCAAGGTGAGGAGAAATTTCTTCACCCAGAGGGTGGTGACTGTTTGGAAATTCACTATCACAGAAAGTAGTTGAGGCCAAAATGTTGTCTGATTTGAAAAAGAAATTAGATCTCGCTCATGGGGCTAAAGGGTTTGAGGGATATGGGGGAAGCAGGGAATCAGAATATTGAATTTGATGATCAGCCCTGATCGAGATGAATGGTGAAGCAGATTCGAAGGGCCACATGGCCTACTCCTGCTTTTAGTTTTTATGTAATGTAATTTCTGTTCCAATGCGGAGACAGTTTCAGTACTCGTGTCCAATCCAGAGCACGATGTTTTAATATAATGACATTCAGCATGCTTTTCAGCACTTAGCTGCCTTGGCCTGAAGATAGAAGCTACATCATGGGTTATATGGCTCAGTACTGCATATGATGTACCAACTTTGACTTGGGCATTGTGCTCACAGTATGTGTTGTACCTACGCACACATGGCAAACAAATGGTTAGTTTTTGCTCTCCAGTGAGAAACAGCACTGGAATTTATTTATGTAGGTTTTTTTTTTCAGAATCAGTTATTTTGATATTCTAGGTAATCGCTTAAGTATGACAGCTGGAGCTGAGGGCCAGGAAACAGGGCAGCTTTTCCATGAGAAAACCCCACCAGTGATATATCACTCAGATTAGGATCAGGGCTAACTGGCTGGCTACACACACAGGTTGGACAGACCCTCCCAGTTCCGTCTGCAGGATGTGAACTCCTTGGAAACAATTTGTTTGCTATCACCTTCAAAGGAAGATTAAACAATTTTCTATTCTATGTTGGAATTCACAAGAATACATTTCATTCTGTATTCCAATCATTTAAAACCAAAAACGTCAGAAACATAGCAGAACAATCAGCTTCTGAAACAGACACACAGCTTCTTAGGGGGAATGTTTGATTAGAAATAACCTCAGTTCTGTCAGTGCTCACAAACTGAGGCAGCTCCAGGCAGTCTATCTACATTCAACTCCAGTGGAGTTTAATTTTTCACTAAATAATCTTGACAAACATCTTTTAAGCTAAATTTCAAGCTTTATATGTGGTTCTGAAGTTTTAGGTTTGCTCCTAATAGAAGTTTTAAAAGTTTATTTCTTGTAACTAGTGTTACAAGTAGGCTTACATTAACACTGCAATGAAGTTACTGTGAAAACCCCCTAGTCGCCACACTCTGGCACCTGTTCGGGTACACTAGAGAGAATTTAGCATGGCCAATACATCTAACCAGCACATTTTTCAGGCTGAGAGGAAACCGGAACACCCAGGGGAAACCCACGCAGAAATGGGGAGAATGTACAAACTCCACATAGACAGTGACCTGAAGCTGGAATTGAACCCAGGTTCCTGGCGCTGTGAGGCAGCAGTGCTAACCACTGTGCCATCTTGCTGCCCTAAAGGAAACACCACTAATTAAAAATGCCCATCACTAACTCAAAATGTCTCCAAGGACTTTACACAAATGAATGACTTACCAATATTGCTAATTAAGCAGTCTATCAGTACCGACCCTCGGACGGTGCGGCGCTCCCTCAGCGCCGACCCTCGGACGGTGCGGCGCTCCCTCAGCGCCGACCCTCGGACGGTGCGGCGCTCCCTCAGCGCCGACCCTCGGACGGTGCGGTAACTGAGTACTGAGCCCCCTGACTGTGTAACATTTTGTTTGTAATGCATTGAAGCGTCAACCCAAATTATGTGCTCAAAATCTTAATATGGAGCTTACACTCACCTCCTTCAAACTCAGAAATGAGAATCCAAGCTGACACACACATATAACAAAGAGAAGTTGTATCATGAATGAAATAGTAAAATATTTCAGATGCTATGGCAACGACTTATAAGCAGGAAACACTTGTGAAAATCTTGTGGTATTGAGAAGGAGAGTTGAGCACAGTCAGTGAAGCATGAAATACTGAGGTAACCTGAATAATCACAGCCAGAGGATGATGGAGGATAGTAACAAATCTGGTTACCTCAGTAAACAATCCATTGAGTGTTAGAACAGCAACCCAGTTTGATCAGAATACCCCTGGCCAGGGATAAAATTGCCAGTCTTGCCTGGGGTAACCCCAAAACCACTTGATTGATTATGGTAAGCTTAGGCTAGTGAAGTAAAAATACATGATTTCTCACAACTGTTTTCCAATAATCCTTCTGAAAAGTACGTGTGTGTGTGTGTGTGTGTATCTGTGTGTGTGTGTGTATCTGTGTGTGTGTGTGTATCTGTGTGTGTGTGTGTATCTGTGTGTGTGTGTGTATCTGTGTATCAGTTTGTGTGCACACATACTTCAGTACATGTGTGCGTACATCAGCTGAGCACAAGGTGCATCGACAAAGAACAAAACAGCACGGGAAACAGGCCCTTCAGCCCAACGAGCCCGCGCCGCCACCCCGATGTTCCCACCTCTACCCGCGATCCCTGTCCATGTTTATAGATCTATGGATTAAAAACCAAATTTGAGACAATTTAGGGAGAATTTGTTTTGCCAATTAGCCTAAGAGCACATCTTTGGGATGTGGGAGGAAACCGGAGCACCCGGAGAAAACCCACGCAAGCACGGGGAGAATGCGCAAACTCCCACAGACACAGGCCCAAATCCATGTATCTGCACAGCACAGCGATAGTCACTGAGCTGTCGTGTTGCCCATCAAATGGTCCAGGTCAAGCGTACACTAACGACGTGAAGCACTAGGATACTCTCGAAAAAAATCCAAGAGCAGTCCTCTCACGACCCATCGCGTGTATGCCCCTCGTTAGACGACAAGGTGGACCAAAGCACCTGTAGGATAAAAACAAGTACATCAATATCATCATCTATTTACACACTTCCCAGGGACTCCCAAGGCTCATGATCCCTATTTTAAATCAGTTTTCTATACCTCTCCATTCCCATTCTGTTCATGTGCCCATCTAAGTATTTCTTAAATAACTCCAGAGTACCTGCCTCCACCACTTTACTTGGCAGCGCATTCCATACCCCCACCACCCTCTGTGTGAAAAAACTCCCACTAGCATCCAAATTATACCTTACCTCCCTCACCCTAAGCCCGTGACCCCTCGTGCTATTTGAGTCCATCCCAGGAAAAAGCTTAACCCTGTTTACTCTATCTATACCCCTCATTATCTTGTACACCTCTATTAGATCTCCTCTAAGTCTACGTCTTTTTAAGGAAAACAGTCCCAATTTGCCGAACCTCACCTCGTAACTCAGATCTTCCATACCAGGCAGCATCCTGGTAAACCTCCTCTGCACTCTCTCCAGACTCTCCACGTCCTTCCGGTAGTAAGGCGACCAGAAGTGGACACAGTACTCCAAATGAGGTCTAACCAGCGTTTTATACAACTGCAGCATTAAAGGCCAGCTCTTGTGGACTCGGCTGCCTCCGTCTCATTGCCAAATACTTGCTGTTTAGCCTTGAATTTGAAGAATTGCTGCACGGGCGGGGTGCCAGGAATAACCAGCACTCAGGAGATTATCCCAGTGAGCATCAGTTCCTTTGGGGTAGTTGGGGGTGGGGGGAGAGAATTACAGATTGTATAGAATTAGTTTTATTCTTCAGACTGGTTACACTAAGCTGGCAGGGTGGCAGGAACTGCTTCCAGCACCAGTGTGCCAAGGCTGCTGCAAGCTCTCGCTTCTCTTTTTAGTGTGTGAAGGTGTGTGAAGGCACGCTCAGCCTCTCTTGCCCAGAGCTATGGTGAACCTGCAGGTGGGTCTGTAGCCTGTGTTGGCGTAAAGCAGCTGGGTGGGATGGGGATCAGTGTTGCAGCACTAATTGAAAGAAATGGATCATGACCGAATAAAGCAAACAACTGTCAGGCTTGTTAAAGTTGGTTTGATTTTTTTTCTTGCACCAGTAAGCATTGTTAATTAAACATTTTTACTGTTGTGTTCAGTGCAGACAATATATTTCCATTCTCATTCTCTTTGCTGCTCCTGCAGAGTGACTGGTTGGGGTAATGTTCCTTTGTATGCAGGATGTACTGAAGTGGCTATTGCAGCTTCACTCTGAAGTCACGGCTCAGAGGCAGGGATAATCCTTTTGGCTGGCAATCAGCCACCTTTCACTCAACCATGAAGAAAAGCAGTAAAGCTGCTTTGGAAAATATTCCATTGTCTCTCACGCTTATGATCTCTGGTAGCCTGGATGGGGCAATTAGGTTTACATAGCAAGCAATGATGTTTTGTAGAGACCTTGAAGTATTAAGAATAACATCTAATGACCAGTAAAAGAGCAACGATCAAGAACATGTTTTTAGTCCCAACACGGTGGCACAGTGCGCACCAGGGACTCTGGTTCAATTCCCACCTTGGGTCACCTGGGTCTGTGTTTGCACATTCTCCTGTATCTGCGTTGGTTTCCTCCCACAATCCAAAGATGTGCAGTTAGGTGAATAGGCTGTGCTAAATTCTCCCTTAGTGTACCCGAACAGGTGCCGGAGTGTGGCACCTAGGAATTTTCGCAGTAGCTTCATTGCAGTGTGACTGTAAGCCTACTTGTGACTAATCCTTTTGGACAGACCCTGATATTACCTACTCCCCTCCTCACTGTATCCCTCAATCCTACTTCCTGATCGTATCTGTGGTTAACCCCCCAGCTACACACTTTGGGACACTGAGTGGTTATTTAACCTGGCTAATTAACCTAACCTGTACAACTTTGGAGTGTGGGAACAAAGAACAAAGATCAAAACAGCACAGGAAACAGGCCCTTCGACCCAACAAGCCCGTGCCACCACCCCGATGTTCCCACTTCTACCCGTGATCCCTCTCTATGTTTATAGATCTATGGATTAAAAACCAAATTTGAGACAATTTAGGGAGAATTTGTTTTGCAAGTTAGCCTAAGAGCACATTTTTGGGATGTGGGAGAAAACCAGAGCAGCCGGAGAAAACCCACACAAGCACAGGAAGAATGTGCAAACTCCCACAGACACAGGCCCAAATCCATGTATCTGCACAGCAAAGCGATAGTCACTGAGCTGTCGTGTTGCCCATCAAATGATCCAGGTCAAGCATACACTGAGGGTGTGATGTTCATGATTCTCTACAGGATGGCAGAGAGAATGATCTGGGTTTACTTAACAGATTATTCAATATTTGTGACAAGTTTCCAGCATTTCGAATAAAAGTTTCCTCTCTGAGTTTTCTGTCTGCCTGTCCTCAGTGGTGATGATATTCACAGTGTCAGCTTCTCACTCAGCTGGCTGAGCTGGACACAGAGTGTTAGCTGTAGTCAGCTGAAAGTGAGTTCAGTGTCCCCAGCCAGTGCTCTTCCCAGCCCTCGACTCACTGAGTACTGCTTCCCCAGCTATAGAACATAGAACATAGAACAATACAGCACAGAACAGGCCCTTCGGCCTTCGATGTTGTGCCGACCGAAATAAAAAGCAATGCCCCTCCAAACTAAACCATTCCCTTCTCTTCCATATATTTATCAACTAACCTCTTAAACGCCACCAAACTTGGCGCATCTACAACAGAACTTGGCGCATCTACAACAGAAAAAAGTTGAAGTCAAGTCAAGGACAGTCAAGGAGAGTATAGTCAAGGACAGTCACGTTACTGCTCATTCCCACTCCTTATAGCAGTGACACTGAGTTTCTGTGTCCCAGTTGGCTCCCTGCAGAAGTCAGCACATTCTGTGCCATCACCAGGGAAGCTCACAGGCTGTCGGGGAGAAACTTGGTCATCACTGGCACAGTGGTTAGCACTGCCGCCTCACAGCTCCAAGGACCTCAGTTCGATTCCTGGCTTGGGATCACTGTCTGTGTTCTCCCCATGTCTTCATGGGTTTCCTCCTCAGTCCAAAAATGTGCGGGTTAGGTGGATTAGCCATGCTAAATTATCCTTTAGTTACAGGGGCATTAACTACTGCAAATACACGGGGTTATGGGGATTGGGCCTGGGATTGTGGTTGATGCAGACTCGATGGGCTGAATGGCCTCTTTCTGCACTGTGGGATTCTATGATTCTATGAATTCTATTGTTCTGGTGTCCTGTGCAGATCCAGTTTATGTCTGTGATAAAAATCTTACCATTTCTTTCAACTTTTTTTCAGAATGATGTTTTATGTCCATATATATAATGGGAACTAGTTACGTAAATGTTATAGTCCCAGCTGTGGTGACCAGTAGCAGGAGAGTCTCATTGTAATATGACAAGTTTGCACAGTTTATGATTCATTTTCCAGGCATAGGTTTCCCCTGGTATGTCATCCCTGCCAGACAATTCCTATCAAATCACTGAAGCTTTGAATCCTGGTCAGAAATATTTTCCTGTGGCTGTTGCCTGTCCTACCAATTTACACCAAATGTAGCTTCTAATTACCGCTCGATTTAAATGTGTACCCCCTGCTGAATTGGGTCACTTTACTCTCAGCTTCACCTCACTAGCATCCAGCACTTGATAACAAGAGTTGATTGCTATTGCCCATTGGCTGATTTGAATATATCAAGCTGCCTGTCTCACAACTTGAGTAATCTCTCTGTCTCTCTCTTTCTCTTCTGTGTCTCTCTGTCCCCTTCTCTCTGTCTCTCCTCCTCTCTCTCTCTGCCCCCCCCCCCTCTCCATATAGAACATAGAACATTACAGCGCAAAACGGCCCTTCGGCCTTCGATGTTGCACCGACCAATAAGAAAAAGCAATGACCCTCTAACCTAAACCATTCCCTTTTGTCCATAAACTTATCTACTAACCTCTTAAACGCCACCAAACTTGGCGCATCTACAACTGCAGCAGGCAGGGCATTCCATACCCTTACCACCCTCTGGGTAAAGAACCTACCTCTGATATCCGTCCTATAACTACCACCCCTTAATTTAAAGCTATGTCCCCTCATGCTAGCTTTCTCCATCCTAGGAAAAAGGCTATCACTGTCCACCCTATCTAAACCTCTAATCATCTTATATGTTTCAATAAGGTCTCCTCTTAGCCGCCTTCTTTCTAACGAAAACAACCTCAAATTCCTCAGCCTCTCTTCATAAGACCTGCCCTCCATATCTGGCAACATCCTGGTAAACCTCCTCTGTACCCTCTCCAATGCCTCCACATCTTTCTTATAATGCGGGGACCAGAACTGCACACAATACTCCAAGTGTGGTCGCACTAGAGTTTTGTACAGTTGCAACATGACGTTGCGGCTCCGAAATTCAATCCCCCTACCAATAAAAGCTAAGACTCCGTATGCCTTCTTAACAACCTTATCGACTTGATTGCCAACTTTCAGGGATCTATGCACATATACACCAAGATCCCTCTGTTCATCAACACTATTAAGAGTCCTACCATTAGCCCTGTACTCTACACATTTGTTATTCCTGCCAAAGTGCATTACCTCACACTTTTCCACATTAAACTCCATTTGCCACCTCTTGGCCCAGCTCTGCAACTTGCCCAAGTCTCTCTGCAAACATCGAAGGCCGCAACATCGAAGACCGAAGGGCCTGTTCTGCACTGTAATGTTCTATGTTCTATATACACCAAGATCCCTCTGTTCATCAACACTATTAAGAGTTCCACCATTAGCCCTATACTCTACACATTTGTTATTCCTGCCAAAGTGAATTACCCCGCTCTCTCGCTCACATGACGATACAGTAAGGTATTGCCATTAGAATGTGAGCTGACCTGAGCATTTAGTTCCTGGTTAGTGCACCTGCCATTGCTAGTGTGTGAAATGGTGATGTTATCTCCAGCGTTCTCTTCAGCTTGGTTTTCTGTGCAGTCTGATTTAACTCCCATGAAGATTCACTTTGTTGAAATCTGTAAAGGTATATTCTGTCTGTTTTTCAGTTCAAGTGCCAGGACCGGCCCAAAATCTGGTCGCGCAAGCAAACTCGCCAACCTCAATCACAGTGACGTGGCAGGAGCCTCACTCAGCCAATGGGCCCATTGCAAACTACAAACTCTACTACATGGAGACAGGAACAGGGAGTGAACAGGTGAGAAAAGCATCCAGAATCCAGGCAGGACAATCCGCATCAGGAAGACAGTCGGGGGTTAGTCAGATTGAGTGATGGAGGCTGGAGAGAAGGATGTGGTTCTGTCAATAATGGCACAGGGGTGAGTTACGGTAGGGGATGGAGCAATGGATCAGAGCTTCCTGACTGAGAGGATGGATAGAGGAAAATGCATTTGAAGATAATAGATGGGAATTCTGGGAGTAAATGATGACTCTGCGCACTGACTGGGAGATTGGGAATGGTGACTGCGCACTGACTGGGAGATTGGGAATGGTGACTGCGCACTGACTGGGAGATTGGGAATGGTGACTGTGCACTGACTGGGAGATTGGGAATGGTGACTGTGCACTGACTGGGAGATTGGGAATGGTGACTGTGCACTGACTGGGAGATTGGGAATGGTGACTGTGCACTGACTGGGAGATTGGGAATGGTGACTGCGCATCACTGACTGGGAGATTGGAATGGTGACTGCGCACTGACTGGGAGATTGGGATGGTGACTGCGCACTGACTGGGAGATTGGGAATGGTGACTGCGCACTGACTGGGAGATTGGGAATGGTGACTGCGTACTGACTGGGAGATTGGGAATGGTGACTGCGCACTGACTGGGAGATTGGGAATGGTGACTGCGTACATACAGTGACTGGGAGATTGGGAATGGTGACTGCGCACTGACTGGGAGATTGGGAATGGTGACTGGGAAGTTCGGGTGTCGGAGGATTGATCTCTGTTGAACTGAGTGATTTCCCTCCTGGTGCCAGGGCCGTTGTATGCTGGGTACAGAAGTCCTACGCTGGCTCTGAAAGTGGGAGGTAATCCTTCTCGGCAGGCAGCAGGGTATGGGGCAGCATTGTACTGGTGATAAAGAACAAAAAACAAAACAGCACGGGAAACAGACCCTTTGGCCCAACGAGCCCACGCCACCACCCCGATGTTCCCACCTCTACCTGTGATCCCTGTCTATGTTTATAGATCTATGGATTAAAAACCAAATTTGAGACAATTTAGGGAGAATTTGTTTTGCTAATTAGCCTAAGAGCACATCTTTGGGATGTGAGAGGAAACCGGAGCACCCGGAGAAAACCCACGCAAGCACGGGGAGAATGTGCAAACTCCCACAGACATAGGCCCAAATCCATGTATCTGCACAGCACAGCGATAGTCACTGAGCTGTCGTGTTGCCCATTAAATGGTCCAGGTCAAGCGTACACTAACGACGTGAAGCGCTAGGATACTCTCAAAATCCAAGAGCAGCCCTCTCACGACCCATCGCATGTATGCCCCTTGTTAGACAACAAGGTGGACCAAAGCACCTGTAGGATAGCACTGTCCCATGAAGAATGGTGACTTGCCTCCCAAAAGCTGCTGGTCAATTGGATTGACCGAAAGGGAGGTTTCTCTCCCCCAGAATCTGCAGAGAGCGCTGCTGGGTTTCAGTTAGTGACTGCCCCCTTCCACAGGGACCCCTCCTCACCAGTAGAAAAAGCACAGAGGTGAGTTATGACCATTAATTGTTCAATTCAGTGGCTGAATTGGTCTCAAAAAACAAAGAACAATACACACAGGAACAGGCCCTTCGGCCCACAGAGTCTGTGCTGACACAGATGCTCTCATCTAATATTTTCTTGCTTCTATGTGATCCATATCTCTCTATTCCCTGCCTGTAACTATCCAGGTGCCTCTTGAATGTTGTTATAGAATTTGCTTCCATCACCACCTCCAGCAGCGCGTTCCAGGCATTCAGCACCCTCTGTATGAAAAATTTGCCCCTTACATCTCTTTCAAACATTCCCGCTCTCACTTTCAACCTATACCCCTGATTAACTGACCTTTCAATCCTGGGAAAAAGACTCTGCCTATCCACTCTATCCAAATCTTGTAATCTCTACCAGGTTCCCCCTCATCCTCCGATGTTCCAGTGAAAACAATCCAAGTTTGTTCAACCTTTCTTCATAGTCCATTTCCTCCAAACCATGCAAAACCCTGATAAATCTCTCTGCACCTTTTCCAATGCATCAACGTCCTTCCAGTAGTGTAGCGACCAGAATTGTACACAATACTCTAAATGCAGCCTAATCAAAGTCTCTTACAGCTGTAACATGATTTTCCTATACTCAACACCCTGACTGATGAAGACCAGCATGCCTTACACCTTCTTGACCACGTTGTCCACCTGAGTTGTCACCTTTAGGGAACTGTAGATCTGCACGCCTAGATCCCTCTGTATGCTAATATTTCTAAGGGATTTACCATTTACTCTGTACTTTCTTTCTGCTGCAGACCTTCCAAATCACCATCTCACATTTGTCCAGGTTAAATTCCCTGTCCTCTTATCGCCCAGGTCTCCAGCTGATTTATATCCTGCTGTATCCCTCCTCGCTATTCGCTACTCCCCCCAATTTTAGTATCACCTGCAAAATATGGACCATCTACATTTTCCTCCAAATCATCTATATATATTACAAACAACAGAGGCCCAGCACTAATCCTTGTGGAACACGGCTTATCACAGACCTCCAGTTAGAAAAATATCCTTCCTGCTTCTCTCTGTTTTCTATGCCCAAGCCAGTTTTGCATCCACCTTACCAGCTCGCCTTGGATCCCATATGTCTTCACCTTCTGTATCAGCCTGTCATGAAGAACCTTATTGAAGGCTTTACTAAAGTCCATGTATACAACACCCACTGCCCTGCCCTGGGAAATTTATCACTTCCTCAAAGAATTCAATCAGGTTGGTGAGACACGACCTCCCCTTCACAAAACCATGTTACCTATCACTAATAAGTCTATTTTGTTCCAGATTGTGAGTACGTTCTGTCCCAAAGAATCTTATCCAATCGTTTCCCCACCACTGTGGTAAGGCTCACAGGCCCCAATTGTCTCTTCTGCCCTTTTTAAACAGAGGAACAATATTAGCTGCTCTCCAATCCTCTGGTACTTCATCCATGGTTAAAGAGGATACAAAGATTTTGACCAAGGCCTCAACAATTTCCTCCTTCCAGGGACATACTTGTCCTGAATTGTTACCAACTGACTTTTTTTCAAACTGACTTTTAAAAGACTCCCACATATTGGATGTGGATTTATTCTCAAACAGCTCCTCCCTCCCCCCCCAGTCTACATTCCCTAGCTGCTGCCTAACAGTGTTATAGTCAGCCTTCCTCCAGTTTAATTCTTCCATTCTGCGACTAATTCTATCCTTTTCTACAAATATTTTAAAACTTATAGAATTGTGATCACTGTTCCCAAAATGGTCTCCACTGAGACATCAATCACCTGTCCAGCCTCACTTTCCAGAGCCAGGTCTAAGATAGCACCTTCCCGAGTTGGACTATTGCCTCAAGGAGCTCTCTTGGATACACTGAACCCCATCCAATCCTCTGACACTAAAGGAATCCCAGTCTGTGTTGGGAAGTTAAAATCGTCCATTACAACAATCCATTGTTTTTCCAGCTTCCCATAATCTGCTAACATTTCAGTTCCTCCACTTCACCCTGGTTGTTGTGAGGTCTGTAGAACAACTCCAATGTGTGATTGCTCCATTCCTGTTCCTGAGTTCTATCCATATGGCTTCACTGCATGATCCCACCAAGGTGTCCTCCCTCTGTACAGCTATCACATTCTCCTTGATCAGTAACACAACACCCCTCTCCTCTTTTGTCACTCTCTCTATCTTGCCTGAAGCATCTAAATCCTGGAATTCTAATCTGCCAGTCCTTTGTTCATCCAAATCTCCGTAATTGCCGCAACATCACAGTTCCACGTAATAATCCAAGCTTTAAATTCATCTGCCTTCCTGTCATACTCCTTGTGTCAAAGCAAACACACCTCAGACATTTGTCCTGTCATGTTTTGTACATCTGTCTGTGTTTTATTTCTCTGAGCCTTACTGAACCCATTCATTCGCTGAGTTCTCTACAGTCTCTGTACTCTGTTCCGTGGCTCTGTTTGATTTTTGTCTTTGGTTTCTCTGCTTTTTACTTGTCCCCTTACTGCCTTTTGTTACTGTCCCTCACTTCACTTCCCTCTGACTTCCTGCATTGGTTCCCATGCCTCTGCACATTACTTTAAACTCTCCCCAGCACCACTAACAAAAATTCCAGTGCTGCCCAGCTACAGACTGTCTGATTTGTACTGGTCCCAGCTCCCCCTGAACTGGTTCTAACATCCCAGGAATTTGGAATCCCTCTTCTTGTGCCATCTCTCAAACCACATGTTCATCTTAACTATCCTGAATTCCTATTCTAACTAGCACATGGCACTAGCAATAATCCTGAAATTACTAACTTTTGATGATCTACTTTTTAGTTTAACTTTTAACTTATTAATTTCAGTGTGTAGGACCTTTATCCTTTTTTACTTGTAGTGTTGGTGTCTGTATGAACCACAACATCTTCTCCTTTTAGCCAATCCAAGATATCCTTGACCCTTGTACCAGGGAGGCTGTGTACCATCCTGGAGTCTTGTTTGCATCCACAGAAACGCCTGATGATTGAGTCCCCTATCACTTTAGCTCTGCCACTCTTTTTCCAGCTGTGGTACCATGAACCTGGCTGCCACCTTCCCATGGTGAGCCATCTCCACTAACAGTATCCAAAACGGTACACCTATTCTGGAGGGAGATAACTGCAGCGATCTCTGCACTGCTTTCTGACTCTTCCTCTGTCTGGTGGTCACCCATTCTCCAGCTCCCTCAGTAATTTTTATCTGCATGTTTCCTGGTGCTGATCTGATATCTTTCCCCCATTGGTACGATGGAGGAGGTGGAAGAATGTGGCACTTGTGAAGATTGTGTGAGAATTAACTGGTCCCAGTGGATTGGGTTATAAAATGGGACAGTTTTTTATGTTATTGATCTGAAAGCCCTTGTTTCTTTCTCTGAGGTACCTGGACTTGCTGAGTATTTCCAACACTTTTTGTGTTTAATATGGGTTGTGAATCACTCTTTTCACCATCATTGCCCCTTGAACCCTGCAAGTGTATTGATCCTTGACCAGTAATTGATTAATTTTTGCTCTTCCCCTTACTCCCATTGTTTAAAAGCCATGATGGGGAGATGCTGGCGTTGGACTGGGGTAAACACAGTGAGAAACCTCACAACTCCAGGTTAAAGTCCAACGGGTTTATTTGGAATCATGAGCTTTCAGAGCACTGCTCCTTCATCAGGTGAGTGAAGAGTTGGCTTCACAAACATGGCATATATACACACTGACTCAATTTACAAGATAATTGTTAGAACACAAATCTTAACAGGTAATCAAATCTTTACATTGTCTGCACCTATAAAGATCTGGTTACTTGTTAAGATTTGTGATTTGGAAGCTCATGATTCCAAATAAACCCGTTGGACTTTAACCTGGTGTTGTGAGACTGCTTACTGTTATAAGGTGTTGAGCTTTGTTAGTCTAGAGAATAACAACCTGCACCCACAGATCACCTTTTAATATCTCTCAGATGAAAACTGCCCTCTGCTGTGTTTTAATCACTTGGAGATTTTACTGCAGGTACTTAATAAAAATGTGGCTCCTGTCCTGGTTTTGCCTGTAGGATGTGGATGTCGGGAGTCTATCATACACCATGAACGGACTGAAGAAGTTTACTGAGTACAGCTTCCGGGTAGTGGCATACAACAAACATGGGCCTGGTGTCTCCACCGAAGAGGTGGTAGCAACAACCTATTCTGGTGGTGAGTATAAAGGTGCTGGGGGCTGGTGTGAGTCACTGTGACTTGTTTAGCCCTTGTTGGTAAATGTGTGGGACAAGTTGTGTGTAATGTCTACTCTGTGACTGATTGGCTTGTTGTGTATTTCAGTTCCCAGCGCACCCCCTCAGAACGTCACGCTGGAAGTTCGCAATTCCAAGGTGAGTGTTTTTAGCCACAGGAATGTGAGGAGGCCATTCAGCCCCTTGAGACTGTTCCGTCATTCAGTTAGATCATGGCTGCATTTACCTTGGTTCCACAACTTCTAATTATCATCTTGCCTGAATAAAATTCTCAATCTTTGTTTGGATATTTTCGATTGACTTCCAGCCCCAACAACAGTGTTTTCGAGGAGAATTAATTCCAAATATCCATTGCCCTTTCTGTGTAAAGGTGATTTCTGATGTTACACCTGCGGCCCTGGTTCTAGAAGCTGCGGCCCCGGATGTGAAGGTTCTGCTGCTTGTTTTGGAATCCCCTCCAGCAGAAGAAATGGTTTCTCTTTCCTCTTTCAAATGCATTAATTATCTGAAGTACCTCGATTAGATTACCCCTTAATCTTCCTGAGGGAATACAGCCTTACTCCATGCAGCCAGTCCTTGTATTTTAACCCTTGGAGTGCCAGTGCTGTTGTTTTTGGAAGCGGAGCTGCTGCAGGGGGTTTGTCAACCAGCACCTCCATCTAGTTAAGTTGGGCAATGTTTGTGTGTTTCTTTCTCCTCAGAGCATTGTGGTGCACTGGCAGCCACCTCCTCCTGGGACACACAACGGTGTGATCACCGGTTACAATATTCGATACAAGAAAGGAGGTCGCCGTGGGGAGACAGACACTACAGGAGGGAATCAGCTGTCCCAGATCATAGACGGTGAGTCAGGCTTGTGTATCACACACAGCCTTCTCCCTGGAGTTATTTTTGCACAGGTTAAAGGGCAGGGTTTCTCAGGTGTGTATCCAGGAAGGTGTACGTTGCCCAATCATTCAGTCAGTTAATCACCAGAATGAGGCGAGATTAACTTACATGGACCATGAACGATCTTTCTTCTCCCCCTTCCCTCACAGCCTCCCACTCAACCAGCACCTCCATCTAGTTAATTTGGGCAATGTGATAGACTACAACAACAACTAAAGCAACACACTGCAGATACTGGAATCTGAAGCAATCTATTTTGGGTTGATTGGGTTGGATCCTGCTGGGAATGATTTGAGTTCCCAGTTCAGATGGTTATCTGTCTGGGATGCAGAGAGGACAGAGTTATATCAGACACAACACCTGTAATACAGTCAGTGTAAAATTAAAATATGGGGTATGGAATGATTCAGGGGTTTAGGGGAGGGAGGGGGTTTGCTGCTTCTTCTTCTTCATTCGAGGGAGATGGGCGTCGTGGCTGGACCAGCATTTATTGCCCATCTCTAGTTGCCCCTGAGAAGGTAGCGGTGAGCTGCTTTCTGGAATCACTGCAATCCACATGCTGTGGGTTAACCCACAATGCCGTTAGGGAGGGAATTCCTGGATTTTGAGCCAGTGACTATGAAGGAACGGCCGATATATTTCCAAATCAGGATGGTGGGTATCTTGGAGGGGAACTTGCAGGTGGTGGTGTTCCCCATATATCTGCTGCCCTCCTCCTTCTAGATGGAAGTGGTCTTGGGTTTGGAAGGTGCTGTCTATGGATCTTTGGTGAATTGCTGCAGTGTATATTGTAGATAGTACACGCTGCTGCTCCTTGTGGTGCTGGAGAGAGAGGATGTTTCTAGATGTGGTGCCAAAGAAACAAGCTGCTTTGTTCTGGATGGTGTCGAACTTCTTGAATGTTGGAGCTGCCTCCATCCATCCAGGACTGTGATGGGGAGTATTCCATCACAGTCCTGACCTCAAAAGATGTTGACACTAGGGGATTCAGTGATTGTCAAGCCATTGAATGTTGAGGGGAAGTGGTTAGAGTGTCTCTTATTGGTGATCGTCATTGCCCGGTACTTGTGTAGCGCGAATGTGATTTGTCACTTGTCAGCCCAAGCCTGGATATTGTCCAGATCCTGCTGCATTTGAGTAGGAACTGCTTCAGTATCTGAGGAGTAGTGAATGGTACTGAACATTGTGCAATCATCAGCGATCATCCCCACTTCTGACCTTATGATGGAGGGAAGGTTATTGATGAAGCAGCTGAAGATGGTTGGGCTGAGACACTCCCCTGAGGGATTCCTCCAGTAATGTCCTGGAGCTGGGATAACTGACCCTCCACAATCTCAATCATCTTTCTATGTACCAGGTATGTCTCCAACCAGTGGAGAGTTTGCCCCTGATCCCATTGATTCCACTTTCACGAGGGCTCCTTGATGCCCTCGGTTGAATGCGGCCTTGATGTCAGGGGCTGTCACTCTCACCTCACCTCTGGAATTCAGCTCTTTTGTCCATGTTTGAACCAAGGCCGGAATGAGGTCAGGAACTGAGTGACCCTGACAAAACCCAAACTGGGCGTCACTGTTGTGAACCATGTCTGGTTTGCCAGTTTGATCTGATTGGGGTTTAGATTCCGTTTCCTTCCCTCAGTTCGACTCTGTTCAGTCTGAAGAACATTTCAGTCTGAGATGAGTTTTTAAGTTATGAGTTTGAGGATCCACGCAACACACAAAAAACCGACAATGAGAACTCGAACCCATTTCCCAAACCGGGGTCTGGGCAGAAACACACATTGTTAGAGACTGTGGGTTGCTGAGCTCCTGTCGCCCTCTGCTGCCTGTGCCTGGGATTGTTGGTGCGGCTCTTTGTGGGTCACTGTGACACAGCCTCAGGGGAACATGAATACATTCGTTTTTGCATTTGTCTTGTGTTGCAGGACTGGAACGAAATACTGAGTACAGCTTCAGAGTCTCTGCAATTACAGTGAACGGCACAGGGCCCTCTTCAGACTGGGTGTCTGCTGAAACCTTTGAAAGTGACCTAGATGGTAAGGATTATAATTCAGTTAGAATGAGCAGTAGTTACGATATCTTTCCAGACGCAAGTCTTCATATTTGTGCACGATAGGATTATAAAATACTTAAATTTGCTGCAACTTCCCATATTCACTGTATTACCCAGAAGCTCTGTGATGGATATCGGTGCTAACAAATCATTTCACCGTATGTGCTGTTATCTGATCAAACACTCCCAAAGCAGCTAACACACAGGGGAGAGAGAGAGAGTGAAATTTCCTCTGTGCTGTCCCCTCAATCCAGCCTAGCAAGTAAATGGGCCTCAGTGTAATCTCTGATCTGAAACACAGAATCTCCAACATTGCAGCACTCCCTCAGCACTGCACGGGAATGGCAGCCTTGACTTTTGACTCAAGTGGGTCTTAAACTTAGAAGCTTGTGACTTAGAGGCAGCAAAAGCGGCAGCAACTGAACCACTGCTCTGAATTATTTAAGGAAGGATGTAAATGCATTAGAAACAGGTCAGGGAAAGTTTACTAGACTAATACCGGGAGTGTGTGGCTTGTATCTGCTGGAGTTCAAAAGAGTAAGAGGTGACTTTATTAAATTATACAAGATCCTGAGGGATTTTGACAGGGTGGATGTGGAGAGGATGTTTCACGTTGTAGGAGAATCTGGAACAAGGGATCACTGCTTAAAAATAAGGGATTGCCCATTTTAAGACAGAATTATTTACTCCTGGAAGTCCACAAGCTTTGGGACAGAGTTAGATTCTTGATAGGCAAGGGAACTCATCGGTAGAGGGTAGGCAAGAGTTTACAAGTAAATCGGGTATGATCTTATTGAATGGCAGAATAGAACATAGAACATTACAGCGCAGAACAGGCCCTTTGGCCTTCGATGTTGTGCCGACCAATTTAGAAAAAGCAATGACCCTCTAACCTAAACCATTCCCTTTTCATCCATAAACTTATCTACTAACCTCTTAAACGCCACCAAACTTGGCGCATCTGCAACTGCAGCAGGCAGGGCATTCCATACCCTTACCACCCTCTGGGTAAAGAACCTACATCCATCCTATAACTACCACCCCTTAATTTAAAGCTAGGCAGAATGAAGGTGTTAGGCATGTTAAAAAGCTGCTCAGCCTCATGTCTATGTTGGTTTCTGGTCAGATTAGGAATTTTTTTTGCGTAGGTGTAGACTCAGACCCTGGTCAGGTCCATAGTGCGCCTGCGTTTCTGCTCTCACACACTTGTAAACAATCATTGCTTTTTGCTATCCTTAACATTTCAGCTATATTCTGTGTCTTGCATGTGTTACTAGGTTGGTTTCTCTTATTTCTCTGCCTTTTTCACCACATTTCTACCTATTTCTCTGCCTAACTCTCTCCAGCCCTTTCTATCTATCTCTCTGCCTCTATCTCCAGCATTTTCTGTTTCCTTTTCTCTCTCACAAATACACTTACATCACTGGAATATTAATTCTGTACTGTCTGATGTGTGTAGTGTTGGGTTAATTGGTTTGTATTTTACAGAAACCCGGGTCCCAGACAAGCCCAGCTCTCTTCACGTTCGCCCTCTGATTAACAACATTGTTGTGAGCTGGACACCACCTGAAAACCAGAACATTGTTGTGCGGGGTTACGCTATCGGCTACGGCATTGGAAGCCCTCACGCAGAAACCATCCGTGTTGACTATAAACAGCGTTATTACACCATCGAGAACCTTGGTGAGTGAGAGAGCTGTGTGTAATCAGGACAGTCTCGGGTTCTCCACTCTAACCAAGGAACCCTCACTGGAACATTACAGCACAATTATAAAGTACCTGCACATCTGTTTAAATTGTCTCAAGCTGTGTTAAGCAATGCTGCTGTTTTTATATTTAATGCTGAATTTAAACTGCCTTTGCTATGGCATAGACTCAGATCACAAAATTAGAAAATGCATGTTTCTGGTCAGGAGCTCATGTGACAAGTGGCAAAAGTAGGTTTAGGAATAGCCATGTCATGTAAAAATGTCAGCGGAGGATCACTGAACCTAGTGTGAAGGCACTGCAATGTGCCAAGGAGGACAGGGGGAGGGAATGCAGAGGGTGTAGCAAGGACGTGGGTGCGCGAGGACGTGGTGAGACCAGGGCAGTGGGAGTGAGGCCACTGGGAGATGGTGCCAATATTGAGGATTTTGTTTCTGACTGAGAGATCCCAGGAACGGAAGAGACACTGGAGGATCCAGAGGGTGGAGATTGCAGAGTGACAGGGCGACCATGTGGAGGAGGATTTGTAGGCAATGGTTATAATTTTGAAAACTGTGCTAGGAGACCGAGATAAGGCAGGGAAATTGATCACTGGATACAGCGGGGTGGGGGGTGGGGGTGTTGATCATTGCATACAGTGTGATACAGCGGGGGCGGGGGAATGTAGTGGGGATTGATTACTGGATACAGTGTGATGCAATGGGGGGGATTGATCACTGGATAGAATGGTACAGCAGGGGAATGGTACAGTGTGATACCATTTGGCAGAGGCTAAATTTTGGATCGATTGGAGTTTACAGAGGGGTTAAACTCATGATGATGAATATGTGATTCAGGAGATTGGTGATAATGAATAAAAGCATTAAACCCAGTCACTGGATACAGTGTGATGCAGAGGGGGGAATTGAACACTGGATGCAGAGGGGGGGGAATTGAACACTGGATGCAGAGGGGGGGGAATTGAACACTGGATGCGAGGGGGGGAATTGAACACTGGATGCAGAGGGGGGGGGAATTGACACTGGATGCAGAGGGGGGGGGAATTGAACACTGGATGCAGAGGGGGGGGGAATTGACACTGGATGCAGAGGGGGGGGAATTGAACACTGGATGCAGAGGGGGGGAATTGAACACTGGATGCAGAGGGGGGGGGAATTGAACACGGGATGCAGAGGGGAGGGAATTGAACACTGGATGCAGAGGGGAGGGAATTGAACACTGGATGCAGAGGGGAGGGAATTGAACACTGGATGCAGAGGGGAGGGAATTGAACACTGGATGCAGAGGGGAGGGAATTGAACACTGGATGCAGAGGGATACCGTTTGGCAGAGGGTAAATTTTGGATCGATTGGAGTTTACAGAGGGGTTAAACTCATGATGATGAATATGTGATTCAGGAGATTGGTGATAATGAATAAAAGCATTAAACCCAGTCACTGGCTATTGCTGAGGAGTTAAAATACCATTAAATTAAATCATGTTTAGGACCAGCTTGCCTTTGATTTCTCTGATCTGTGCTGGCCATTGAGTAATTACTGCTTTATCAATATATTCACAGGGTCAGGGCCCTGTGGGTGATTTTCCCAACTGCTCACTCTTCATGTGAGCCAGGAAGTTAAGTTTTGGGATGCTGTTAAACGGTGAAGCTGCCACACTCTGTGTTGATGCTGTCACCTCCACTTTCAGGGCAGGTTAATTGAATCATGACAAGAGCCCTGAGCCCTGAAATTTCTCTCTGCACCTTGAGCTAACTGACTGTAATTTGAACATGTCTGGTAGCATCTATCACAGGATAGATTGGGATTGAATACAGTGCTGAGGCATAGAGAGAGCGGATTGCTAGCTGATAATCAATCATTACTCTCCTTTTTGGTCCAGAGCCCAATTCGCATTATGTGATCACACTGAAAGCGTATAACAAGATTGGAGAAGGAATTCCTCTGTATGAGAGCACAGCCACCAGGCCTCTAACTGGTAAGGGGAAAAGATTTATCGTTCATTCTCTGACTTACACAGATGCTGCTCTGCTTCTTAGGCTGTCTGCAGCTTTATAAAATGACCACCTCATCCTCATCCCCACTACCTGCTTCTCGGTGATAATATCCAAAGTTCTGACGGTGAGTATGTCTGTGACTGCTGCTGGTATTCCAAAATCAGCACTCCCTTACTCCGGGAAAAGCTCTTTCCCGAAATGCAGAACTCCAGGGGTGATTTTTTTTTCCGATTCGGGAGCCTTGTCTACAGGAATTTGATCAGGGAAGTCGCTCTGTGAGGTTTGATATCCAAGGATTTCCTGGCATTCACCAATAATGAAGGAAAATCCCAGGTCTCACTGACACTCTGACCAATCCCAAATCATTCCTGGCCAGAAGACTGCTCTCCATAAGGAGCAGCGGGTTGGATACTGTTCGAGGAAGGAGCTGTTCTGAGCTCAGCTGTTGAATTCTGAACAGACGTGGCATTATTTACAGAGACAGTTAGATTCTGAAATCAAGATTAATCTGAGTCTAGCAGAGGCTCAGTTAATGTTTTCCCGGTTGGGGAAATGGCTGGAGTCATGGAAGGAAAAGGAACTGGGAGATTGGGAGAAATAGTGAAAGGAAGATGAGAGGGTTGCTGAGGTGGCGAGGGAAGGGAAACCGTGTACATCACACTCTGAGCAGTAGCTGAATCACAGCCAAAAGCTCCCTCTTAGCAGCACACGTTGAGAAATGACCATAGACCCCAAGCATGTGATTGGCTGGCCGTTGTGTTGGGAATGTGACTATCCTATTTATACGTGTGTGATTAAATGGTAAGTAAACGCCAGGCTGACCAGCTAGTCTCTCTAATTCATTCATTTTAAATAGTTAACAGGTGGAACGCTTGCTCTAACCTTGGTTTCTCTGTTTCTTTCTCCTCCATTTCATGCCTTCCTGCTGTTTGGATCTGATGGGATCGCTCTCTGTGGCTGCTCTCCCCTTTACCTTTGCATGATTCATTTTTTACCTTTTCTTTTACAAACATTACTCTAATTTATCCCTCAGACCCTTTTGACCCTTCCGAAGTTTATATATTTGATCTTTACAATAATCCATACACTCCAGTACCAGACCCCAGCCCTATGCTGCCCCCAGTCGGAGTTCAGGCGACGGTCCTTACCCACGACACCATCCGGGTCACGTGGGCTGACAGCTCACTGCCCAAGAACCAGAAGATCACTGATGCACGATTCTACACAGTGCGCTGGAAAACAAACTACCCCGCCAATACCAAGTACAAGGTGAGTCTTGTATCTGTCTGTCTGCATTACTTTTGTGCTGTATTTAGAGCTATGGGTGCGATGACCTGCAAATGTTTTGGCGGATCAGGTGCGGAGATGCACATTTCGCAGGATTCGCGGTTGCATTCCTGACACGTGCGTCTCCCAGAGCCGGAGAGCAGGTGGGACCGTGCTGGAAACCAGTGGGAAGGGAGCAAGTGATTTAAATACATGATATATTTTAAATCTATTTTAAATGTGATTATTGGAGGGGCGGCACTGAGGGGGGGGTCCCAGGCTGGTCAGCGATTGAGCTGGTCAGCAAACAGGATTGGGACCACTGCGCAGAATTCCAGAACTATCAAACTCTGGCACTATTAACCCCACCCTCCTCGGGTTTTTAATGAGGTTCATAAACGGGACATCTGCAGTACACAGGAAAGCAGAGATTCATGTCTGAAGTTGCACTGAAAATACAGTTATGATTTTCAGCACTTTTGGGAGAATTTCTGTCTCACTGCTCACTGGCCGGTTACAGGATGGGGGGGTGGGCAGATATGGGGAAATGGCATTAATTCCCTGTGTCACACAGTGGGGAATTCCTTTCCTGTGTGATGAAGGGGAAGGTTCATTCCCAGTTGATTTCCTGTATTATGGACAGGATGAAGTGTTTCCCTGGTGAATGGTGAGGTCAGTGAATGATGGATGGCTGTAGGTCTGTGGCTCAGACAATGACAATTTGATTGTCTTTTAGACTGCAGACACCACCACACTGAGTTATATCGTCTCCGGGTTGAAGCCAAACACACTCTACGAGTTCTCTGTCAAGGTAACAAAGGGTCGAAGGTCGAGTACCTGGAGCATGACAGCACACGGAACTACATTTGAAACAGGTATGGCTCTGGGTTCACAGACTGTGAATGAATCAATAGAATGCCTCATTTTTTTTTGTTTCTTTCTCCAGCCGGGCTGTGAAAATGGGAGTGACTTATTGTGGAAGCTCCAATCTTAACCTGGGCTCTGGGCCAAGTCACCTGATCCCATTCACAGTATTTACAGCTGGCTGGGTTCCTGTTCCTATCTGATAATCAGAGGTTAGCCCTGCTGGCATTCTGCAGAAACTTCAAACTCACCAATCAAGACAGACCTTTGATCGGCCTAATTTCTCACTTTTTGTTAGTAACTCCAAACAAAACACCAAATAAAAGCTGTTACAGTATAGCTGTCCACTGAGTTAAGATTAGTGATGTGTCCAGGTAGGAATCACCACACAGAGACCCCTCTTAATCTCAATCAGGACCTGTACATCTGGAACTGTACAATTTGCTGGAATGCTGATATTTATTGCTGCAACTGGTTTGTTAAGTCTTTTCAGAAGGTAGTTTCTTGTCAGTCATATTGGTCCCAGATAGGGCCAGATGGGTGATAACATTCTGTTTCCAGTGGTGACCCAGGTACCAATTCTTACCAGCTTCACACCTCCAGATTTTCTAAACCTGATCACAGATTCTGGCAGTGCCTTGATGGGATTGGAATTCATGTTCTCTGGATTATGAATCCACTAACACAGGTAACAAGTTTAATTCCTTCCTCTTTCCTTTAGTGCCGACATCTCCTCCCAAGGATCTGACAGTGGTGAGCAAGGAAGGAAAACCCAGGACCATTATTGTGAACTGGCAGCCACCATCAGAGGCAAATGGAAAAATAACAGGTATGGAGGCCTGGATCCGGTGTGGATACAGGGGCAGTGGGGAGGGAGGGCTAAGAGAGGGCAGCAGATACTCAGTCAGACCTCACATAAATTTCACTGCAGCCAAAATTATTTGTCCTCGGGAAATTTAATGGGAGAGTGGTGGAGGATTGGAGTGGGATTTCACCCCTCATCTCTGAGACTTATTGATTATGGCCAGTGGGTGTCAGGAAGCTCAGGCTGATTAAAATCTTAGCCCCTCAGTACAGCACAGCCCCCTTGGATTTGTGCTAACCACATTCAACTAAGATATTTTATAAAACGAAATGTTACTGTTATCTGACAATGACTGGGAGGAATGGTTACTGAGCCAAGGAGGTTCGCAGTCAAATGCTGGGGTCAGGAGATGTATCTTTAAGGAGAGGAAAGAGGTGGAAGAGTGGGAATTCCAGCGTATGGGAATAAGGTGTCTGAAAGCACCATTGCCTATGACAGTGTGAAGGGGATAGAAATGTACAGGAGGCTCGAATGGGTGATTGGAGAATGCCCGAATGTTTGAAGGGTCGGAGAAGATGCCAACTCTTGGAAGGAATTTAATTACAAGAATGACAGTTTAAAAAATTGTGGCATTGCTGGAACACGAGGCAGTGTGGGTGGGTCAGTCTGCACAGAGGGTGGGTGGGGGAGGGATACGACATGGCTCCTGGTACAAGCAGTGTTTTAATGGAGGAATGTTGGAGAATATCGGAATAGTGGACAGTGAAGATACTGCTTACAGTGCCTGTAGCTGAGGGAGAAGTGAAAGCAGAAATAGGTGTTCTTTATGGTGGGGACAGCAGAGGCTCAATGCTGTATCATACAGAAATGGAGACAGTTGGAATCAACCTGGAAAAGTTGTCAAGGAGTGGAGTGGGGAGAATGGCAAGAGCTTGTGGTGGGGATACAGGATGACGGCTTTCTGTTTAGATAAGGAAATTGGAGCTCCTTAAAGGCTGGATGTCAAGTCTTGTGCTTGTACAATTACTGTCTGTTTGATATTGCATCTGACCCACAAAATAAACATAGCAGATTCCACAGCAACCAAAAGGGGTTAAATTTATCAAAAAGAGGGAGAGTGAAGCAATAGAGATAATGAAGATCGTCTCGCGATACTGTGAAATATCCCTGGGGAAATGAGGGAGACAGATGGTTCACAGAGAGATGGAAATTTATCATTATAAAGTTTATTTAATATCTGTGTATTTCCTCCTCCTCTCCTATCTTCCCGATCTAGGATATATCATATATTACAGCACAGATATCAGTGCAGAAATCCATGACTGGGTGATAGAACCAGTGGTTGGAGACAGACTCACCCACCAGATTCAAGATCTCACGCTTGACACCTCTTATTACTTCAAAATCCAGGCGCGTAATTCCAAAGGCATGGGGCCCCTCTCTGAATTTGTTCAGTTTCGCACACCCAAAGGTAAGAAATGTTTCTGGAGATTTGATATGATGAATGAGGCCCTATTTGGGAATCCCTTAGTAAGACAGGCTGTGTTCTCTTAGAGATAGAAAGTGATTTAGTAACTTCAAATGGAAACAGTTTCTATAAAATCCTGCAGCAATTATGGTTGCTGTAACTCGGATTCCACTATTACCCCAGCAGTTGCCCATTCTGTAGTTCCCAAACAGTTCTGAGAAGAGGGCGATGTATTTCTTCACCATTCCCTCTTTGTGTCTAGACTCTTCAGAGATGGAATATTATTCCTGTCCCTGGCCCATCTCCCTGCTATTTGGATTAGGGCAGAAGTGTGGAAATGAAGTACGTTTGTGACTGGCTTGTCACAGTGGGCACTGTGACATATCTGTACTGTTAACAGCTTCAGGGTCCTAGGTTTGATTCCTGGCTCGGGTCACTGTCTGTGTGGAGTTTGCACATTCTCCCCGTGTCTGCGTGGGTTTCCTCCAGATACTCCAGTTTCCTCCCACAGTCCAAATATGTGCGGGTTAGGTTGATTGGCCTTGCTAAGAAATTGCCCCTTAGTATCTAGGGATGAGGGATTAGAGGGTAAAATAGGTAGGAATATGGGGTTAGGGCCTGGGTGGGATTGTGGTCGGTGCAGACTCAATGGGCCGAAGGGCCTCTTTCTGCACTATAGGGTTCTATGTTCGGTGTCCAGTGTGGCCAGACTGTGAGTGTAGGCCACACCCAGTGTGAGCAGTGCCCTCAGTGGCCAGTGCATATTTAGACTGGAGGAGGTGGCCTGACAGGGAAGGGTATTTGGGGCCATTTGAACTGTGCTCGTGGTCAGGTCACAACGTCTTGTAAATAAGCTTGAGAGCAAAGGGAAAATACGCATTACCCAGCGCAGGAGAAATAATTAATCAGATACATATCAACATTAAAGCTGTTTAATGATCCTGGCTTTGTATATCGAGATTTTGTGGGATTGAGAATTGTCACATGTATTTATGGGAATAAGTGTTTAAATTTAGATCTCTGAATGGGACAGCACATTCTGTATTCTAAACGTTTTGCAGTATTTGTTCTGTGCTCCCTGTTTGGAGTTTGTTGTGGGTTGGGTGGCTGCAAATAATGCAGTGCCTTGCGATGTTTAAAGACTTGTCTGTGACTAAATTTCACTGGTTTTGAGATAGGTAAGAGGGAAGGTGGTCATCACTACTCCACTTGTACAGGGAGTCACTGAGCAAGAGGTTTTGTAGCCATCATTCTATGTTTTGTCATTTTGAGATGGAATTGAAGATACTGCGTCCAGTGCAAGTAGTCAAACTTCCCTCTGCCTCTGCCAGTGACCATCCTGTTTCTGCAGCTTTAATGTGTTTATGTCTGGTTCAATTTTTGATTAACCTGGCTTTCTCTTGTTGGACTGAATTGCTTTTGATGTTCTCTCTTGTATCCCTGATCTGTTAGCTGAGTCATCAGACAAAATGGCTAATGACCAAGGTAACTGCATTTGACCTTGTTCATTCTGGTTCATCCCTGTGCTTGTTGGTAGTTTGTCACTTACTCATCATTTTCTCTCTCCTGCCATTTAACCCTTTGATCTCCTTTGGCCTTCACTTAATATCAGTTTTGCAAGTCAGGTCAGGGGTTCCAGGTTTCATTCCCTCACAGCATCACATATCTCTCTCTCTCTGTACAGCTACCCTTCACAGTGTGCCTGGTCAAACTCCAGCCACTTCCCCAGAGGGAAGAGGAGAAAACCCGAGGTGAATAATTCAGTACATTCCTAAAGCAGACAAAATGAATAGGATCAGATTCATTTATCTGTGTTTTTCAATTGGGGAAAAGAGCCTTTGCATCCTCACTGAAGCAATATCAGTTTACAATTTAAAAAGAGCTCTATTTGTGATCAGATTAAATAAATATACATCTGCTTTAGTCAAAATGTGTTGCTTTATGTTCTTTGAAGACATATTCTTCGCAAATTCCTTCCCTTCCCTCCTCTAAGTTTGGATTTCTGGCTGAGATACAAACCCTTCCCCATTGCTTCAACAATTGGCAACCTTTGAACTTAGCCAGTGAGAACTAAGCAAAGTGAGCCAAATGCAATCTTGTGGAATCCCAGCATTCTGAATTTACAGACTGCAGTGTCTCCATGTTGACAGACCCTCATGATTGTCTATGATTATCCATCACACTCCTGACTTATGCCCTGTATGTTTAGGAATAGCTTTAGAAGTCCTGAGGTGAGTTACTGGCTGCAGAATTCCCAGCCTCTGACCTGCACAGTATGTGTATGGCTGCTGCACTTAACCCTCTGCTCAGTGGTTACTCAGGATGTTACTAGTGAGGGATTCAACGATAGAATTGTTATTGAAAGTCAAGGCAAGCTGGTTTGAATCTTCCTTGTCGGGGCTGATTATTGCCTGGTACTTGTGTTAGCAGAATGTTATCTGCCACTTTCCAGCTCAGTCTGGAAGTTATGGGTATGAATAGTTACTTTATCTGAAGAATTGCAAATGGAATGTCTGATGTTATTTTGGAGAATTTTATTGATGAAGCAGCTGAAGATGGTTGAGCCTCAGATACAATCCAAAGGGACTCCTGCAGCGATGATTAACTTCCAACAATCACAACCATTCTCTTCTGTATTGGATGTGACTGAGATACATTTCACCCTTGAGGTCCATTGACTTAAAGTTTTGCTGAACTGTTTCATTCCACACTCAATCAAGTGCTTTCTCTTATCATTCCCCTCATTTCAGTCATTTAACTTGTGTACATTAATGGATCAAAGTTGGAATGATGTCTGGAATCCAGTGATCTGGTGGATCCCAAACAGAATGTCAGTGAGCAGATGATTGATGGGGAGGTGTCACTTGGTATTGTGTAGATGATTTTTTTCTGTAGCACTCTGTCCTGCTTAGAGACCAGCGTTGGGGCGAAAGTACAAAACTATCAGATATTACAGTGTCATAACCTGCAGGGCACTGGGACAGTGCTGGTAAAGGGGATGAGGTAGGAGGTCAGATTTTCTCACGTATAGGTGCAGACTCAGTGATTTGATTTATTATTCTCCCATGTATTAACATACAGTGAAAAGTGTTATTTCTTGTGCACTTTACAAAGTATACTGTTCATAGAGAAGGAAAGAGAGTGCAGAATGTAGTGTTACAGTCATAGCGTGTAGAGAAAGATCAACTTAATGCGAGGTAGGTCCATTCAAAAAGCAGCAGGGAAGAAGTGGTTCTTGAGTGGGTTGGTATGTGAGTTTTGTATCTTTTTCCTGACGGAAGAAGGTGGAAGAGAGAACATCCAGAGTGCGTGGGGTCCTTAATTATGTTGGCTGCTTTTCTGAGGCAGTGGGAAGTGTAGACAAAGTCAGCGGATGGGAGGCTGGTTTCTGCGATGGACTGGGCTTTGTTCACAACCCTTTGTAGTTTCTTGCAGTCTTGGGCAGAGTAGGAGCCATACTAAGCTGTGATACAACCAGAAAGAATGATCTCTATAGTACATTTGTAAAAGTTGATGAGAGTTGTAGCGGACATGCCAAATTTCCTTAGTCTTTTGAGAAATTAGAAGCATTGGTGGGCCTTCTTAACTACAGTGTCGCATGGAGGGACCAGGACAGATTGTTGGTGATCTGGACACCTAAAAACTTGAAGCTTTTGACCATTTCTACTTCATTCCCCTTGATGTAGATAGGAGTATGTTCTCCTTTATGCTTCCTGAAGTTGATAACAATCTCCTTCATTTAGTTGATATTGAGGGAGAGATTGTTGTTGCTGTGCCAGTTCACTATCTCATTTCTGTATTCTTTCTCATCATTGTTTGAGGTCTGACCCACTACGATGGTCACGTCAGCAAACTTGAAAATTGAATTGGAGAGGAATTTGGCCGCACAGTCAGAGGAGTATAGCAGGGGGGCTGAGAGCACAGCCTTGCGGGGCAACCGGTGTTGAGGATATAGTTGAGGAGGTGTTGTTGCCTATCCTTACTGATTGCGATCCGTGGGTTAGGAAGTCTAAGGTCCAGTCACAGAAGGAGGAGCCAATGGGCTGAAGGGCCTCTTCTGCGCTGTATGATTCTATAACTGCAGGACAACACGTATAGATTTCCAATCAGCAGCTTGTGCAGTTATCCATGGCTTAGAGTGCAACTCTTCACATTCGGTGATCAGCTGCAATTTGAGGGCAGCAACATCCCTGATAGAGACTTCACTAACTGAGTCCTGTAAATCTGAGACTAACTGTGGAGGTTCTGGTGGTGAGGCGATGTGTTAATTGGATGCTGCTGACCTGAGATTCACTGACTTGAAACAACACAAACCTGTTAGTCGTATTTCTGAATGAAGAGAAGCAAACACAAGAAGTAAATTCTGTCCAGATTCCGTTCTCTCATTTTGCTGCTTTTTCACATCTGGTTTTGCAGCTGAGTGACCCCCTCGGCACATTCCACAGACCCCAGTCTGTGTTTCTCCACAGCCAGCACCTCTGGCTGCCTGGGCAGAATAGAGGCCGATTATAAACCACCCCCCCCCCCCCCCCCCCTGCCCCGGACCCAGCAGCCCCCGACACAGCCTGGCTCCCACAGCTGTGAATAGCTAATATGGTTCTCACCATAACTGGGGATCTCGTGTTCCATATGTGTCAGTATCCTGTGTTGTCGGACAGTTTCTCACCATGATTGGCTGGGACTGTACCAAAATAGCAACAAAATTTAAGCAGCAGATAAAGAAATATGATAAATGAAGCTGGTGCTGTAATATCACAGTGTTATTTCAAGGACTGTCGCGTTAGCACCAGGAGGAGTCTTTCCTGATGTTCCTTAGCTTCGTTCCATCAGTAATGACAGAGATTACAATATCTCTCCAGTTTGGCAGAGGGATGGCATCTTCCTTGAGTTTTAAGCAACATTAAGTAGCGATGTTCTCTGCTCAAGTGGCGATATCCTCAGTGCCATACTGAGGGGGTGCTGTACTGAGGGAGTGCTGCAGTGTCAGAGGTGCTGTACTGAGGGAATGCTGCAGTGTCAGAGGTGCTGTACTGAGGGAGTGCTGCAGTGTCAGAGGTGCTGTACTGAGGGAGTGCTGCAGTGTCGGAGGTGCTGTACTGAGGGAGTGCTGCAGTGTCGGAGGTGCTGTACTGAGGGAGTGCTGCAGTGTCGGAGGTGCTGTACTGAGGGAGTGCTGCAGTGTCGGAGGTGCTGTACTGAGGGAGTGCTGCCAATGAGAGATCCAGTGTGTTCCCTGGTTTGCAGAGTAGTGGAGTTGCTGTATCCTGAACAATCTGTATCATTCTAACAAGATCTGGTCGTTATCTCACTGTAATGAGAGATTTTCTACATTGCAGCAGTGATTAGACTTCAAAAGTATTGATCTAAAACGCTTTGAGGCATTCTGAGGTTACAAAAGGTGCTATATAAATTTGTCTTTTTTTAACAGTCTGGAACATAGACCTATTTCATTGACCAGTCCCTGGGTGTGTGCCATCAGGGCCATTGCCTGATTTATTTGGAACCTTTTATTCTAATGCTAAATGCACCATTACTTTGAACATTTCTAATTGTAACATTAACCTTATCTGTGTATTATTGGTAACTCTGTATTGTCTGCTATGGTTAAATAGAAACCTCCATCGTAGCCCTGAGATCTGCCTTACCTGCTCAGTCAACCATCAACAAATCATTTGCCATCTTTGTAAGTTTCACCCTCTTGACAAGCGTTTCCATTTTCAGTATCTTTGGGTGGCAAATTGTACTGAAATTAATCATCTTGGTGTTCAAAGGAAATCGGTTCTCATTGTACACAAATCCTAAACGGAATAGCGAGCAATTAGCAAATGTATGTTGGTCTTTATTGTAAGTAGGATGTAAATTGTACACGGTTTAGTGAGATCTCTATATGTCATTAAGACGTTAGGATGGCGGCGTGGGCTCGTTGGGCCTGTTTCCCGTGCTGTGTTGCTCTTTGTTCTTTGTATCACATCTGGAATACTGTGTTGGTCTTAAAGAAGAATTTCCTTTCAATGGAGGGGGTGCAACAGAGGTTCATGAGATTGACTCCTGGGTGTATAGGTCAGACTGAGTACAAAGGACCTTTATTGGAAGAATGGGAGGTGATCTCATTGAAATGGATAAAATGTTAGAGAGCTTGCTGGGGTAAATACTGTCAAGATGGTTCTTGCGCTGAGTGTCTAGAACTGTGTAGGGGGTGGAGGCTCACAGGATAAGGGGTCAGGCATTTTGGATTGAGCCGAAGAGAAATTCCTTCACTCTGAGAATTGTGAACTTTTGTAATTTCCTACCTCAGAAGGCCAGCAGTGATTATTTGTCGAGTAGATTTTATACTGGGACTGCTAGCATTTTGGACACTATGGGAAATAAGGAATGAGAGCATTAGAAATAGGAACAGGAGTAGACCATTTGGCCCCTTGAACCTGCTGGATTATTCAATCAGAGCTGATCCTCTGTTGGAGCTGCACTTTCATGGTGGCACAGTGGTTAGCGCTGCTGCCTCACTTGTGGCTAATAAATAAACTTAACTTTCTTGCTCATTTCATGGTTAGCTTTCTGAGGAGAGGGGGGTCAGCGATATTGCCTGGTATTGTCTGGCCGTGAGAGTATGACAGTGTCAAATGTGGCAGCATTTCCCAGTTAGAGTACCCCTGGCCCCTGCCCCCCCAGTCTTCATGAAGAGAATGTTGCAGAGTTGATTCACATGAGATGTTCTTTAGCTTGTAGCTGATGTGATGCCATTGCTAAACAGTTGTTCTGTGCTTCCTGTTGAACTTTATTGTGATTACTCACTCTCAACTTCAGATTAGGTTGAGAGGGAAGCACAAGGTTTGAGACTCAGGCCTCTCTATACTACTGAGTGGCAGATTTCCCCTGAAGGAACTACCTGTAAACTCTAATAGTTATTTATAAGACCATAGGAGCAGAATTCAGCCCATCGAGTCTGCTCATCCATTCAATCATGGCTGATATTTTTCTCATCCCCATTCTCCTGTCTTTTCCCCATAACCCCTGATCCCCTTATTAATCAAGAACCTATCTATCTCCGTCTTAAAGACACTCAATGACCCGGCCTTCACAGCCTTCTGCGGCAAAGAGTTTCACAGATTCCCCACTCTCTGGCTGAAGAAATTCCTCCTCGTCTCTGTTTTAAAGGATTGTCCCTTTAGCCTGAGCTTGTGCCTCTGGTTCTAGTTTTTCTACTCTCCACGTCCACTCTATCCTGGCCTTGCAATATCCAGTAAGTTTAAATAGATCGCCCCCCCATCCTTCTAAACTCCAACTAGCACAGACCCAGAGTCCTCAATCGTTCCTCATACAATAAGCTCTTCATTCCAGAAATCATTCTTGTGAATCTCCTCTGGACCCTTTCCAAGGCCAGCACGTCCATCCTGAAGTTCCTTCTGTTGCCTCTCTCCCTTCTTAAACAGCAGTGTTATATTAGCTACTTTCCAGTCCTCTGGAGCCCTCCCTGCTAAGATGCGGAGATGCTGAACTTGGGTAAACACTGTAAGAAGTCTCACAATACCAGGTTGAAGTCCAACCAGTTTATTTAATAGTAATCTCACAAGCTTTCGGATAAGGTATTCCATTGTCAGGTGTTTGGGAGCTTCCCACAAAGCTTGTGGGATTACTGTCAAATAAACTGGTTGGACTTAAACCTGGTGTTGTCAGACTTCTTACTGTGTTTACCTTGCCCGCTTCCAGTGATTCCTGAAAGATCACCACCAATACCTCCACAATTTCCTCAGCTATCGCTTTTAGAACCCTGGGTGTAGTCCATCCGGTCCAGGTGATTTAGTCACCTTTAGTTTCCCCAGAACCTTCTCCTTAGTGATGGTCACTGCACTCCCCTGTGTCCCTGGCTCTCCTGGAGCTCTGGCATTCCTCTGGTGTCTTCCATCGTGAAGACTGATGCAAAGTAACTATTCAGTTCTCTGCCATTGCTTTGTTTCCTATTATTACTTCCCCAGCCTCAGTTTCCAGTGATCCAGTGGATATTTTTGCCTCTCTCTCATGTTTTATGTATTGAAAAATACTCTTCCTATCTTCTTTCATATTACTGCCTAGCTTACAATCATATTTACTCAGTGCTAACCCACAGATTGTCAGGTTTATTGAATTTGACCTGCAGGATGTTCAGTGACGATTTGTAACTAATTCAGTAGGATAGTTAATCAGTCAACCTGTCTCACTGAGTTCCAAAATCTGTGTCTACTTTTTATAAAACTCCAACCTGCTGCATTAACTGTCTGCAGACGTGGGCTGGGACCACTCCTGAATCTGTAGCCAATTCTCTATCCGTTGTTATGGGAACAAAATTGGATTTTTTCTGTAGGTTTGGTTATTACCGTAAATTTATAAAACCTCTCGGGATGACAGAGATACTCGCTGTGCATCGGCTGCACAGAGACGGAACTCAGCTTTGGGTCGAGAGAAATATTGAGTGGGTCGTTGGTGAAGCAGGTTATTGTGCGATCGAGCAGCGCTGATCTCTCAGTGACCCAGTCACTCTGCACCTTGTAAGTCTGTCAGCAAATTTAGAAATTCCTCCCCATTCAGCAAGAACCTTTTCAGCCTTTATCTTTCACCAAAGGCTCAAATTCTGAGTTGAGGTGAACAGATATGTTGCAGTTTCAAAGTTTTAGTTCAGCAGTTGTAAACAGGACTTTAATCAAAAGTCACTGATTGAAATACTGACCCTTACAACAAAACTATTTACCCAGTCTGGCTTCTCCCAACTTCCAGTCACCTACCCCCCAAGCCACCTAACACCCTGTCCAGACTCTCCCTCCCCACCCCCACTCCCTGTCCAGACTCTCCCTCCCCACCCCCACTCCCTGTCCAGACTCTCCCTCCCCAGTCCCAATCCAGGCCCACCCAGTTACCGTCTAAAAGATCTGTCCCTACAGCTCTGCTAAACCAGCCCCACCCTGCACCCAGTGTGTGATTTTAATGATGTGAATTCAGTTCATCAAAGGGTTAAGGTGCACTTTCCATTCCAAAATCTTCACTGTGTTCCTCTTGCCTAAAGTGTTCACGTCATTCATCACATTGTGTCTCACTCTGTGTCATAGGGATTGAGTAGATGGTAGTCAGTGTGCAGTGCAGATGTTGGGTTTCTGGATGTGCTAATCTTAAACAGCTGGATTGATAACCTTGTGTCTCTGCAGCACTCGGATCATCTGGAAAACTCGGCAAGAATCCTTCCCTCATGGACGCAGGCTCAGACACCAGGCATTCGATCAGTGGTAATTATGTTCAATGTTTGTGTTTCCCACAGTGTCATTAACAAAGCTTCAGGAAAGACCCAAATATCAAATGGAAATCCCTTTACCCAACCCCATGTCCTCTCCTCTCACACAGCAAGCTCAGAGAGAAACGCTGTATCTGCAATTCCCCAGCAACACTCTCTACACAGAACACAATTCCTGCTCCCTTACTGGCTCAAAATGGTTGATAATCAGATAATTTCTGTGAGTTCTGTCTTCTAAATACATCATCAAACCTTGCTGGTACTGACAGCCTCCAAATACAAGGAGCCTTGGCCTGGGACTGACCCTGATAAAGGGACCCTCGAGTGCCAGATCCTCGGCCGGGGACTGACCCTCCTCTCATTGACGTAGTTTTACAGATTATATTTTGTTCTGATTGGTGATGTTATTTTACACAGGTCACAACAGCCCTCATGGCAGCCCCACATCGAGCTTGGACAGCAACACCATGCTTATCATCATCATCTCTGCCGGAGTCTTCACCATCATCATTGTGGTCATCATCGCTTTAATCTGCACTCGGAGGACCAATTACCAGCAGAAAAAGTGAGGAGGAAAACTACTCCAAACACTGCACACACTCATTCAAATCTAACCCAAACTGCACTCCTCTTATTCATTGCTAGAAGCTTCCAACATGAAATGAAATGGAGAAGTTTCAATTTGATATTGGACAGATTCACAACTCCAAACTGCCCTGAACTTGGCACTAATGGCAAACACACCAAGCCAGCAGGGTAACTGGTGTGGCAAACACAGGATGCCACACAAGTACACCAAGTCTTTATTTTTTAATTCTATTTGATGCATTTTCTTTGGACAGTGTAGAGGGAACTTTACTCTGTATCTAACCCCATGCTGTACCTGTCCTGGGAGTGTTTGATGGGGACAGTGTAGAAGGAGCTTTACTCTGTATCTAATCCCGTGCTGTACCTGTCCTGGGAGTGTTTGATGGGGGGGACAGTGTAGAGAGAGCTTTACTCTGTATCTAACCCCGTGCTGTACCTGTTCTGGGAGTTTTTTATGGGGGGACAGTGTAGAAGGAGCTTTACTCTGTATCTATCCCTGAGCTGTACCTGTCCTGGGAGTGTTTGATGGGGGGGACAGTGTAGAGAGAGCTTTACTCTGTATCTAACCCCGTGCTGTACCTGTCCTGGGAATGTTTGATGGGGACAGTGTAGAGGGAGCTTTACTCTGTATCTAACCCCGTGCTGTACCTGTCCTGGGAGTGTTTGATGGGGACAGTGTAGAGGGAGCTTTACTCTGTATCTAACCCCGTGCTGTACCTGTCCTGGGAGTGTTTGATGGGGACAGTGTAGAGGGAGCTTTACTCTGTATCTAACCCCGTGCTGTACCTGTCCTGGGAGTGTTTGATGGGGACAGTGTAGAGGGAGCTTTACTCTGTATCTAACCCTGTGGTGTACCTGTCCTGGGAGTGTTTGATGGGGACAGTGTAGAGGGAGCTTTACTCTGTATCTAACCCTGTGCTGTACCTGTTCTGGGAGTGTTTGATGGGGACAGTGTAGAGGGAGCTTTACCCTGTATCTAACCCCGTGCTGTACCTGTCCTGGGAGTGTTTGATGATGGTTAATACCCCTTTGTGTTAATGAGGATAAAATTTATGAAGGAAAGTTCAATGTACAGTGTGTGTATTTGTGCTCCCTCCCCTCAGTGCCACTCCTGCTGGTGTTTTTTCCTTCTAGGAAACGTGCAGCTTGTAAATCTGCCAATGGATCTCACAAATACAAAGGTAATTCAAAAGATGTTAAACCCCCTGATCTCTGGATTCACCACGAACGCCTGGAGCTGAAGCCGATCGATAAATCACCGGAACCAAACCCAGTCATGACCGATACCCCGATTCCTCGTAATTCCCAGGACATTACTCCCGTGGAAAATTCCATGGACAAAGATCACCAGCGGAGGAATTCCTATCTGGGTGAGTTTAATCTTCAGTTGATGTGACTGGAATCAGTGAATTGCTGTGAGATGTCAGCACCTGACTCAACAGGAATGGTTCAGGTAATGGTGTCTGTATTCCTGCTAGGCTGCTGGAAACTAGCTCAATAATTTACACCTCATAGCTTCATCCTGAATCAATAAGGCTTGTACAAATAAACAAAAAGAAAAAGTGAATAACGATCTCAGACAAGCACCCTGTCCAAAACACAAGTCCTATTCACTCTTCCTACTGCTAAAATAAAGCAGGGAAAACTGGGAAAAGCTGGAAATACTCAGCAGGTTATGACAACATTATGTGAAGTGAGGAACAGAGTTAATGTTTCACATCTGTGACCTTTCATCACAACAGTTCTGATGTTTTACATTTTTATTTCCTCACTTCCTGCTCATTGTGTGATTGTACAGAAATGTGTAGATACATTTAAACAGGGTTTTACAGAGATACTGCGGGAATCTGAAACAAAAACAGAAAATACTAGAACATCTCAGCAGGTCTGACAGCATTTGTGAAGAGAGAGAATAGAGTCAATGTTTTGAATCTGGAGGTAGATTAATTTAAACAGATTGCAATGTGTAAATTAAGGGAGAAATTGGGTAAATGCTGAATTTGTCCTGTTTGTGACTGGGTTAAATTCACTTCATATCATGTGGGAATGCCTAAGGGGGTCGGAGAGAAAATTCCCAGCTTTATATTTCTCACGTTGATTTGGGCTCTTATCTGTTCTCCTGCTGTCGGGTGAGGTGGTTTTTGGGTGTGAGGAGTGAGTGAGGCAGTGCTGTAGGAGCAGACAGTCTTTCCCTGTTATTGTTGATTATAGTTAAAGCCTTTTCCTCTGGCTGTGTGCACAGTAAGGTTCCGACAGGCTGTGATGATTATGGAATGTTTCTGTTTGCAGGCCGTGAATTGGAAGATGGCATTTCCACTCTGAATGGAAGGCGAGGACTCCGGCCGAAGATGATGATGCCTTTTGATGCCCAGCCGCCTCAACGTATGTGCTAATCTTCCTCACCCAGCCTTTTCAGGAGTGTGTTAATTAAAGATGCAGAAATGCCTGAGGTGACACTGGAAGAACTGTCTCCTCTGGAGGCTGTGTGGATGAAAGCAGTGTTTCACTAATCTACAGACCCAAATCCAGTCACAATTCCTGATTCTGGATATGGAGAATCCAGGAATTCCTGCTGGAAGGTGGATTCCAGTTGACACCCAGAGGCAGTGCTCTTGAAATTGGGACATTGTCTGATGTTGTCAGCTGCACCTCTTAGAGAGCTGGTGGATTTATACCAGAGTAAAAAAGGAGACAAATGAATGAAAGGAAAGATTAATGGTGTTGCATCATATTTTGAGTGCAGTTGCTTTTTATCAACTCGGTTTAAACCCTTCATGAATTTGCAGCTCATTTTACCTCTTAAACTCCTAAATTGATATTCAGCAATGGTTTTCTATAACACTGGGCAGATGTCAGTAATTAACAACCTCATCAAAGCATCTCTAATGTTGTGACTGGAACATAAATCACTGAACTGGCTTTGGTTTCGTGTTGGGTGAAAGTATGATGAAGGATAGAGCCATCCATCTTAAAAATAGTGCTGATATCTTCAAATAGCTGTTGGAAAATGATTGCAACCTTCATTTCAGCCATGTGTGTGTCTGCAAAATGGGATTAGTGCACTTTTAGTGGTAGTTATTGTCAGTGCAGACTCGATGGGCCAAAGGGCTTTTTCTGCACTTTCTGATTCTCTGGGGTTTAAAAAGAGCAGATAATAAATAATCAAAGAGCAAAAAAAAAACACCATTTGTTTCAGAGTGGGGCTGTGTAAGATCCAACTTCAGAACAACACTCAGAACCTCAGTTGGTTATTCCCTTATTCAACAGGGAGATTTTCAGTCTAATTATTGGGCCTGGGATTCTTTAAGACTTTTCAGGGATGCATGTATTTTCCCTTGGGCATTCGCTCTCCCACTCTGTGCGCTGATCATCAGACTCTGAGAACCAACCTACTCTTGCCTCTCAGACACAAGGTGGTGAGTTTGAGTCCCATCCAGATATTTTGGTAGCTAACGGTGACCCTTTAGTGCAGTGGTTAAAGAAAGAAAGTTTGTGTTTATCCAGAACTTCCCTGACGACTGTAGTTTGTTCCAAGCATTTTTCAACAAAGTACTTTCGCAGTGTAATCATTGCTATAATGTCAGGAGTTCACAATTAGAATACAGCAAGATCCCATAAACTGCTCTTTCAGTATGCAGATCCTTTAAATTGTTTTTGTAAATCACATGTCTTATCACAGACTGAGGCTGCACAATATCTCCAAGGCTAATGTGCATGGCCCTAGAGCCACACAGCCTCACACCAGCTCTCTCTGCATATCTGAGGGCAGAGGCGATCTTGGTTTAATGAAAGGTGAGGGGCATGAAGGAGAGTTCTCTGTTAGTACAGCTTCCTGAATTTAGATGCCAGGATGTACAGTTGAGAGGAATCGTAAATGCCAGGTTGTGACAAGGGGTTCTGATTGGGATGGGGAGAGAGAGAGTCCTGAATGTGGTTGATGTGCCTAGGTTCAAGAGGTAGGGTTTCTCTGGATCCCTGCAGTTGGTTCTATGTGTGAAGTGCTCTCTGTATTCATTCACAGCTGTGATTAGTGCCCATCCCATCCATTCACTCGACAACCCTCATCATCATCACCTCTGTGACGGACCTTCATCCCCAACTCGCAGCTACCTTCGGCATCAGATCAGCAGCCGGCCGCTTGGCTCCTCAGTAGACAGGGCAAATTCTACAGGTGAGATCTCAGGCCTGACACATTGCAACAGTCTGCTGCCTTTAGCTTTACTCCTAGTTTATTCCCCCTTGTGTGTGAGGGGCAGCAGTCAGTCAGCATCCTCTCCATGATATATTGGATTCATTCTGTCTTATTCAGGGAAGGGAATCCCTGATCAATATTTCAGTTCTCACTCTCTGAGAACACTGTGTGGTTTTGAACTTCTCAGTCTTTGTCCCAAGAAAGTATTCAATGAATGGTAGTATTAGGAAGTTCTGTGAAACAAAGGGACCTTGTGATGTTTGTACACAGATCTCTGAAAGCAGAAGGGCATTGTTAGTAGGGTGGGGAAAAGGGCGACAGGACCCTTGTCTTTATCAATTGGGACACAGATTACAGAAACAGGAAAGTTATGTTGGAGTTGTGTAGAACTTCAGTGAGGCCACAGCTGGAGTACTGTGTACAGTTCCGGTCACCATATTATAGGAAGGATGTGATCACAGTGGAGGGGATGCAGAGGATGAGATTCACTGGGATGGAACACTTATGTTATGAAGAGGTTGGATAGGATTGGGTTGCTTTCGTTGGGAGCAGAGAAGGCTGAGGGGCGACCTGATCGAGGTGTACAAGATTATGAGAGATGTGGACAGAGTGGATAAGGAGCACTCTTAATTGAAGAGTCAGTCATGATGGGGCAGGAGGTTTAGCGGGGATGTGAGGAAAAACTTTTCTACCCAGAGGGTGGTGAGGGTCTGGAATGTGCTGCCTGGGAGGGTGGTAGAGGATGCCTCACATCCTTTAAAAAATACCTGGATGAGCACTTGGCTCGTTATAACATTCAGGGCTACGGGCCAAGAGCTGGCAGCTAGGATTAGGTAGTTGGGAGGTCAGAGTTTCCAATGTTGATGCAGATTCGATGGGCCGAAGGACCTCTTCCATGCCGTATGATTCTGTGACACTTGACGTTGCGTTTCCTACAGCTCCAGCTGTTGTATTGGGATGAACAGTAATGGTGAGGCTGTGGAAATAATATGGAGTTTTTATCTCGGACAGGCTTAGGGCCAGGGAATGTGAAAAGTTCATTTACAAACCTTCAGCGAGGCTACGGAAGTTGGAAAGTTACCGGGGGGGGGGGTGAATGTAAAACAGTGTCCTGGGGTAAGGAATTGATACTGGTTCTGACAGAATCTTTAAGATGATTCACTTGTTTGCAGGAGTGAAACAAAAATGAGGCAGATTGAGAGATAATTAACAACTGCTGAAAAGTTGGATCTTTTTTCCATTAGTACAAGACAAATTAGTTGGCAATGTATCAGTTTTTCAAGTTCTGAAAGCATGGGACAAGGTAGATAGATGCACATTGTTTAAATGTAGTTGAAGGATCAAGGTTGAGCAGCTATAAATACATGATTAAATATCAGATTTAGGACAGGGCAAATGAAACGTCTTTACACAGAGAACTGTGAGTCTGTGGAATTCATTCACAGAGACGGGGAGAATGGAAACTATTTCAGCATGAAAGGTAGATTGGAGAGGAAAATGAAGGAGATGAGATTGAAAGGATACGGGAACAGAACAGGTGATTGTGAATAGACTGTTCGACAGTGTGGGAGGGTAACATGAACTAGTTGGGCTGTTTTGTGTTGCAATTTTATGTATTTCATTAAACTAATGGTTCTAACTAATATTAATTGGATTAAACACTTGCCTTTGCTGATTGTAATGTCAATTTGAGAAACCCAATTTAGGATACCATTCCTCAGATGGTTTTCTTTGTGCTAGACTAACCTAGGGACATGGTTATCAGAGACTCTTCTGTAAATCACACAGTGAGGCAAAGAAAATATCTGTTATCTTGTTCAATAGTTTAGAAAGAGGAGAATTAACCTCTTTACTCAGTGAATCCATTTTATGTATTTTTTCGACAAATATTAAACATCTGGATATGAGACCGTGTGGATTGTTAAAATAGTTCAGACTTCAAGGTTTGGAGATACCTTTGAGTGTTGACTGTTTCTTGATGATTCCTGTTCCAGAATCTGTAAGAAATACACCAAATAGCGACATGTCACCAGCACCAAGTGCACAGGTTCACCCAATGGATAACATTGAGGCGGACGTACCTGCAGTTTCATATTTGCCTGGCTCGCAGGAGGAAGAGTCCAATCGCAATGTCCCGACAGCCCATGTGCGCCCATCCCACCCACTGAAAAGCTTTGCTGTGATTGCCATTCCGCCTGCCAGCACCAACTATGAAGCGACTTCATCCAGTACACCATTACTGTCACAGACAGGTGAGCAAACTGGTTAGGGTTAACCTGCCAACTGCAGAAGGGGTTCACATTGGGCAGGATCAAACTTTCAGTATATTTTGTATGCTCTGCATGTTTGTATGAGATGTCAGTGTAAACTTTGTCATAGATCTTGTTTCAATTACAGGAACAAACCCTCAGGTACACTCAGTGAAGACGGCATCAATAGGAACTCTTGGTCGGAGCAGATCCCCTATGGCAGTCACTGTACCCAGTGCACCAGATGTTGCAGAATCCACCAAAATGCTGGAGGACTCTGATAGTGTAGGTTTGAATTGATTGAAGTGTTGGGTTGTGATATTCTCAGGAACGGCGTTGTCCCTTTCATCCCCTTTGTCACTTACCATTCAAATTTCTCAACTTTACAGTGTCAGCTAAACATTTCAATACTCACTGTCACCCTTGCCCACTTACATAGGAAAGATGAGTTTAGCAATAGTCAACCATCATAGGTTTTTAAACTATCCCACCCCATCTCACTTTAAATCTTGTTTTTTTTAATCATTACTGTTGGTTTTGTTTCCTCTGGATAATCTCATTTTCCTGATCGCTGATGTTGGGTGGTTGTTACCTCTGACCCCAGGCCGGGGAGATGGAGCGCAGTGGTTTTGTCACTGGTCTAGTAATCCACAGGCCCAGGCTTACTCTGGGGACCCGGGTTCAAATCCCACCTCAGCAGCTGGTGGAATTTAAAATTCAATTCATAAAACCTGGAATTGAAAACTAGCCTCAGTAATGATGACCGTGAAACCATTGTTGATTGTTGTAAAACTCTATCTAGTTCACTAATGTCCTTCAGGGAAGGAAATCTGCCATCCTTACCTGATCTGGCCTACATGTGACTCCAGAGCCACAGCAATGTGGTTGGCTCTTAACTGCCCTCTGAAATGGCTTCGCACGCCACTCAGTTCAAGGGCAAATAAAGATGGGCAAAAACTGCTGGCTCAGCCAGCAATGCCCACATCCCCTGAAAGAATAAAAGAAAGAAAGAAAGACCATTAGAGTTGTGTGTTACTTGCAGTATGTGTTTGTCAACTTACTATTTCACAAATGTGGGTCTGTATGTTGTGACTAAATGTATGCTATTGAATAGTCTCAGATTCAGTCAGATTTCCTCTGGTTTTGATCTCCAGATTGAGCTGAGATATGGGAGGGAGGTAGACTATCCCTATGATAATTAACATACACATTTGAAGAAACCTTTGAAGATTTATTTTCCTTTGTTGGGGAACGTGCAGACCAGCCATGATCGGGTTGAATGGCAGAGCAGGCTTGAGTGACCTTTCCCTGCCCCTATTCCTTACGTTCCTCCTGATATCAATGACTCACTCAGAGGAAGCTCATCCCAGCATTCAATATGTTGGAGCCTTGTCGAGTAGTTCTTAAGCAAGACTTGGTTAGCACTGCTGCCTCTCAGCACCAGGGACCCTGGTTCAGTTCTGCCCTTGGGTGTATATCTATGTGGAGTTTGCCCCGTGGAGTTTGTGTGGGTTAGGTTGATTGCTAAGTTGCCCCTTAATGTCAGGGGGATTAGCAGGTTAAATATGTGGGGTTATGGGGATAGCGTCCGAATAGGATGGTTATTGGTGCAGGTTTGATGGGCTGAATGGTCTCTTTCTGCACTGTAGGGATTCTGTAATTCTATGTGTGCCCCAAAGAAATAATGTCTTAGAACATAGAACATTACAGCACAGAACAGGCCCTTCGGCCTTCGATGTTGTGCCGACCAAAATAAACCATTCCCTTCTCTTCCATATACTTATCAATTAACCTCTTAAACGCCACCAAACTTGGCGCATCTACAACAGCTGCAGGCAGGGCATTCCACTCCCTAATCACTCTTTGAGTAAAGAACCTACCTCTGATATCCGTCCTATAACTCATACCCCTTAATTTAAAGCTGTGTCCCCTCGTGCTAGCTTTCTCCATCCTAGGAAAAAGGAAATAATGTCTTGTTCTGAGGAAATGTTTTATAAGCTGTAATCTTCCACCTGTCTTTGCAGAATTATGGCCCAGACGAACTGACAGAAGAGATGACACACCTCACAGGGTTAATGAAGGATCTGAATGTTATCACTACGGCATAAATGCAGTCAGAATACATCAGTTACACAAACTGAAAGCAGAGCAGGTCTGCAAGGAGTATGTACAAAAGACACCCAGAGGGTCGGATACATAATGTAATGTGTTAAAGTCTCGTGGAAACTGCCTTTGTCACGATTTCAGTCCAGTGGATCCAGACTTGTGGATATGACAAAATCCAGCCAATGCCATGGAATCTGACGACTCTGACGGACCTCTGCTGGTTTGGAAAAGTACTGGAGGCACCGGTATAGTGTTCAACATTCGATATCGTCTATTTGCTGCGTGTTTACGTTTTCTGGTGTTATGAAAAGAATGTTGAATTGTTACTTTGGTATCCAGATGTGACATTTGACTGCCTCACCATAAGCTGACGTGAGATGCATCAGTTAATAATGTGGCCATTTCTTGCTTCCTTTGCATCACACAGTGCCGTGGCATACAGACTCTACTCTGCATCCTTCTGATCAAACTGCCAAGTTATCTGCGTTCATCACTGTGATCTTTTAGCAAACTTCAGAATATTCCTGCTAGACTTGGCAAGTTAGCTGATTAAAGCACAATTAGGAAGAAGGAACTGGCAAGTCCAACCCACAAATAACTTGAGGCTGAGCATGACTCAGAAAGCACATCGATTTAAACAAAATGTGTGCAGCAGCTGACATTTTATATGAAGAATATCTTTACATGTTCTACTGGAAAATCATTTAGCCATAAAAGAAAAGCTAGGTAAACCCTACAAAATGGGTTCTGATTACAGGTTCTTTATTAAACCCTATCAAATGGGTTCCAATTACATAGCCAGCATTAAATCCTATTGAATGGGTTCCAATTGTAGGATCTTCCATGATCGGGTTTGATTTTCTTGCTCCTAGTGCATTCCAGTTACTGAATCCGTATTGAACCCAAAAAATGGGTATGAGTTTACTGTACATTCAATGGACCCTGTTGGATGGGTGCCAATGACATGATTCTTGGATCAACCCTGTAAATTGGGTTGAGATTAGATTATCTTTTTAATTAATGTAGTGAGTTCCAATTACAGGAAACTCTTTTCCTTTTTTTCACCCTCTCCATAACATCATTGTAATTGCTTCTACAAGTCTAGGTTTTACTTTGTTTGTGAATATTGCTTCCCTATGTACATCACCATGAATGTTAATATAACTGTTTAAGGAAATTTATTGTAATGAATATAACTGAACAAAGCTATTGTGAAGATTTAGAACTCTCCCCCAGTTGTAGGCAGTAAGATCTGTTTTGCACTTTTTTCATCCTTTTACAAAGAACTGTTTTCTTATGGCCTGTGTTTAAACTTAGGAAATCCTCTGGTGTATCTGTAGTGTCCTCATTAGCAAAAGCAGCTTTTTGTTTTCCAAGGATGCTGTAGGTGCAGTCTGTTTATTAATCATGATGTAGGAACGATGCAAACTACTGTAGTTTATGTACAAAGAACTTTGCTAGTTGCATACTCTGTGGCTTTTTTTAAATCTCATGTTTTAATGTAATATTGGAATTCCAATACATTTTGTATTCAACCAGTAGGAGTGTGAATGTAGACTTTTATTCATCGTCTGTGGGATGGAGATACAACACAACTTAACAGCAGCTAGTTCCTTTGGTGGATTAATATATAATTGCAACATGTTTTTTGATCCAATGGTCATTAGATTCAATTCCTTGCTGCTGAGTTCGCCTATCTCTCAGTTGGAGCAGTCAAGCTGGTACCTGGATATAGGGAAGAAAAATCAGCCAGGTCCCTGCTCATAATAATCCAGAGCTTGCTTGTTGAAAAGTGCCCCCATAAAGTAGACAACTGGGAAGTGGAGAAAATGAGGAAAAGTTTAATTAAACCTTTGTCTTGTAGCTCTGTGCCCAGAAGGAATTGGGCTGATCTTTCTCATTCAACTTCTGGACACAGTAAAGAGAAGAATTGGTCAAGCTGCCTCGGGCACTGGATTCAAGATTCAACCCAGCAGGTGAATATTAATGTTATAAATTCACATGCCGTCTCCCACAACTATCTTTGGGTTTCGAGGATAGTGGGGAAAACATACAAAGCAGATGAACCTTGTACCTTAGTTTCCTCTAGATTGATAAGAATGAATAATATATGATTGCCCCCTCGATTAACCATCTCGGTAAGAGCAGTAAATCACACTGCATTAGTGCTGACTGAAGGCTCACAGATGCTTGAAATTCTTCCACAATTTCTGGCTATACCTGTGAGCACTTGAGTTCTCACATGAGGCAAGAATAATATGTTCAAATTGAACAAGTCTTAAACAAACAGAATTGAGATTTATTCAGCCCCCATGTCGCCAACTCAATTTTGTGTTGCAGTGAAAGTTGATAAAATTGATAAGACCATGAATTTAATTTTATAATTCCATCAGAATTACAGCTCCGAAGTGGTGCAGAGGAGCAGGCCTTAGAGATTCATGTTTGCTGTTCAGATTAAGGGGACATATAACGCATGTAAAGCAATAGATTGTTAGACACATAGCATAGATTGATGTAAGCCTGTCTAGAATCCATTGCCCTAATGACTTTTGTTTTAAAGATTGACTTGTATTGCATTTGGTAATAGTGCAGTGCCTGTTTCTCAGGTAAGGAGGCAATTTATAATGACATTGAGCATATGACAGTCTGACAAGAGGGAAACTATTAAGAAAAAAAATGAAAGATCTAGCATTTTTAATTTTAGGAAAGCTTTATGAAGCAACATAGACATCATACAGATCTAATATCTGATACTTAGCAATGTCAGGCAACATTTTTCAAAAAACATTAGTATACAACTGGCCAGATAGGTGCTGTCATTCAAAACCTAATAATTTTGTCCATTACACTTCATAAAAATAAAATTGTAAAGGATATCTCAAAAGCTAAGAAAATAAATGTATTTAAAAATCACAAATGCTTGCAATTTCACAGAGATGGGGGACATAACTCCAACAGAAGCAACTCTGAATACTCTCAGCGGCAATCAGAGAACCTCATGGGAATTTACCCAAAATCATTTCCTTCCAGACGCAGGAACTGTGAGGATTGCTGCCAATAACAAGCTACAATTTGGAAAGATTAGGGAGGAATATCTGAAAGAGGTTGGCCAACTATTTGAATTTTAATTTAAAATTGTGTGAATCCTTCAACAGGACTTGGTAATTTTCCCTCTAAAAAGTTTAAATTCCTCATTCCTGGGCTCACCCATCTTTTATCAGGAATTTCCTCCAAATCTACAAGACTAAAGAACAAAGAACAACACAGTACAGGAAACAGGCTCTTCGGCCCAACAAGTCCATGCTGCCATTTTAACATTGAGTGCCCTCTTCTACTATGAACTATCATGCGATCTCCAACTCGGTCCAGCATTGGCAGCGATTTCCCTCAGATGCCTCAGCCCTAAACTCTAGAATTCCCTCTTAAACCTCACTCCTTCAAAGCGACCTCTTGAACCAAGCTTTCCCGATAGCTTGATGTTGCCCAGTGTCACATTTTGTCAAATAACAATCCTGTGAAATTCTTTGGAACATTTAACTATTTAGGACAGGCAGACAGATTGGTATTGCTTATAGCACTACGTCTACTTACAACAAGTCATGCAGAGAAGATGAGCCAGGGTTGGAGAGAGACAAGAAACTGATTTTTGCCTCAAGAGGAGACCTAGGTTTGGAAAATAAATTGAGGATTCTTGTTGTAATGAAGATGTTATGTTATGAGTTTTTTCCCCTTTGTAAAATGGTTTTTAAGGACATGAGATCCATAATAGTTTTTATCAGGGAAATGGATGAATAAAGTGGTTTGTTTGGAAGGGGAGCGAGCCAAAACAGAGTGCAACACTTTCCCAAGTTTGGTCAAACAGCCTCCTCCTCCTCATCCACTGTATAATTCTACTTACAGAAATACTTATAATCACAGCAAAGCTGCCAAGCGATAATGAGAAATTCCTTCACAATAGCCCTTTCACCACTGAAAATTAAAGCTCTACAAATACCACTGATCCCAAGATGTAAAGGCAATTAGGTTACACATTGTGCCATAACTGACCCTTTATCCACAATCCTACAATAGCAATCTTTGTGCAAGTAATGGAAACTTGTATCTAAAAGTGGCTGAATAATGCAATCTTTGTACAAATATGCTTCAGTTTATTGTTTTATGAACTGATAAACAACAGAACTTCCTCCCTCTACAACGTTCAATTAAATTGTGTATGAAATGTGTCAGAATGCTACCAACAACATGATTGTTCAGCAAAATTTGACAGAGGAAAGGTACAGTGCACTCTTGACTATATTGTTTCCCCTAGCTGCTACTGCTTCTCCTGGGTATTTCCTACTCTCCATGGGGCTCAGTTGCAGGGTAACAATGCTGGTATTTATGCTAGTAGCCATCCATTTTGTCTAAGCACCATTCAGTCACCTCTATTACATTCAATGCTTTACTCACCAGAATTTCCTCTCAAATATTGCTTGTTTCCAGTGAGTAATGGAATAAACTCAGTCTCCCAGCACAAAAGACTAAATGCAGAATCCTTAACCAATTCTAGCCGAGACTGGTGAACTTAACACAACCAAGAATCTGAATTCTTCTATCCCTCACGCCCTCAAGGTTTGTTGTGCGTGGACTGAGAAGTCCCTGAAATCAGCAGAAAATTGCTTGTGCTAAAGCCAAGAGGGATATGTCAATATTTTGGTTAGGAGTTGTGTGGGATGAGAGGGAAAGAATGGCCTGGGCAGCCCTCCTGTCAAGATAAAGCCAAGGTGTGTGTAGCCCTGAGGCAGATAGATTGTAGAGACGCCTCAGTTGAGCCCATCTGGAATTGGCTTCCTCCAGCTGACCCTGTTGGAATTAATCTCCCTTTTCTAAATTCTACATGACAAGTGTCTTTTTTGAAAATCAGCCCTGCTGACAGTCTGGATGTTGGAGTCATTGCAGCAGCCTTCGTTCCTTATACATACAGCAGCTCGAGCTCACCCCTAAAACAGGTGAGTTTGGAGCAGTGCTAAACTTTTAATTGAATTTAATTACCTATTCCTGGTGGTCACTGAAGCCAAGTGCCATCAATCTATCTCAGCTCTTGTTTTCTGCTCAGCTCCTCAGTGCCCGAATCTGCATTTGATTCTGGTTCCAAGGGTAAAGATGGAGGTTTCTGCGCTCGTGCTGGACATCCACCTGCAATGAAAACATTTCAGTTAATTCACTGTCTGCATGCAGTATATATAAACCATGCTACAGAGTCTGACTGGTTACTGCTGGTTAATCAAACAGAGGTTCATATTTGCCATAAATGCCATATTTGAAACACCATGATAAAGTATTGACTGATCCGTAAAACAGGAGATAGTCTGAGCAATTTAACAGAAACTTCATGTTAAACACAAGGATTATCACAACACATACACACAAAATATGAATATACACTTAACAGAAAGATTTGCTTGACAAGTCTTAAACATTTAAATTAATAATTTCCTGAAAGTGTAACAAAGCAGAAAATGCCAACATTAATTTTAGGTTTAATAAATAAGGTCAGAGATTAGAAGAGTTAACAATGAATTTCTGAAAAGTATTAGTGAGGCCATTGTTACAGAATTGGGTCAGACACATGATCTGAAGTTTGGCTACTATAGTTGAATTACATCTTGTAGGTTTGATTCGAGGCATTCTCAGACAAGGAGATCTATAGGAAAAAGCAAGAGTAGGCCATTCAGTCCCTTCAGCATACTGTGCCATTCATAGAACACTACAGCACAAACAGGCTGTTTGAGTTGCACCAATCATATTCATACCTACCAGGCCTATATATAATTCCCAATCCCATTAAATCCCATGTACTCATCCAGAAGTCTCTTAAAAGACCCCAGCGAGTTCGCCTCAACCACCATCAATGGCAGCCAATTCTACTCACTCACCACCCTCTGAGTGAAAAACTTACTCCTGACATCTCCTCTGTACCTACTCCCCAGCACCTTAAACCTGTGTCCTCTTGTAGCGACCATTTCAGTCTGGGAAATAGCCTCCGAGAATCCACGCTATCTATTCCTCTCAACATCTTATAAACTTCAGGTCGCTTCTCAATCTTCGTCTCTCCAGGGAGAAGGGACCTAGCTCCCTCAACCTATCTTCATAAGGCATGCCTCCCAATCCAGGCAACATCCTTGTAAATCTCTTCTGCACCCTCTTAATAGCTTCCACATCCTTCCTGTAGTGAGGTGACCAGAACTGCACACATTACTCCAAGTGGGGTCTGACAAGGGTCTCATAAAGTTGCAGCATTACCTCCAAACTCCTAAACTCAATCCTTTGATCAACGAAAGCTAGCACACCATACGCCTTCTTGACCACATTCTCCACCTGTAAGCCCATGATCAACTAGATCATGGCTGATATTCTATCTCAAATCCACTCTTAGTATTTATTAGTTTATTTACTAGTCATAAGTAGGCTGACATTAACAGTGCAATAAGTTATTGTGAAAATCCTCCAGTCACCATAGTCCACTGCTTGTTCAAGAACACTGAGGGAGAATTTAACACGGCCAATGCACCATACTAGCCTATTTCGGACTGTGGGAGAAAACTAGATCACCTGGAGGAAATCCATGCAGACACAGGGAGAACATGCAAACTCCACACAGACAGTGACCCAATCCAGGAATTGAACCTAGGTCCCTGGCACTATGAGGCAGCAGTACTAACCACTGTACCATCCATTCCCTCACACTATCCCTCAATATTTACTATTTATAAATATATTGTTTTCTGTCGAGAATATATTTGATGATTGAGCTTCCGCAGTCCTCTTGGCTAGAGAATTCCAAAGATTACTACCCATATCAGACTTTTCCCTCCAATCCCAAATACTCTAATTTGTACATTTTACTCTCTTGTGCAGAGAATTGAGACAGAAATTCCTGCTGTTTACACATCTAAACAGGAATTGTCAAACAAACATTTATATTAAATACATTCAATTATTCAGTAAACACTTCATTATGTTCATAACTTATCAGAACTAAAGGATACAAATATCCAAGAACTCTGTACTTGGGGAACAATCTCTTTATTAAGGAACAATGACTATTTTCCCTAAATGCAGCAAACCTTGCTGAGGAATTCAGTGAGCTCCTTACCTACAGGAAGCTGCAGGGTCTTGCTGTATCCTGCAGCTGAAGACATGGCCTGACCCAGAGCCTTGTTCGAGCCCAGGGGTTGCTGGTTTGTGGTGGATTTACTGGATGGGTTCAGGCGCTCTCTCGATTTGGAGTCCTTCATTGGTTTTGTCCAGACCAAATTTTCCCCAACCTGAAGAGCAGCTCCAATCTTCTGAGCCATGTCTACCAGCTGGAAGGCATGAATTACTCACTTAGAACAGTCTTATCTCCCAACATCTGCCCCAAAACATTTAGCGCTGGATCAAGAGGATCACTCAATAAAATGAAAGGAAAGTCATGAGGACTGCTTTCAAATTCCTGGGAGGGTGAAGCCTCTAAATGGGAAACAAGTTCAGAAGGTTACTTTGAAAACCAATGCTCAAAATGAAAACCTACCTGTCAATTATAGTTAGAAAATGTCAATAGAACAGGAACCTTTCAACTAACAGTGGATTTCCTATGGCAATGGCTTGTAGATATTGAGTATATCAGTGGGTGGGTTTATGATAGGACTGCAGACAGCAGAATGCATAAAATGTCCTTTGAAGGAAGGAACTTGAATTTACTTGCATCTTATCAAATCTCTGGCTAAACCCAAAAGCCCTGCAAACTGCAAGGCCTCATAAGCAGCAGTGAGGTTAGTGTTCAACTGATTTAGTCTTGTTGGCATTGAGGATAAATGGTTACCCCGACACCTTCTCAACAGCACTATTGGATTTCTACCAGAAACATTAAACAGCCTCAATTTAACATCTTAGCCTAAACATAGCAACTCCAATAAGAACAGGAACAGTGACTGCTATTTAACCCTGAGAACTTTAGCTCACCTCAATGTAACTGCCTCTATTCCATAGACCCTAGTGTCCTTCCCCAAATAATCTATAGACTGGTGAGACTCACATCTATAGTGGGTAAGTTGTTTAAAGGTACTTTGAAAGACAGAATCTACAGGCATTTGGAGATGCAAGGACTGATTAGGGACAGTCAGCATGGCTTTGTGAATGGAAAATCATGTCTCCCAAATTTGAGTGTTTTGAAGGGGTAACCAAGAAGGTAGATGGGGGCAGTGCAGATGAGGTTGTTTACATGGACTTTAGCAAGGCAGTTGACAAGGCACCACATGATAGGTTGTTGCATTTGCTTAAATCTCACAGGATCCAAGGTGACGTACCAAACGGATACAAAATTGGCTTCTCGACAGAAGAAGATGGTTGTTTTTTTCAACCTGAAGGCACGTGACCAGTGATGTGCCTCAGGGATCAGTGCTTGGTTCACCATTATTTGTCATTTATATCGGATGAGAATATAGGCAGCATGGTTAGTAGGTTTGTAGATGACACCAAGATTGATGGCATAGTGAACAGTGAAGAAGGTTATCTCAGATTGCAACGGGATCTTGATTAATTGCGCCAGTGGGCTGATGAATGGCAGATGCATTTTGGTAGATTGAACCAGGGCAGGACTTACTCAGTTAATGGTAGAACATTGGGAAGAGTTACAGAACAAAGAGATCTAGGGATACAGGTCCATAGCTCCTGAAATTGGAGTCACAGGTGAACAGAGTGCTGAAGAAGGCATTCGGCATGTTTGGTTTCATTGGTCAGAACATAAAATACAGGAGTTGGAATGTCTTATTGAAGTTGTACAAGACATTGGTAAGACCATACTTGGAATACTGCGTACAATTCTGTCATCCTATTATAGAAAGGATATTATTAAACTAGAAAGAGTGCAGAAAAGATTTACTAGGCTGTTACTGGGACTTGATGCTTTGAGTTATAAGGAAAGGCTGGATACACTGAAAGTTTTCTTCTCTGGAGCATAGAAGGCTAAGGAGTGATCTTTTAGAGGTCTATAAAATAATAAGGGGTATAGATCAGCTCGATAGTCAATATCTTTTCCCAAAAGTACAGGAGTCTAAAACTGGAGGGCAGAGGTTTAAGGTGAGAGGGGAGAGATACACAACGGTCCAGAAGGACAATTTTTTTTTCCCCACACAGATGGTGAGGAGTGTCTGGAATAAGCTGCCAGAGGTAGTTTTAGAGACAGGTACAATTTTGTCTTTGAAAAGCATTTAGACAGTTAGATGGGTAAGATGGGTATAGAGGGATATGGGGCAGTTGGGACTAGCTTAGGAGTTATAAAAAAGGGCAGCATGGACAAGTTGGGCTGAAGGGTCTAATTCCATGCTGTAAACCTCTATGACTCTATCTTTATTTGGGTTAACTTCTCAGATACAAATTTCAATAGGAACACTCACAGTGCGAAGTTTTTATATTGAGCCCAGACAGCAATGCAGGTTAGGTTGGCAAATCAGGAGACAGTGCTCGATAACAATAATTGTGTCATTTAAAATCCTTCAGATGATTCCAGAAATGAAATGTTGTGAACGGTAACACTTGGTGATCACAGAGCTCCTTGATTTGCAATAAGCTGACAATAGTTGGGTCATTGAGATAGAGAGATTGTTGAAGTACCTCTGAATCGAATTCCAGCACATTACTGCTGGCCTTCAGCTTATTAATTTTCTTCTCCATCTCCTGGTATTGGTGAAGAGCTCCCTTTTTATCTCCTTGGTTGTACAGTAAAATGGAATAGTTTAAGTTCACCAGCGGATTTAATCTGCAAAGGAGAGAGGTTGATATTCTCAGCACAATCGATGGGTGGAATTTACCGCCCACACCAGCAGCATGAATCGTGGTGGGCATGCTAAATTGACTCTAGTGTCAGGGGATTAGCAGGGTAAATATGCAGAGTTAAGGGAATAAGGCCGAGGTAGATCTGTGGTTGGCACAGACTCAGTGGGCTGAATGGCCTCCTTCTGCACTGTAGAGATTCTGTGATTAGAAAATCTCAGGATTCTTCCACATGAACCTTCTCTGAACTGCTTCAAATGCAATTCTATCCTTTGGTAAGATCAAACCTGTACACAGCATTCCAGATGCAGTCTGTACAGCTGTAGCAACACTTGCTGATTTTTATATTCAATTCCTCATGTAATAAATACCAGCATTTCATTTGCCTTCAATCTGCCTCCTTTATAATGTGAATGAATGAAGTTGTATGTAAGTGACTGCTGTCAGTGTCAATTTGGATTCACATTTGGGATCCTGAGTAGCTCGGATGTTAAGAGGGATGAGAATAGGGGGGTCATAGACGAGGACTCTAAAGCACAGCATCATATGGGTGGAGTAGGGCATGGTTTGAAATGTGTATACTTTAATGCAAGGAGTATTCGCAATAAGATGGATGAACTTGCAGCTTGGATCAGTACCTGGAACTTTGATGTTGTGGCCATTTCAGAGACATGGATAAAGCAGGGGCAGAAATGTTTGTTGCAGGTTCCGAGGTTCCTTTTTTTTACAGAATATAGAATAAAAGAATAAAGAAAAATAAATGCCATCAGCGCTTGCTGCAATAATACTCACTGCTCCAAACTGACTGCTTGTTCATAAGCTCTTTTTGCATTGTCAGGATCTGCCAGGTTTGTTAGCGTCACTGGAACAACAAGAAGTAAATTTTACACAATCACAGCACTCTCAGGGAGGTCCCATTTCATCAACAACACTCTGCACAGCTTCACCCCATGCACATTCAGGTCTCCTCCAGCCTCCATCCTGTCCCAACTCTTTTCCTCTTTTGCAAACTGTGTTCCATCAGGAGGGAGAGGTCCCAGTTACCCTGGTTGGAATAATCCCCTCCCTGAGTCTTCACACTTCGAATCACAATCTACCAATCAGTCCATGCATCTGGAGGCTTTTCTCTTCACTTCCCATTTTAATTCCTCCATGAAACGTCTTTGAATATTTCCCATTGTTAAAGGGGCTGTTTGATTTAATCTGTTTAACTGGCTGCCAGTTACTCTAAGCATTTTCCATTTCCTATAGAATACACGGACATTCCTCAGCGCAGGGATGTCACATCGAGACGGTCACAGCTCGCTCTGCCTCTGTGTTTATTGAGTGTCACACATTCAGAAAGCATCAGTCTAAATGCTATTGGCCTGAACATTCAATGGCTTTCCCCTTAGCCTGCAGTCTGAGGGTCATTATTATCACCATAAACTCTTGGAAAGATATCAGAATGACAAATGCCCTGCTGCATCAATGGAAATCTTGTTTGTTAATTAGTTGAGTTCTACTAATGTCCTTTAGGGAAAGAAATCTGCTGTCCTTACCCAGTCTGACCTACACATGACACCAGAGCCACAGCAATGTGTGGTTGACTCACAACTGCCCTCCAAGGACAACTAGGGATGGGCAATAGATGCTGGCCAGATGGCAACACCCGTGTGCCATAAATGGAGGAAATGAATGAACCAACAACTGAAGATGAAGCAGTCAGGCAGCAATCGCAGAGCTGGCCACTGCACTCTCCAAACTGTCCTTCTTTCTCAGATTGAAACCTGATCCACACTTACTGCCACAAACTAAGACAATCCTGTCCCAGTTAGGAGTTGATACTTCATTGATCAAGCACTGATCCACTCCGTTCACACTGATTCCTTCAGCAATATCACTAAATGGCCCGAGTACTTCAACTGGATGTGTAAACTCAGTTAAATAATGTGAGGCTATCCATCCAGTCAGAACTGAAAACCACATTCTTGCTCATGGTGTGAGAGTTTTGTTCTTCTCCAGGGTGGATCGATTATTGCTGCGGTGTAGCTTAGTGATGCAAATTGGGAAGTGTTGTAAATTTATCTGCTAGTGCTCTCCAGATGGGGAACCTGAGGGGCAAAGTTTCAGTCAACAAGTTTAGCTGATCCTGATGGGTATGCTACAGAATGCCACACAAGCCTAAGTTAGGAGGGAAAAAATAAATAAATTAAGTACAGATTCTGCTCTGAAGATTTGCCCAGCAACCTACAAAGGTAGTAAGTGTGAGGAGAATTGAAACTTTGCGTGATGTGACGTTTCTCTCAGCTCTTGGGTATTAAGGAAGGTACATCAAGGAATCAGCACTTCTAGGAGGTGAGGGACATCTGTGATGACAGAAGTATTGCTGGTTCCTTCACTGAATGAAGATGTGAGTGTTGGGAAGAGTCAATAGTTCTGTTAATCAAATGCTCTCTGTTCACTGAAGCAGACTCCAAACTCACCAGCCAACAACATATACAACTCGCCCATCTTCGGCTGAATGTTGATGGCGGCACTTAGGAAGTGGAATGCTGATGCATATTGCTGCATTGTCAGGTGCACCAAGCCCAGGTTATAGAGGATCTTCCAATCAAAGGGAGCCAAGTAGTTAGCTCGCTTCAAACAGCTGATTGCCTGGAACAAGGGAAACAGCACAACAGCCAACCACTTACTGACATCAAGCTTCATCATTTCAAAATTCCTCCAATGTTTAAACAATCACTTATTAACAAAAGGTTTCTGAAAGATCCAAAAATAACTTGTAAAATGAAGTTGGATGGAGAGGCAACAAAGTGCTGGAGTATGTCCTGACAATGACCAACATTCAATTCAGACGTTTGACTGGGACAGTGTAGAGAGAGCTTTACTCTGTATCTAACCCTGTGCTGTACTTGTCCTGGGAGCGTTTAATGGGGGACAGAGTAGAGGGAGCTGTACTCTGTATCTAACCCCGTGCTGTACCTGTCCTGGGAGTGTTTGATGGGGGACAGCGTAGAGGGAGCTGTACTCTGTATCTAACCCTGTGCTGTACCTGTCCTGGGAGTGTTTGATAGGGGGACAGAGTAGAGGGAGCTTTACTCTGTATCTAACTCCGTGCTGTGCCTGTCCTGGGAGTGTTTGATGGGGGACAGAGTAGAGGGGGCTTTACTCTGTATCTAACCCCGTGCTGTACCTGTCCTGGGAATGTTTGATGGGGGACAGACTAGAGGGAGCTTTACTCTGTATCTAACCCCGTGCTGTACCTGTCCTGGGAATGTTTGATGGGGGACAGACTAGAGGGAGCTTTACTCTGTATCTAACCCTGTGCTGTACCTATCCTTTAAGAGTTTAACACTGGCATTTACAGGCAGCAACTATGTTAAGTGCTGCAAACTGTTGATCAGGACTTCCTGCTTCCTTCACTCTTTTCTCCCAGTGAATGTTGATTGAAAGGGTCAGTAATAAAGCAGTCATTGTGATGTACTGTGGAGCCGTTCCTAATTGTCCTTCAAACACACAGGGGTTCTTACTGTTTAAAGTCAGTTATATTCCAGTCCTGCTCCAAACAGCAGATTATCCTGGTTCCTGGTGTATCAGAAACAGTATGACAAGCTGTATTTGGTCTTTGCTGAGGGAATCTGTCCAGCTCAGTCTCCCATGTGAGGAACATGTGCTTCCTTTGCTGTGAGGAAACTCCCATTATGCAGAGGCAGATGGCAGTGCACGGGGTGTCAGGAGCTCTCTATCCAGAGCTCCCATTCTGCTCACATCAACAGATTTCAAAGCATATATCCCTGCTGGCAATGACAGAGAGAATGACAGCCTGTCCGCACTGACCCACACACTGAGCAGCACATGACCCCACGCTAACCAGCGCACACATTGACTGGCACGTGCACTGACCAACATACAGTACATCTGGGAGAGTAAGCAGACAGATTTGAATCAACTGAGAAACAGAAAGGACAGATTCCAGCCAACCATCACAGAAAGTTTAGGGAACAGCAGTGGGGCTCCCAGGGAACCTCGTGGTTTTGTAATGTGCACCATAATTGGGACTTTGTGCAATGGGAACATCGGAACTAAGAGTAGAAGTTCAGCTGTTTGAACTTGCTCCGCCATTTGATCAGATAATGGTTGATTTCGTCTTAGTTTTCAATCCCCCTCCCCACCTGTTCCTCATATTCCTTTTTAAAATTAGAAATATAACTATTTCCTCCTTGTACTCACAGCTACGTATTTCTTCTTGCCAAAGAAGCACATTCCAATATTGTTCCACAGAGGTGGGCTTTCAGGTACCGCGTGTGCTGCTATTCTGTATTTACTCAAAGCAACATCAAAATCGCTGTGTGTCTGCATCATGCTGCCCGCTGCCAGGATAGCCTGAGCAAAACACTAAGAATGAGTACACCTCATGAAACAATACAATTGATAGAGAATCTAATACCACAAACTTAATGTATGTTAGAGCCCTAAACATCTAGAACAAATAAGAAATATTGACACTGTCAAATTAACAGCACTGTTACACAGTTAGACAAGGAAACATCATTATCCTGAATAAATGACATAGAACAATACAGCACAAACAGGCCCTTCGGCCCACGAGTTGTGCCGATCACATCTACCAATCCACAGACCTATCTGTAACCCCCTATCCTATTCGTTTCCACATACTCATCCAGAAGTCTTTTAAAAGACCCCAGTGAGTTTGCCTCAACAACCTCCGACGGCAGCCGATTCCATTCACTCACTACCCTCTGAGTGAAAAACTTACCCCTAACATCTCCTCTGTATTTGCTTCCCTGCACCTTAAATCTGTGTCCTCTCGTAGTGACCATTTCAGCTCAGGGAAATAGTCTCTGAGAGTCCACCCTATCTATTCCTCTCAACATTTATAAACCTCTATCAGGTCGCCTCTCAACCTATGTCTCTCCAGTGAGAAGAGTCCCAGCTCCCTCAACCTATCTTCATAAGGCCTGCCTCCCAATCCAGGCAGCATCCTTGTAAATCTCCTCTGCACCCTTTCAATAGCCTCTACATCCTTCCTATAGTGAGGCGACCAGAACTGCGCACAATACTCCAAGTAGGGTCTGACAAGAGTTTTATAGAGCTGCATCATTACCTCCTGACTCCTAAACTCTATTCCTTAATTAATGAAGGCCAGTACACTATACTCAACAATGATCGCAGCTCCACAAGCGAAACAGGAACAGGAGTAGGTCCTGTGACCCCTTGAACCTGCTCCATCATTGAATAAGACCACAGCTTAGCTTTTCATTCAAATCCACTTTCTCACCAGATCCCCATGTTCCTCAGATTTCGAAATCTATTAACCTCAGCATTGAATATACTTTACAACTGAATATCTAGAGAAAGAATGCCAAAGATTCAAAACCCTCTGAATGAAGACATTTCTGCTCATCTCAGTCCAAAACCTCACTCTGAGACTGTACCTCTCAAAATCTACACTCCTCAGCCAGGGGTATAGTCTCTCAGTGTCAACCTTGTCATCAGAGTCACACAGTGAGTAATCTCCTTAATTTGCTGAATTAACACTGTAACACTGGCAACAACTTTCACCTTTAAATAATCGCTGGCAAAAAATCCTTACCATGCTGAATAAGCAAGGAATCGGAACAGATTCACAGATATTTAGTTTTCTATTTGAGTTGAGGATTATATGAACACTAATCAGTCACACTAACGTGGTTAAACATGGTTAAGGGGCGGCACGATGGCACAGTGGCTAGCACTGCTGCCTCACAGTGTCAGAGACCCGGATTAATTCCCGGTTCGGGTGACTGTGTAGAGTTTGCATGTTCTCTCCGTGTCTGTGTGGGTTTCGTCCGGATGATCCCGTTTTCTCCCACAGCCTGAAAGATGTGCAGGTTAGGGCGCATTAGGCCAAACAGGCACCTGAGTGTGGCGACTAGGGAAATTTCACAGTAACTTCATCGCAGTGTTAATGTAAATCTTATTTATGACTAATAAATAAACTTTACATCTTTTAAATAATTAATTAGAAGTTATTAAATGCTTGAACCTTATGAAATTTCACAACACGTTCTACCCGAACAGAATCGGTACCTTGAAATTGTTGGGGTTGTAGGTAAGTGCGTTTCCCAGATGTTCGAAGGCTTTCTGATACATTCCAAGCTGAAAATACACGGGATTGTTAGTTGGTGTTTTATTTTACAGAAAGCCTGTCTTTAGAAAGCCTGATTAGAAAGCCTAATCAGATAATGTACAAACAGAAAAGATGACGTGGTTACAGCACACAGCTGACATTTAGCCTGGGCACAATCAGCAGAGAGGACAAAGCCTGCTTCATTCCAGCCCACAGAATTCTTATCTTCCACAATCAGAGTAAGGAAAAGAGATACACGCACTGCGCTCCGTGCGCGCGCACTGGGAGGGGACGCACTGCGTTCCGTGCGCGCGCACTGGGAGGGGACGCACTGCGCTCCGTGCGCGCGCACTGGGAGGGGACGCACTGCGCTCCGTGCGCGCGCACTGGGAGGGGACGCACTGCGCTCCGTGCGCGCGCACTGGGAGGGGACGCACTGCGCTCCGTGCGCGCGCACTGGGAGGGGACGCACTGCGTTCCGTGCGCGCGCACTGGGAGGGGACGCACTGCGCTCCGTGCGCGCGCACTGGGAGGGGACGCACTGCGCTCCGTGCGCGCGCACTGGGAGGGGACGCACTGCGCTCCGTGCGCGCGCACTGGGAGGGGACGCACTGCGCTGTGTATACGCACTGGGAGGGGACGCACTGCACACTCTTGTGTACATACTGTGCTCCATGTGTACATACTGGGAGAGGATACACTGCACTCTGTGTACACACTGGGAGGGGATGCACTGCATTCTGTGTGTACACACTGGGCGAGGACGCACTGCGTTCTGTGTGTACACGTTGGGCAAGGGCACACTGCGCTCTTTGTGAACACAGCAGGAGAGGGCATACTGTGCTCTGCGTGTACACACTGGGAGAGGACACACTGTGCTCTGTGTGTACACACTAAGTTCTGTGTGTATACACGGGGAGAGGGCACAGTGTCTTCTGTGTGTACACACTGGAAGGTAACAAGGAGGCATTGTATTGGTAGAAATCCAGAGGCGCAAGTTACTGTTCTGGGGATAAATTAAAAATCACAAAATAACATCTGGAATTTAAAAACATAGAACATAACAGCACAGAACAGGCCCTTCGGCCTTCAATGTCGCGCCGACCAATATAAAAAGCAATGCCCCTCCAAACTAAACCATTCCCTTCTCTTCCATATACTTGTCCAAGTCTCAAACCTTGTGGGTAATGGTGAGCATGAAACCATTGTCCATTGTTGAGTATTATAACACCACATCTAGAACATAGAACATAGAACATAGAACATTACAGCGCAGATCAGGCCCTTCGGCCTTCGATGTTGCGCCGACCAATTATGAAAAAAAAGCAATGACCCTCCAAACTAAACCATTCCCTTCTCTTCCATAAACTTATCAACTAAGCTCTTAAACGCCACCAAACTTGGCGCATCTACAACTGCCGCAGGCAGGGCATTCCACTCCCTAACCACCTCTGGGTAAAGAACCTACCTCTGATATCCGTCCTATAACTATCACCCCTTAATTTAAAGCTGTGTCCCCTCGTGCTAGCTTTCTCCATCCTAGGAAAAAAGGCTATCACTGTCCACCCCATCTAAACCTCTAATCATCTTATATGTTTCGATAAGGTCTCCTCTTAGCCGCCTCCTTTCTAACGAAAACAACCTCAAATCCTTCAACCTCTCTTCATAGGACCTGCCCTCCATACCAGGCAACATCCTGGTAAACCTTCTCTGTACCCTCTCCAATGCCTCCACATCTTTCTTATAATGCGAGGACCAGAACTGCACACAATACTCCAAGTGCGGCCGCACTAGAGTTTTGTACAGTTGCAACATGACGTTGCGGCTCCGAAATTCAATCCCCTACCAATAAAAGCCAAGACTCCGTATGCCTTCTTGACAACCTTATCGACTTGACTGCCTACTTTCAGGGATCTATGCACATATACACCAAGATCCCTCTGTTCATCAACACTATTAAGAATCCTACCATTAGCTGTATACTCTACACATTTATTATTCCTGCCAAAGTGCATTACCTCACACTTTTCCACATTAAACTCCATTTGCCGCCTCTCGGCCCAGCTCTGCGACTTGTCCAAGTCTCTCTGCAAACTATAACACCCCTCTTCACTGTCTACCACTCCACCGACTTTGGTGTCATCCGCAAATTTACTAATCCATCCTTCAATACCCTCATCCAGATCGTTTATAAATATTACAAACAGCAGAGGCCCCAAAACAGACCCCTGAGGTACACCACTTGTAACCGAACTTCACGATGAATATCTCCCATCAACCACCACCCTCTGTCTTCTATCTGCTAGCCAATTCCTAATCCAATTAGCTAAATCACCTCAATCCCATACATCTGCATTTTCTGCAGAAGCTTTCCATGGGCCACCTTATCGAACGCCTTACTAAAGTCCATATATACCACATCAACTGCCTTACCCCCATCCACCTCTTTGGTCACTTTTTCAAAAAACTCAATAAGGTTAGTAAGGCACGACCTACCCTTCACAGAACCATCTGGTTCACTAATGTCTTTTTTGTAAAGGAAATCTGCCATCCTTACCTTGTCTGGCCTACATGTGACTCCAGACTCACAGCAATGTAGTTGACTCTTTAATACCCTCTGAAACTGCCGAGTGAGATGCACAGATATATCAAACTGCTACGATGTCTGAAAGGAATGGAACTGCACAGGCCACTCAACAACAACCCAGGCACCAGAAACAAAAATGGCAAATGGGGCCCTGTTGACCCTGTAAAGTCCTCCTTATTAACATCTGGGAGCTTGTGCCAAAATTGGGAGAGCTGTCTCACAGATTAGTCAAGCAACAACCTGACATAATCATATTAATGGAATTATACTATAGAACCACTATATTCCAGCGGTGCAAAAACATTCTGGCAACAGTACTGAAGGCTTGAGCTCCAAAACTAACTGCAATCCTAGCTAATCTGTTCCAGAACAGCTACAGCACAGGCATTTAGCTGGCAACATGGTAACCTCAGTTATTTGGCCAATTTCTGTCCCCTCAGTCTACTCTCGATTATCAACAAGTGATGGCAGGGATCATTGACAGTGCTGTAAGGAGCGCTTCCACAGCAATAAGCTACACAGTGACATTCAGTTTGGGTTCTGTCAGAGTCACTTAGCTCCTCATTACAGCCTTCATCAAACATGGACAAAGGAGCTGAACTCAAGAGGTGAGGTGACAGCCTTTAACATCAAAGCAACACTCGACCAAATGTGGCACCAAGGAGCCCTAGCAAGACTGCAGTCAATGGAAGTAAAGAGGAAATCTCTCTACTGTTTGGAGTCACACCCAGCACAAAGGAAGATGGTTGTGGTGGTTGGAGTTCAATCTTCCCAGTCCTGGGACATCGCTGCAGTTGCTGCTCAGAGTAGTACTCACTTTTGGCTGCTATCAATGACCTTCCCTCCATCATAAAATAGAATTGGGGGTGTTAGCTGATGATTGCATCAAATGTTCAGCAGCATTCGCGACTTCTCAAGTATTGAAACAGTCCACATCCAAATGCAGCAAGACTCAGGCAACATCCAGGCTTGAGCTAAGTGGCAAGTGACATTCACGTCACACAAGTGCCAAGCAAAGACCAAATCCTACAAGAGAGATTCCAACATCTACCCTTCTCATTCAATGGCACTGCCAGTGCTGAATCCTCAGAATCAATGGGAGGGAGAGGCTTACATTGACCAGGAACTGAACCGGACTAGCCCCATTAACACAGTGGCTACAACAACAGATCAGAGGCTGGAAATTCTGCAGTAAGAACTCACCCCCTGACTCTCCAAAGCTTGTTCTTCATCTAGAAGGCACAAATCAGGAGCGTGAATGAATGCTCTCCACTTGCCTGGATGAGTGCAACTCAACAACACTAAAGAACTTGACACCATCCAGGACAAAGCAGCCCCACTTGATTGGCACCCTATCCAATAACATTCACTTCTTCCATCACCAATGCACAATAGCTGTTGTGTGCACCATTCACAAGATGCACTGCAGGAACTCACTAAGGTTCCTTACACAGCATCTTCTAAAGCTTTGACTTCTGTCACCTAGAAGGACAAGAGCTGCAAATATATGGGAACACCACCAGCTTCCAGTTTCCCTCCAGGCCACTCAGCATCCTAGCATGGAACTAGGTCACTGTTCCTTCATGGTTGCAGAGGTAAAATTGTAGAATCCCCTGCACTGGGAGTGTACCGACACTATATGGATTGCACCAGTTCTAAAAGATGGCAATAGGCACGGCAATAAATGGTGACTAACAAGTGGTGGCCATATCCCAAGGAAGAATTAAAAAGACCACATACAGAGGATGGCTGTTTAAAGGAAAGAGAGTTTAACCATCTTCCTGCTCTGTTACACACTGTGCTGTATAGGTCCCAGTTGGAACATTACCTGCAAATACAGTAACCCTAGTGTAGTCAGAAGCTCAGCATTTTCAGGAGAAAATCTACAAGAAAACAGATAAATATACAGAATGCTTTGTTAACCATTTGGTTATTTTAGACTTTTCCCTAAGTGATGTTCTGAAATAAATGATTTCTCTCTGCGGTTTGGCTGTTACAGTAAAATATAAATAACCCGCTCAGTATAGTGCTCCCTATTAATCAGTAAGTACCCACTGGACACTCACCACTGATCTCACCACTTTGTTGCTACTCTCCAAACCTCCTCAGGATTTCCTCTTTTACTGGACTGTGCGTCACAGCACGGTGGCACAGTGGTTAGCACTGCTGCCTCATTGTGCCAAGGACCTGGGTTCAATTCCTGGCTTGGATCATTGTCTACATAGAGTCTGCACGTTATCCCCGTTTGTGTGTGGGTTTCCTCCGGGTGCTCCACTTTCCTCCCACATTCCAAAAGAAACGCTGTTAGGTACTTTGGGCACACTAAATTCTCCCTCAGAGTTAGCTAAATAGGTGCCAGAGTGTGGCGACTAGGGGATTTTCACAGTAACTTCACTGCAGTGTTAATGTAAACTTACCTGTGATACTAACAAATAAAATAAATTAAACCTCCCCAATTTCTACAGTGTCCACTGTACCCACTTACTTTGCTTTCAGCTGTTTCCTTACTCAAAAGGCTCTGAATAAATATTAGTAATTGTGTGGCTAATGGTCTTTATCTGAAACATTGCCACTCCCTGTATGTTTATTTAACTGTGAAACTTACAAAGCACAATACTTACTCCACTGCCTTCTTATAAGTTGCAACTGCATTTTGAGTATTTCCCTCCAATAGATGCAGTTTCCCAAGCACAGTGAAAGTCAGGTCATGCCGACTAATTTGCAAAGCACAGTTCAGATATTCCTTGGCCTGGGAAGTAAACAGAAAGTGTCACAGTCATACTGATTTAACCTGGGTTCAATTATTTGGATTAAAAGAGAGAGATTCAGCACAGAAACATTTTCCAATGGCATGGTCTATAATAGTGTTTACCCTTCCACATAAACCTCCTCCTATTCACCCCTTCAGCATGGCAGCACAGTGGTCAGCACTGCTGCCTCACAGTGCCAGGGACCTGGGTTCAATTCCCAGCTTGGGTCACTGTCTGTGTAAAGTCTGCATCTTCTCCTTGTGTCTGCGTGGGTTTCCTCTGGGTGTTCCGGTTCCCTCCCATAGTATGGAAGATATGCGGATTAGGGTACATTGACACATACAGACGCCAAAGTGTGGCAACTAGAGATTTTCACAGTAACTTCATTGCAGTGTCAATGTAAGCTTTACTTGTCATTAATAAATAAACTTTACTCCTTTCTCCCTCATGTTTATCCAGCTTTCACTTAAATGTATCTAAGCTATTCATAACTACTCTATATGGTAGTATGTTAGAGAGATGGTGGCACAGTGGAAACATCACCAGACTAATAATCCAGAGGGCCAGGTTAATGATCTGGGACACAAGTTCAAATCCCATCATGATAATGAATCAGTGAATAAAATATGGAACATAAAGCTCTACTAATGTACATTATAATTAAATCCCCAATAACTACATTGTGAGCATCCTACCTTGCTGCTTCATTAGTACACTGGCCCAAAGGAGCAAATCTCATGTTTGCTAATCATTTTCCCATCCAGAGCTGAACGTGGATGCTGTGGAGACCCTCCATCTGTGACAAGCCAGCTGGTTAGGCTATACATAGCACTGGCTTGGCTGTGGTCCAAAACCTCAGATATTAACAATGTAAAAACAGCATCTTTTCTAACTCAGCAACTCGTTCGGGTCAAGATCAGATCATTCATCACCTTCCCATTCTGCTCTAAAACCTGTTCATCTCTGTTCCAGCTTCACACAGTTCTCCTTCCTACTCTAGGTGGCAGTGCAGATTAGAAATTAACTCACTAATAGATTTTATTCTCTTCAAATAAACTGTCTGATTTCAGATATGCTGCAGGAAAACACCAACAGCTTGGATCGATTTTTTCATTCCACAATATCACACAGAAGCAACAGAAATCAAAGTTTGACATAATATTTGAATAGAAAGATTGGTCAAAGAGGTTAGTTTTAGTCGCATTTTAAAAGGAGGACACAGATAATAGGGAAGGAAATCTGGCAGCAGAAAGGGCAAGGCCACCATTTAAAATCACAAGATTCCAGAGTTGAAGGAGCAAAGATATCTCAGGGAATATTTTCATGGTCACTGGAAAGTTCTTACACTGGGGTTAAACAGACAAACTCCCAACAGTTGAACCCCCCCACCCACGCTGTGGGTCTAGCTTGATACAGGCACCTATTTGATCAGTTCTCAAATCGATGGGAAGCACTGACAGTTCCAGTCAAATACTGATGGCTGAACAAGGGTAAACAGAGAAGGAAACAATGCACAGAAACTTACCACCATCGTTAGCCTGATTCATGGTTCGGATCAAGAGTGGCTGGGCAGAAGAGAGGGAAAAGGAAACACTTTCTAGGAAAATAGGAACAAGAGGCTATAAAGTCCCTCAAGCCTGTTCTGTCACTCAATCAAAGCATGATTGTTGTATACCTCAACATTACTTATCCTTTATTTCTCACAATTATTTTTAATTTCCCCACATCCCTTCATACGAAATGGGTATGAAGTAGAAAGGATCGAGAGCTTCAGGTTTTCAGGAGTCCAGATCATCGAAAATCTATCCTGATCCCTCCATGCCGACACTATAGTTAAGGAAGCTTACCAACGGTTCTAATTTCTCAGAAAACTAGGGAAATTTGGCATCTCAGCTATGTCTCTCACCAATTTTTACAGATACACCATAGAAAGCATTCTTTCTGGTTGTATTACAGCTTGGTATGACATCTGCTCTGCCCAAGACTGCAAGAAACTACAAAAGATCGTCGATGTAGCCCAATTCATCACACAAACCAGCCTTCCATCCACCGGCTCTGTTTATACTTCCCACTGCCTCGGCAAAGCAACCAGCATAATTAAGGTCCCCACACACTCCAGACATTCTCTCTTCCACCTTCTTCCTTCAGGAAAAAGTTACAGGAAAGTCTGAGATCACATACCAACTGACTCAAAAACAGCTTCTTCCCTGCTGTCATCAGACTTTTGAATGGACCTACCTTACATTAAGTTGATCTTTCTCTATACTCTAGCTTGACTATAACACTACATTCTGCACTCTCTCATTCTCTCCAAAAGGTATGTTTTGTCGTAATAGCGCGCAAGAAACAATACTTTTCACATATGTTAATACATGTGACAATAATAAAGCAAATCAAACAAAGATCTATCCATTATGGTTTTGAAGTGTCAATTGACCATTAGCATATCTTTTTGGGACACATTTCCAATACTTTTGTATGGAAAAGTATTTCCAGATTTAATTCCTGAACTGACGAGCTCCAATGTTAAAACCATGTCCCCCACCTCTGTACTGGAAATTCTAAATAGAGTGAGTCATTCCCTTATTTGCAATACCCTGAGATATCTATGCTCCTTCAACTCTGGCCTCTTGTGCACTGCTGATTTTAAATGATGGCCTTTCTGCTGCCAGATTTCCCTCTCTAGATCTGTGCCCTCCTTTTAAAATACAACTTAAAACTAACCTCTTTTACCAAGCTTTCTATCTAAATATTGTCTCAACTTTTGATCCCTAATGCTTCTGTGGTATATCTTGGTATGAAAAATATCAATACAAGCTTTGATGTTGTCCTTGGGACAGGGATTTCCCTGACGGTTATTCCTCAACTTTCTGAATCTATGATTATACAAGTTAAGTTAATGGAATAGAAGCTTTACTCTGTATCTAACCCTGTGCTGTACCTGTCCTGGGAGTGTTTGATGGGGAACAGTGTAGAGGGAGCTTTACTCTGTATCTAACCCCGTGCTGTACCTGTCCTGGGAGTGTTTGATGGGGGACAGTGTAGAGGGAGCTTTACTCTGTATCTAACCCCGTGCTGTACCTGTCCTGGGAGTGTTTGATGGGAGACAGTGTAGAGGGAGCTTTACTCTGTATCTAACCCTGTGCTGTACCTGTCCTGGAAGTGTTTGATGGGGGACAGTGTAGAGGGAGCTTTACTCTGTATCTAACCCCATGCTGTACCTGTCCTGGGAGTGTTTGAGAACACCAGAGATTCCGCTGATCAACCCTACTTATAACCCATTATTTTATCTTCCTCCACATGTGTTCAGTATTGCAGAGGAAATTTCCATTCCTTACTCTCACATCACTCATCTTGATGAGCATAAAATGATTCACAATTTTAAAAACTGGCAAAAAAGTCTTTAAGACGTGAATGATTCATCTGCAGTTACCTTCTCAAAATTCTTCAAATGCATGAAGCAGACGCCCAGATTGTGGCTGATCTCCTAAATGGATTCAATTAGAACAGAGGTCAAAGATGTGGAACAAAATGGAGGTTTTGTAACTTGGAACATATCAATCACAGGAGTGACTTCTCTTCCAGCAGCTAAATGAATCCAGCTCCTGGTTTGAACCAATACTGTAATGCATCATCAAGGATTGCTCACTCATCATGAACAATTCACATTTTTTCCACAAGTTGGCTAATATCATTTTGCTGATGTAACTTACCCAATCCTTTTCGTTTAATTTGGAAGCTTCACTGTAAACTTCAATTGCTGCCTTGTGCTTCCCAAGCAAAAACCTAATGAAAGAACAGAATATTCAAAAATTAATTTTCTCAGAGAATGGACCAGACAAATCCCAATGGATTTATACAGTCACAAAAAAATTTCTACTGCAGCTTTCATACATTAAATAAGATATTCAAATGCATGTTTCACAGGCAAAAATTACCAGTAGGGAGTGACAGGAAGAGGTTCGGGGATTGACACCATGGTTCATGACTAATGCAGCAAAGTGAGAGGAGCGAGGAATCCGAGTCTTTACTCCAGAACTCGAGCAGGGGGCTGGATAAGAAGGGTGATTCCACGTAGTAGGGTGGAATTTGATGCACTTGCAACTAAAATTTGCAAGTTAAACTACCGGTGCACATCATTATTTACTGCCTATTTGTTATGTATGGAGCATACATGGTCTTCATTTTGTACTTTCTCACATCAACCTTTCAACACTTACAGTGATCGAGCCACCTGTTTCAGGTTGTCCACATTCTGAGGGTTTAGGATTGCACAGGTCTGAAACAGCTCCAGAGACTCCTGAATTTTTCCTTCCAAACGGAATATCAGTGCTGGAACAGAATGAAATCGTCACTTTGCAAATCCACAACAGCATTTCAATCTGTCATCTGAGCAGCTGGCAACAATCACTAGGTTGTTTATCTACATAGGAATTAATACAAACACTTTATGAGCATTTGAGCAGGCGGGTGTACAAAATAGAGGGGTAAGTACACATCTCAGCCTCTTGAACCTGCTACACATTCGGTAAGATCATGATTGATCAGTTTGTGATTGCTGTCTATCCCCAATAACTTTTGATTCCCTTGTCTAACAAGAATCTATCTATCTCCGCCTTAAAATTATTCACTGATCATGCAAGTCTTCCAGAAAAAGGCAGGGAAATGGCACTAAACTACGGTGTTCATTTGGAGAGTTCATGTTGACGTTATAGGAAAAATGGCCTCATAGAATCCTACAATGCAGAATGAGGATGTTCGGCCCATCGAGTTTCCACCGAACACATTCCTACCCAGGCCCTATCCCCATAAACTCATGCATTTATCCTATTTAATCCCATGACACAAAGGGAGGATTTAGCAAGGCCAATCTATCAAACCCACGCATCTTTGGAGTTTGGGAGGAAACTGAAGCACCTGCAGGAAACCCACACAGACATGGGGCAAACATGCAGACTCTGCACAGACAGTCACCCAAGCCAGGGATTGAAATCAGGACCCTGGCGCTGTGAGGCAGCAGTGCTATCCACTGTGCCACTGTTCAGCTTTCTTCTGCAGTATAACAATTGTGGATTCTGACCCAACTCCATTGCTTTCTGAGGCAGAATTTCAAAGGCTACAACCTTGAGAAATAAATATTTTCCTCATTTCTGTCCTCCAGGGGTGAGCTCTAATTTTAAACAGTGTCCTTAGTTCTGGACTCACTCACAAGAGGAAACATCCATTCTATGTCCACCTTGTCAACACAGTTTAGGATTTACATACTTCAACTAAGGTGCCCCCTCACTCTTCAAAACTCCAGTGGAAACATGCCCAATTTCGCTAAAATAATCATTTTATTTCGTATTTCCAGTATCTGTAATATTTTACTTTTATCCCAGTTTGTCAAACCTTTACAATTTACATCAATGATTTTGATGAGAGAAGGCATAGTAGCTAAATTTGCAGATTACACCATGAAAGATAGGACAGTATGTTAGAAACATAGGAACATAGAAAAACTACAGCACAAACAGGCCTTTCGGCCCACAAGTTGCGCCGAACGTGTCCCTACCTACTAGGCTTACCTATAACCCTCTTTCTCGCCAAGTTCCATGCATTTATCCAAAAATCTCTTAAAAGACCTTATCTAATTCACCACCACCACCACTGCCAGCAGCCGATTCCACACACCCACCACTCTCTGAGTGAAAAACCTACCCCTAATATTCCCTCTGTACCTACTCCCTTTGTCCTCTTGTGGCAACCATTTCAGCCCTGGGATAAAGTCTCTGAGAATCCACTCAATCAATATCTCTCAACATCTTATACACCTCTATCAGGTCACCCCTCATCCTTCGTCTCTCCAAGGATGTTGTGAAGAGCATGTAAGAAGACAGACCAATATGAGTGAGTGGGCAAGAATCTCTCAGAGTGAGTATAATATGGGAAAATGCGAAGTTGTTCACTTTGGCAGGAAGAAGTAAAAAGCAAAGTATTACTGAAATGGACAGTGATTGCTGAAGTAGGATGTTGGTTTTCTAGTGCGACACTTACAAAAAGTGAGAATGCAGTTCAGCAAGTAACTAAGAAGGCTAATGGAATGCTGTCCTATATTATTGAGAGGAATTGAATATAAAATGCTTCAATTTTACAGGACATTGATAAGACCACATCTCGAATATTGTATACAGCTTTGATCTCTTTATTTAAGGAAGGGTGTAAATGCGTTGGAGGCAGTTTAGACAAAGTTTGCTAGATTGATAATTGGATTGAGCGGAATTTTTATGAGAAAAGCTTTGACAAATTGGGATCAAAGCAAAATACTGTGGATAGTGGAAGTGAATCATACACTAGAAAACCAACATCCCACTTCAGCAATCACTGTCCATTTCAGTAATACTTTGCTTTTTAATTCTTCCTGCTGAAGTGAACAACTTCGTATTTTCCCACATTATATTCCCTCTTGAGAGATTTTTGCCCACTCACTCAACTTATCTATATTGGTCTGTCTTCTCCTTATGTTTGCTTCACAACATACTATCCTACCTCTCTTGGTGTGATCTGCAAATTTAGCTACCATGCCTTCTCTCCCTTCATCTAAGTCATTGACATAAATTGTAACAAGTTGATGCCTCAGCACGAACCCCCGCAAGATTGCACCTGCCACATCGTCAGAATCAAACAAGATCCAACTTTACATCGTCTTCAGCCAGCTACCTATCCGTATGTGTTACTCCCGACACCAAGAGTTTTTAATTTCTGCAATAACCTTTCATATGGGCACCACAGTTAATGTCTTTTGGAAATCTAAGTACAGTACATCTACAAACTTCCCTTTATCAAGAGTGCACATTACTGCTTCAAAGAATTCCAGGTGGCACGATGGTTAGCATTGCTACCTCACAGCGCCAGTGATCCAGGTTTGATTCCCACTTGGGTCACTGTCAGTGCAGAATCTGCATGGTTTCCCCATGTCTGCGTGGTTTTCCTCCGGGTGCTCCAGTTTCCTCCCACAGTCCAAAAGGCTAGTTAGGCACATTAGCCATGCTAAATTCTCCTTCTGTGTACCTGAACAAGTGCTAAGTGTTATGACTAGGGGATTTACAGTAACTTCATTGCAGATTTACACGTTACACTAAAAAATAAACTTTAAACCAATAAATTGGATAACCATGATTTCCCTTTCATAAAACTGATTATTTCTGATTTTCTTGAGTTTTCGTTAGTGCGCAGCTACATATAACATCTTCCCCATACCAGACGTCAAGCTAACTTGCCGATAATTTCCTGTTTTCTGTACCCCTTCTTGAATAGAGGAGTCATATTTACTATTTTCCAGTCTGGTGGAACCTTTCTGGAATCTAGTGAATTTTGGAAAATTAACAGCAACACATCTATTGCCCCGTTAACCCTAGGATGAAGTACAACAGAACCCGGAGACTTGTTAGCCCACAGCTCTGCTCCGTACTCTTTGCTCAGTACCGCTTCTCTAATGATTATAATATCAGCAAGTTCCTCTGGCCCTTCTACCTCCTGATTTATAGACATTACTGCAATGTTTCCTGTATCCTCAATAGTGAAGACAAAAAAGCAAAACATTTGTTCATTTAACCCATCATTTCCTTATTATCTACTATCAATTCCCAATTCTCACTCTCTAGAGAGCATCACTCACTTTTTAAATACCATTAAATGCTGCTGTCTGTTGTTATATTTCTAGCTATATTATTCTAATTTCTTATATTCTAATATCCTTCTCCTGACAACATTTTAGTAATTCTCTGCTGTTCTTTATGTTCTGATCTGCTGCTCATTTTTGCACAGTTATCTGCTTTTCCCTTAAGCTGATTCCTTCATTAACTTCTTTAATGAACCATGAATGATTGGTCCATCCCTTAAAATTTTTCTTTACAGTAGGAATATATTTATTCTTATTCTGAAATGCCCCCATAAATTTCTGCCACCGCTACTCTATCGATCTATCCTTTAGCCGAGTGTCTCAGTTCACTTCCACTGGCTCAGCTTTCATGCATACATTGTTGTTCTTATTTAAGTTCCAGTTTTAGATCCACTCTTCTCCCTTTCAAACTGGATATAAAATTCAATGGTTGCTGTTAATTTACTGTGAGGTCATTAATTAATCTTGTTACATTGCACAATACTGATTCTGATATAACGTCTAGCCTGGCTTGTTCCACAACATGCTGCTCTAAGAAACTCAAAAACATTCTATGCCCTCCTCAGCCAGGCTCCTGCCGCCAGTCTGATTGTTCCAGTTTATGTGTAGGTTAAATTACTCGCATTAATGTCATCTCTTTATCACAAACACCAATATTTCTTCTTGTATACTCTGTCCTACATCATTGATACTGTTCAGGGAGGTCTCATTAACAACTTCTTTCCCCAAATATTCCTCATCTCCACCCAAACCAATTCTACATCCTTATCTCCAGAAACAAGGTCATCCCTAACTATTGCACTATCCTTGATTAACAGTGTTGCCCCTCCACCTTTCCCTAGCTTCCTGTTCCTCTCTAATGTCATACACTCCTCAATATTCCGGACCTAATCCCTGTCATCCTGCAACCACATTGCCATAATGTGCACTCTTAATTCATTTACTTTTTTAGGAATGCTCGGCACATTTGGATATAAGCCTTTTGCCTATTTGTTACCTTTGTAACATCTAGTCTTGACTGTTAGTGTAATCTTCAGTTTTTGCTCTCTGTCCTTTCCTGCCACTCTCTTGACACTCCTTTCCCATATTACTATTTTTCTCTCTTGAATCTTCCTACCCTGAATCTACCCCATTATTCGTTATATCTACCCAAGCTTGATCCCTCACCCTCTTCTTGTTTAGTTTAAAACAAGATTTCAAAAGGCTAAGTGGCTATAATTTATTTTGGTTTTATTAATATTCAAAGACAAGCTTGATGAGGTAAAAGCTGAGAGGGTGTTTTCCCTGATGGGAGAGTTTAGGACCAGAGGGTATTGTCTCAGAATAAAGGGGGGCCAATTTAACATAGAACAATACAGCACAAACAGGCCCTTCGGCCCACGAGTTGCGCCGATCACATCTACCAATCCACAGACCTATCTGTAACCCCCTATCCTATTCTTTTCCATATACTCATCCAGAAGTCTTTTAAAGACCCCAGTGAGTTTGCCTCAACAACCTCCGACGGCAGCCGATTCCATTCACTCACCACCCTCTGAGTGAAAAACTTACCCCTGACATCTCCTTTGTATTTGCTTCCCTGCACCTTAAATCTGTGTCCTCTCGTAGTGACCATTTCAGCTCGGGGAAATAGTCTCTGAGAGTCCACCCTATCTATTCCTCTCAACATTTTATAAACCTCTATCAGGTCGCCTCTCAACCTACGTCTCTCCAGTGAGAAGAGTCCCAGCTCCCTCAACCTATCTTCATAAGGCCTGCCTCCCAATCCGGGCAGCATCCTTGTAAATCTCCTCTGAACTCTCTCAATAGCCTCTACATCCTTCCTATAATGAGGCGACCAGAACTGCTCACAATACTCCAACTGGGGTCTGACAAGAGTCTTATAGAGCTGCATCATTACCTCCTGACTCCTAAACTCTATTCCTCGATTAATGAAGGCCAGTACACCGTACGCCTTCTTGACCACTTCCTCCACCTGCGAGGCCGATTTAAGAGTCCTATGGACCCGGACCCCGAGATCCTTCTGCTCTACAACACAGCTAAGACTCCTACCCCTTATATTGTACTCCTTCATCCCATTATTCCTGCCAAAATGGACCACTACACATTTATCCGCATTGAAGTCCATCTGCCACTTCTCCGCCCAGTCTTGCATCCTGTCTATGTCCCGCTGCAACTTTTGGCATCCCTCCAGACCATCCACAACACCACCGATCTTTGTATCGTCGGCGAACTTGCTAACCCATCCCTCCACTTCCTCATCCAGGTCATTTATGAAAATGACAAACAGCAGGGGTCCCAGAACAGATCCCTGGGGCACTCCACTGGTTACCGACCTCCATGCAGAACAAGACCCATCCACAACCACTCTCTGCCTTCTGCCGGCAAGCCAGTTCTGGATCCATGAGGCCAAAGCCCCTTGGATCCCATGCCCTCTCACCTTCTCCAGAAGCCTTGCATGGAGGACCTTATCAAACGCCATGCTAAAGTCCATGTACACTACGTCCACCGCTCTTCCTTCGTCAGTGTGTTCAGTCACATTTTCGAAGAACTCAACTAGGCTCGTGAGGCATGACCTGCCCTTGACAAAACCATGCTGATTATTTCTGATCAGTCCAAACTTCTCCAAATGTTCATAAATCTTATCCCTCAGAAGCCTCTCCATCAGCTTACCAACCACTGAAGTCAGACTCACTGGTCGGTAATTTCCTGGACTATCCCTGTTCCCTTTCTTAAAGGTAGGAACCATATCCACAATCCTCCAATACTCCGGAACCTCTCCCGTTTCCATGGACGACGCAAATATCATCGCCAGGGGCTCTGCAACCACTTCCCTTACCTCCCACAATAACCTGGGGTACATCCCATCCGGTTCCGGCGACTTGTCTATTTTGATAGAATTTAACAGGTCTAACACATCCTCTTTCCTAACATCCACATACTCAACCTGCAGCGCAATCTCCCAGTTAAGACTGAGATAAGGAGGGATTTCTTCTCTCGAGGGTTGTGAGTCATTGAAACTGCTTGTCACAGAGAGTTGTCGGAGGCAGAATCCTTATGTATTTTTAAGGCTGAGATAGATCAGGTTTTTGTTAAGGAAGAAAATCAAGTGTTACTGATCCATATGGAACACCACTCATTATATCTTGCGAATCCAAAAAAGACCCATTTATGCCTACTTTCTGCTTTTGTTGAGCAGGCCAATCTTCTATCCATGCCAATATGTTAGTCCCTACCCGATGAGTTTTCACTTTCCACAATAAGCTTTGATGTCGGACTTTATCAAATATTTTCTAAAAATCAAGTACAGTATATTCACCAGTTCCCCAATATCCACAGTACATGTTACTCTCTCAAAAACTGCAATAAGTTGGTTTAACATGACTTCTCTATCACAAAAGCATGTTTTCTCTACCTGATTACCTTGAGTTTAATCAAGTGCCCTACTATAATTTCTTTAATAGTAGTTCCTAATCTTTCCTACAACAGATATTAAGCTGTAATTCCATTACACTCCAGACTTGCATCTTCTAGATGGCCAGGCCTGGGGGGGTGGGCCACAATATTGATATGGCTAATTCAGCTAATACGGCTGATCCAGTTTCGTTTCTGGTCAATGGTAACTCCCAGGATGTTGATAGTGGGGGTTTCAGTGATGGTGATGCCATTGAACGAGGGTGATGGTTAAATTCTCTCTTGTTGGAGATAGTCATCACCTGGTACTTGTGGGGTGTCAGTGTTGTTTGCTACTTGGCAGTCTAAGCCTGGATATTGTCTAGGTTTTTGCTGCATTTGGACATGACTGTTTTGCTCGAAGGAACTCCTGCAGTGATGTCCTGGAACTGAGGTGACTGACCTTCCAACTACCACAACCATCTTTCTTTGTTCCACATATGACTTCCGAAGAGCAGAGAATATCCCTCCTGATATCCACAACTCCAGTTTTGCTAGGGCATCTTGATGCTGCATTCAGTCAAATATTTCCTTGATGTCAAAGGCAGTCACTCCCAGCTCACCTCAGGAATTCAGCTCTTTTGTCCACTTACATTGAGGTCAGGAGCTGAATGACCCTGATGAAACTCAAACTGAGTGTCAATGAGCAGGTTTTTGGTAATCCACTTGTAGAAGTGCTGCCTGGTAGCACTACTGATAACCTCTTTCAGCATTTTACTGATGACTGAGAATGGAGTGAAGGGCCAGTAATTGGGTGGGCTGGATTTGTCCTGCTTTTTTACACAGGAAATGCCTGGGCAATTTTCCACATTGCTGGGCAGAAGCCAGTGTTTTAGCTGTACTGAAACAGCTTGGCCACAGCCACAGCAACTTCTGGAAGACAAGTCTTCCACACTATTACTGGAATATTGTCAGGCATGATGTGGAGATGCCGGCATTGGACTGGAATAAAAATAGTAAGAAGTCTCATAACACCAGGTTAAAGTTCAACAAATTTATGTGATAGCAAATGCCACTAGCTTTCGGAACGCTGTTCCTTTGTCAGGTGAGTGAAGAGCTCCGATTCCCAAAAGAAGCCACCCTCTACGGACAAGCCCTCCATATATACAAGATCTGCTCAAATGAGGAGGATCGCAACAGACATCTCCAGACTGAAAGATGCCTTCATAAGAACAGAATATGGCACTTGACTCATCTATTCCCAGTCTGTTCATGTGGCTATCTAGATAAGTCTTAAACGATACCAGCATATCCGCCTCAACTACCTTGCTTGGCAGTGCATTCCAGGCCCCCACCACCCTCTGTGTAAAATACATCCCCCTGACATCTGTGTTGAACCTTGCCTCCCTCACCTTGAAGTTGTGACCCCTTGTGTTCGTCATTGACATACGACAGCACAGAGTCACTCAGCAGAAACTGATAGCCAAGTTCCACACACGAGGACGGCCTCAACCGGGATCTTGGGTTCATGTCACGCTATTTCTAACCCCCATGACTTGCCTGAACTTGCAACATCTCACTTACTGCCCTGTCGCAGACCATACACATCTCTTTAATTTATGCTTAATGCTACCTCCACTCACACTGTCTGCACCTTTAAAACTTGAATAGCAGATTAGCTGCAAAGACACGCATTCTAATCAGTATTCTGTAGACTATTTGTGCCTTTAGATGCCCTGTTTGTGATCGGAGCTCTTCTCTCACCTGATGAAGGAACAGTGTTCTGAAAGCTGACAGCTTTCAGAACAATAAACCTGTTGGACTTTAACCTAGTGTTGTGAGACTTCTTACTATATTGTCAGGCCACATACCTCTACAGTATCGAGTGCCTTCAACTGTTTCTTGATACCACATGGATTGAATTGGATGAAGACTGGCATCTGTGATATTAGGGACTTCCAGAGGAGACTAAGATGGATCATCCACTGGACACTAGTGGATGTGGATGCTTTAGCCTCATCTTTTGCACCGATGTGCTGGGCACCTACATTATTAAGGATGGGGGTATTTGAGGAGCCTCATCCACCAGTGAGTCAAGCTGTCCACCATCATTCACAAATGGATGTGGCAGAACTGCAGAGTTTAGATCTGATTGGTTATTGTGGAATCGCTTAGCTCTGTCTATCACTTGCTTCTTATGCTGTTAACCACACAAGTAGTCCTGTGTTGTAGCTTCACCAGGTTGACATCTCATTTTAGGTATGCTTCTTGCTGCTGTTGGCATGCCCTCATGCATTGTTTATTGAACCATAGTGGTTCCATTATCACACTAAGAAATCACAGCAAATTAGAAAATCCAATAAGCTGGTCACTTGTGGACTTAGTAGCAGAAAATTACTGTGAAAGCTATTTTGCTGCCAAAGTTCCAACCGATTAATGATCTTCAAGTAAAATAAGCGACCTTCTATCCAAACTGCAGTCCACAATATGTCTAGTTAACACTCGGCACAGCAGTTCAGCAAGTTACTTGTAAAGGATGCATAATCACTGTGATGCTGCTGATGGGATCGGTAACCAACAACAAAATCATTCCTGAATACTGCTATTGTAGTAATATAACCAATAATCTAACTGCAATACACAGCATTCTTATTTTCTTTTCTCTCTTAACCCTCTCCATTTCTGTCCCCACTTCAGAACATGATTAATCTCATACAACATAAAAATATTCGGCAAGGTCCCCAGCATTGGTTTGGAAACTGTTTGCCATCTCACCTTGTACATACACAGCATATTCACACATCCCCTGGGTCTCTTGCAGCTGTTCTTTGATTATTGCCTGGAAAACAATCACAGTAATTAGCATTAAATCCCATGGTGCTTGTGAGTTCACTACTCCATGTTCATTGTACTAGTAATCAGTAGTAAATGGTAGAAACATTTTCCAGCACAAGATAGCACAGTGATGGTGAAAAAGAAAATCACAACAAAGTATTCTTAAAAACAAGAATGGCTCATTAAACCCAATGGGGTCTTGTCTGATGTGTAAATCACATCATCTTCCCAGTGTGCAGGAAGGTTTTTTGACTCAGTATGTAGATAGGCCAACTAGAGGTGAGGCTACATTGGATTTGGTGCTGGGCAATGAGCCAGACCAGGTGTTAGACTTGGAAGTTGGTGAACATTTTGGTGATAGTGACCACAATTCGTTTACGTTCACCTTAGTGATGGATAGGGATAGGCATGAAGATGGGAGCAGTAGTTATAGCTGGGGGAATGGTAATTATGAGGCCATAAGGAGGGAATTAGGGTGCATAGGTTGGACAAGGAAACTACAGGGACTGGGAACATCTGAAATGTGGAGCTTATTCAAGGAGCAGCTACTGCGAGTCCTTGATAAGTATGTCCCTGTCAGGCAAGGAGGAAATGGTCGAGTAAGGGAACCATGGTGTACTAAAAACGTTAATTCGCTGGTTAAAAGGAAAAAGGAGGCTTATGTCAGGATGAGGCTTGAAGGCTCAGTTAGTGCACTGGATAGCTATAGATTAGCCAGGAGGGAGCTAAAGAGTGAGTTGAGGAGAGCTAAAAAGGGACAAGAGAAGACTTTGGCTGATAGGATCAAGGAGAATCCTAAAGCTTTCTTTAGATATGTTAAGAATAGAAGATTGGTTAGGGCAAGATTAGGGCCAGTCAGAGACAGCAGTGGGAAGTTGTGCGTGGAGCCTGAAGAGATTGGAGAGGCACTGAACAAATATTTCTCTTCGGTATTCACGCAGGGAGATGTAAATGTAGTTGTGGAGAACACTGGATTACAGGGTTGTAAACTGGAAAGTATTGAAGTAGATAAGGAGGATGTGCTAGATATTCTTGAGGGTTTGAAGTTAGATAAGTCCCCTGGGCCAGACAGGATTTACCCTAGGATTCTCTGGGAGGCGAGAGAGGCGATTGCAGAGCCTCTGGCTCTGATTTTCAGGTTGTCGTTGGTTACGGATAATGTGCCGGAAGACTGGAGGATAGCGAATGTGGTCCCATTGTTCAAGAAGAGGAATAGAGACTTTCCGGGGAATTATAGGCCAGTGAGTCTTACTTCTGTTGTGGGCAAAGTATTGGAAAGAATTATTAGGGATAGGATTTATAGTTATTTCGAGAGAAACGAATTAATTGGGGATAGTCAGCATGGTTTTGTGAAGGGTAGATCGTGCCTTACTAACCTTATTGAGTTTTTTGAAAAAGTGACCAAAGAGGTGGATGGGGGTAAGGCAGTTGATGTGGTATATATGGACTTTAGTAAGGCATTCGATAAGGTGGCCCATGGAAGGCTTCTGCAGAAAATGCAGATGTATGGGATAGAGGGAGATTTAGCTAATTGGATTAGGAATTGGCTAGCAGATAGAAGACAGAGGGTGGTGGTTGATGGGAGATATTCATCGTGGAGTTCGGTGACAAGTGGTGTACCTCAGGGGTCTGTTTTGAGGCCCCTGCTGTTTGTAATTTTTATAAATGATCTGGATGAGGGTATTGGAGGATGGATTAGTAAATTTGCAGATGACACTAAAGTCGGTGGAGTGGTAGATAGTGAAGAGGGGAGTTATAGTTTGCAGAGGGACTTGGACAAGTTGCAGAGCTGGGCCGAGAGGTGGCAAAGGGAGTTTAATGTGGAAAAGTGTGAGGTAATGCACTATGGCAGAAATAATAAATGTGTAGAGTATAGGGCAAATGGTAGGATTCTTAGTCGTCTAGATGAACAGAGGGATCTTGGTGTGTATGTGCATAGATCCCTGAAAGTAGGCAGTCAGGTCGAGAAGGTTGTTAGGAAGGCATATGGAGTCTTGGCTTTTATTGGTAGAGGGATTGAATTTCGGAGACGCAACGTCATGTTGCAACTGTACAAAACTCTAGTGCGGCCGCACTTGGAGTATTGTGTGCAGTTCTGGTCCCCGCATTATAAGAAAGATGTGGAGGCATTGGAGAGGGTAGAGGAGGTTTACCAGGATGTTGCCTGGTATGGAGGGCAGGTCTTATGAGGAGAGGCTGAGGGATTTGAGGTTGTTTTCGTTAGAAAGGAGGAGGCTAAGAGGGACCTGATCGAAACATATAAGATGATTAGAGGTTTAGATAGGGTGGACAGTGATAGCCTTTTTCCTAGGATGGAGAAAGCTAGCACGAGGGGACACAGCTTTAATTAAGGGGTGATAGTTATAGGACGGATATCAGAGGTAGGTTCTTTACCCAAAGGGTGGTTCGGGAGTGGAATGCCCTGCCTGCGCCAAGTTTGGTGGCGTTTAAGAGGTTAGTTGATAAGTATATGGAAGAGAAGGGAATGGTTCAGTTTGGAGGGGCATTGCTTTTTATTTTGGTCGGCACAACATCGAAGGCCGAAGGGCCTGTTCTGTGCTGTATTGTTCTATGTTCTATGTTCTAAGTTGCAGAGCTGGGCCGAGAGGTGGCAAATGGAGTTTAATGTGGAAAAGTGTGAGGTAATTCACTTTGGCAGGAATAACAAATGTGTAGAGTATAGGGCTAATGGTAGGACTCTTAATAGTGTTGAAGAACAGGGGGATCTTGGTGTATATGTGCATAGATCCCTGAAAGTTGGCAATCAAGTCGATAAGGTTGTTAAGAAGGCATACGGAGTCTTAGCTTTTATTGATAGGGGATTGAATTTCGGAGCCGCAACGTCATGTTGCAACTGTACAAAACTCTAGTGCGGCCGCACTTGGAGTATTGTGTGCAGTTCTGGTCCCCACATTATAAGAAAAATGTGGAGGCATTGGAGAAGGTACAGAGGAGGTTTACCAGGATGTTGCCTGGTATGGAGGGCAGGCCTTATGAAGAGAGGCTGAGGGATTTGAGGTTGTTTTTGTTAGAAAGAAGGTGGCTAAGAGGAGACCTTATTGAAATATATAAGATGATTAGAGGTTTAGATAGGGTGGACAGTGATAGCCTTTTTCATAGGATGGAGAAAGCTAGCACGAGGGGACATAGCTTTAAATTAAGGGGTGGTAGTTATAGGACGGATGTCAGAGGTAGGTTCTTTACCCAGAGGGTGGTAAGGTATGGAATGCCCTGCCTGCTGCAGTTGTAGATGTGCCAAGTTTGGTGGCGTTTAAGAGGTTAGTAGATAAGTTTATGGACGAAAAGGGAATGGTTTAGGTTAGAGGGTCATTGCTTTTTCCTAATTGGTCGGCGCAACATCGAAGGCCGAAGGGCCTGTTCTGTGCTGTAATGTTCTATGATCTATGTTCTATATATACACCTGCCCCAACTTCCAGGGTCCCCCATCTTTGCATTCCTAGGTCCCCAATCCCCATTTCTCTGGGTCAACCTAGCCACAGCTCTCTGGCTCAACCAAATCTCATCATCCCATGACTCTAGTCCCATCTCCCAGGTTTCCCCACATCGACTCACTGTATCATAGAATCAGAGCGCAAAAGAAGGCCATTTGGCCCATTCAGCCTGCACCAATCAGAATACCACCCAGGCCCTAGCCCCATAACCCCATGCATTTACCCTAATGCCCCGGACACTAAGAGTCAATTTAGCACGGCCAATCCACCTAACCTGCACATCTTTGGAGTGTGGGAGGAAACTGGAGCACCCAGAGGAAACCCATACAGACACGAGGAAAAAGTGCAAACGCCAGAGAAGTGACCCAAACCAGGAATCAAACCCAAGTCCCTGGTGTTCTGAGACAGCAGTGCTAATCACTGCACCACTGTGCCACCATTATATCTGACAACCCACTGCGGAGCATGGAACTGAGACCCTATTGCAGTTTCTTAAATAACTTAAGTACTTGGCTCAGGTTTTGCCCATGCAATACTTTCCTCAGGTTGAGAGATTTGACCAAACACAAGCCTAACCTGCAGCAACAACGCTCCTGTGCCATTAAATGCAGACTCACCTTACATGTCTCATAGTCCTTTCTGATATAATGCAAATGTATCAGCCAATTCCGTCTTTCCAGGATGGGAAGCTCTGGTACTGCACAGAGCAAAATAGCACAACAATCAGAGATCAGTAAGAAAGCATTTTTATTCATATTTCATCTTCCTCATGGAATTAATGTTGTTGCTATTGCCTCTATTTCTTCAACTTTTTCAGAAAATACAAGCCAAAGTAAAATTCAGAAAATCAATTTAATTGTATCATAACAATCTGACCATGCTAAACCCTTTAACTGATAACTTGATCATCTGTAAAACATTTAACTGGAAAACAAGTTTGTCCTCAGTAGAGGCCAGTACTTTTCAGAAGGAATAGACATTTTATAGCCACTCAATTCACTGCTTAATGTAATGTGTAAGTCACCGATGATGTAGATTTTGTTCATAGCTGTTTTCACTGGTTTAGCAATTTGACCTCACCATGAAAGAAAGAACATGAAGAATGAACAGACTGAGGACAGGGGGACAGACAATAAGTCTAGAGTTTACAAAAATAATAAAAAGATAAATTCAAGGCTCTGTATCTGAATGCACTAGCACTTAAAATGTAAATGGAAATAAAAAAGTATGATCTGACCATTGTTAGTAGGGACATGGCTGCAGAGTGATATACATTAGCACCTAAATATTGAAGAGGTCGTGACACTTCGGAATGACAAAAAGCCAGGAAAAAGGTGGAGGGGCGGTTCTAATTAATGTCAGTATTAGCACCATACAGAGGGGGATGACCCAAGTTTAGGAAACCAGAATATAAAAGCAGTTTGTGTGGAGATGAGAAAGGCAAGAAGTCATTTCTGGGAATTGTGCACAAGTCCCCTAACAGTAACTACACAATATTACAGGGTATAAAGGACACAATAACGGGAGCTTGTCAGAAAGGTATGGTGACAATCATGGGGGAATTTTCATCTACATATAGAGTGGATAAATCAAATAGACAAAGGTAGCGTATATGAATACTTCTGGGATAATTTCTGAACATTCTGACGTCAAACACAGTGTAGGCTACGAGATCTGCTATTGGGTAATGAGATAGGACTAATTAATGAAAGCTTGTGGCTTTTACTACAAATAAATCAGTTTGGACTTTAAGCTGGTATGGTGGGATTTCTTTCTGTTTTAAGTGATGGAACAGGATTGAAGAGCTGAGTGGCCGACTCCTGCTCCTAATTCGTAGGTTCATAAAAATCATTGCTTTTAGGTCAGAAAAGAAAGAAAGTCAAGGAACACAGATCTCTAAACAAGTATCTCATAAGCTCCCATATGCATGCCAGCACATGTCTGGGTGAGGTTAAGAAAAAGAGAGACACACCCTAACATACATATGAATATCTTCATAAAAGGAAAGATTGCAAATTCCTCACCTTTTCTTAATTGTGATTTCCGAACATCAGAACGTTGAACAATCTGAAGAACATAAAATCAGAAATGTCATAATCGAAATGCAAATTTCCTCTTGGCGTATAATGAAATAAGCAAACATTAATCCAAACTGGCGAGAATATTTCTCTCACCACTCACACTGTCTGTACCTTTAAGACTTGATTACCTTAAAATTCCAACCATTATCTTGTAAGTTGAGTTTGCACCTGTAAATGCCCTATTTGTGAACACAACTCCCACTCACCTGATGAAGGGTCAGTTCTCCGAAAGCTTCTGGCTTTGCTACCAAATAAACCTGTCGACTTCTTACCGAGAATATTTCACCAGTGTTCTTTTCCCCTAGTTATTTTCTCATTTGTTTCTGCTCATCAAGGTGAGAAATGCCAGAACTGAATTGAATTGAAGCAAAATGTGGCCCATCAAACGCTCCCAGGACAGGTACAGCACTGGGTTAGATACAAAGTAAAGTTCCTTCTACACTGTCCCCATCAAACACTAATGTAGAGATGCTGGCATTGGACTGGAGTAAACACAGTAAGAAGTCTAACGTCACCAGGTTCAAGTCCAACCAATTTATTTGATAGTAAACTCACAAGTTTTCGGGTTTTGCCGCTTTGTCAGATGAATGGAGAATTCTGGCCTCACACAGTGAATATAACAGCATGTAGTTTACAGATTATTAGTAGAATGCGAGTGTTTACAACTAACCTGCTATTCAAGTCTTAAAGATGCCGACAATGTGAATGGAAAGAGCATTAAGCCCAGGTTAGAGAGATGTGTATTGTCTCCAGACAGCACAGTAAGTGAGGTTTTGCAAACCCAGGCATGTCAACAGTGTGAGTGGAAGGAGCACTGAGCACGGGTTAAGGAGATATATATTTGTCTCCAAACAGTACAGTAAGTGAGGTTTTGCAAACCCAGTCAAGTCATGGGGATTACAGATAGTGCGACATGAACCCAAGATCCCTGTTGAGACTGTCCTCATGTGTGCGGAACTTGGCTCTCAGTCTCCGCTCAGCGACTCTGCGCTGTCCTGTGTCGTGAAGACTGTTCCGTTGTTGTTGGTGAACACTTCAACGGTCATGGGCATTTGGCCTTTGACCTTCAGGTAAGCATTCTCCAAGGCGGCCTTCACGACACACAACAGCGCAGAGTCACTGAGCAGGGATAGCCAAGTTCCACACGAGGACAGTCTCAACAGGGATCTTGGGTTTAAGTCGCACTATCTGTAATCCCCATGACTTGACTGGGTTTGCAAAACCTCACTTACTGTACTGTTTGGAGACAAATATATATCTCCTTAACCCGTGCTCAGTGCTCCTTCCACTCACACTGTTGACATCTTTAAGCTTTGAATAGCAGATTAGTTGTAAAGACTCGCATTCTAATCAGTAATCTGTAAACCGTCTGTGCTGTTATATGCTCTGTCTGAGGCCAGGACTCTCCATTCATCTGACAAAAGAGCAAACCCCGAAAGCTTGTGAGTTTACTGTCAAATAAATCGGTTGGACTTAAACCTGGTGTTGTCAGACTTCTTACTGTATCCCATCAAACATACCCAGGACAGGTATAGTGTGGGTTGATTTGATTCATTGTTGTCACATGTATTAACATAATGAAAAGCATTGTTTCTTGCTCACTTTATAGACATAACACACAGGTCACATAGAAGGAAATGAGAGTGTGCAGAATAGACAGTGTGTTACAGTCATACTCAGGTTTACAGAAGTTCAACTTAATGTAAGGTAAGTCCATTCAAAAATCTGACAGCAGCAGGGAAGGAGCTGTTCTTGAGTCAGCTGGGAAGTGACCTCAGACTTTTGTATCTTTTTTCCGAAGGAAGATGGTGGAAGAGAAAATGTTCAAGTGTATGGGATCCTTAATTATGCTGGCTGCTTTGCCGAAACAGCAGCAAGTGTAGACAGAGTCAATGGATGGGAGGCTGGTCTGTGCGATGGATTGGGCTACATCCACGACCTTCTATAGTTTCTTCTTGCAGTGTTGGGAAGGGCAGGAGCCATACCAAGCTGTGATACAACCCGAAAGAATGCTTTATATGGTGCATCTGTAAAAACTGGAGAAAGACATAGCTGATATGTCAATTTTTCTTAGTCTTCTGAGAAAACAGAGGTGTTGGTGAGCTTTCTTAACTATAGCATGGGCATAGAGGGACCAGGACAGGTTGTTGGTGATCTCGACACCTAAAAACTTAGATACAAGGGTTAGATACAGTGTAAAGCTCCCTCTGCACACTGCCCATCAAACATTGTGTCAGGTCAGGTACAGCAGTGTTAGATACAGAGTAAAACCGCTTCTACACTCCAAAAGCAATATGCTTCAATTCATTCACAGAAAACTCCTCTACACCAGTGATTTTATTTCCTATTTTTGAGCAGCAGCATGTGGAGAAATAACTACACTCTGAGCATGAGTTTAGGTGTTTCTTTGTTACTTACCAATTCTTTCCCTGAATCCGCCATCTCCTCACAATTGAAGTTGACAGCAGCTAACGATCACGGATATAACATTTCACTGTGTTCCTGTCATCAGAAATAGCCTGTTAATACAAAAATAAACGTAAACTATAGCAGCTCAGTTCTCTCTTAGGTCCTCAGCTTGTATTACAAGGAAAGGCTGTGTGCTTCAACCAACTCTACTGGCCTGCTCCCCACCTTTACATGTTTTTTCTACTTAGTGACAAATGATATAAAACTAAAGAATGATGGATCGTTCTGGAAAGATGACATGGACTTGGTAGGCTGGGTGATCTCCTTCTGTGCTATAATAATTCCAATCACATACAGAATGTATAACTTTCAAATCCAAATTGTATTACTTCTGCACAATCTACTCAAATTATACATATTCTCTCATCACAGTTCACCTGAATACTCTATGTGGAACACCATGAGAGGTCTTCTTAGGGTGCAGACATCCCGTCCACAACCTTACTTCCTGATCTCACAATACTTGGTGACATTTTTATCAATGTTCTGATGACCAAGTTAGCATTTCCATTTGGTTTTGCTAAAGGCACGATCACAGTGCAGTACAGACTCTGTTCACTTTGTAGCTGGGTAGAGGGGTTCCTGATGAAGTTTCTTGATTCAGATGTGAATCAATGTTCACCAACCCACATCTTCATTAAATTACTTATTTGACAATTCTGAACTTAAAATGGCATTATTAAAAACATAAATCTATATTAGTTGCAATTCTAATTTTGTTTGATCAATTATAAAATGACAATTTATTCAAGGATCTCCTTGCTGAATAGCCCAGCATACAATGAAATCACTTGGAGTGGAACTGGGCTAGATTGATCAGTTAAGTCTCACAGAATCATACAGTACAGTACAGAAGGAGACATTCAGCCCATCGCGTGTGCACCAACCACAATCCCACCCAGGCCCTGTCCCCTGAACCCCTTGCTAACCTCAGCTAGCTCCCTGACACTAAGGGGCAATTTAGCATGGCCAATCCACCTAACCCGCACATATTTGGACTGTGGCAGGAAACCTGAGCAGCCGATAGAAATCCACACAGACACAGGGAGAATGGGCAAACTCCACACAGTGACCCCAAGCTGGAATTGAACCCGGGTCCCTGGTACAGTGAGGCAGCAATGCTAACCACTGTGCCGCCCCACATCCTACTACCGCTCTGCACTATGCTGGCTAGCTGGCTGATCCATGCCAGTGTTGGGGATGTTTCGATAAGCATCAGGGATCCTAGGCCAAGGAAGGAAAACAATCCAACTCCTGAGCACGCCCCAGTATTCCCAACTGCGATAACTGGATGTTGGGTGATGACAGCATCAGGACCCAGCAGCGAGAATTCTGTTCAACAAACAATTTATCCACATTTACCAAATCGAGTCATGAAGAATGGCCCCTCTTCCACCCTCTTCTGCCAAGACACTGCAAATCACCACCTTTTAAGGAAAGAAGCAGAATGCAAACGAAGGCAAGTTAACAACTTCCCTAAAGACCCTTATGGCTGGTCAGTGTATCATCTTAGCCTTGATAGGGTAATGAAATATCAGAGGATCAGTGCTGAGGGAGCGCCGCACTGTCAGAGGGTCAGTGCTGAGGGAGCGCCGTACTATCCCCAGCCGTTGGAAAAAAAAGGTATGTTTTTCCTGGAGTCGATATAAAGTTGACCAGAGAAGCCGATAACAGTGCTGTCAGTGGGATCTTGCTATGCCTGCCTTCCCGCTGCAGTTGCCGTTGCTATGGGCAACCCCGTCCCCCGGGCAACGGCGGCCCGCGAGCTGCGCGCGAAGTGCGGAGTGGCACGCGGCTCTCCCGCCTCCCCCAGGACTGTCCCCCTCACTCTGTCTGTCTCTCAGTCAATCAGTGTCTCCCTCACAGTCTATCTCTCAGTCAGTGTCTCCCTCCCTCCCTCACTGTCTGGCTCTCTCACCGTTCCGCCGCCATTCAGTCTCCACATCCGGGACATTCCTGCTCCTCGCCCCCTCGTGACGTAAACACGCCGCCGCGACAGCCTGCTTTCAACCGACTCAGCTCCCCGCCTGTGACCTGACTGACCACTGCCCGACCCCTTGCCCACGGCCCTGACTGACCACTGCCCGACCCCCTGCCCACCACCAGACTCCTTGACCACAGTCCTAACTGACCACTGCCAGACTCCCTAATTCCTGCTGAGTGAGCCCCTGACCACTTCTTGATTATCCTGACCCCTGTCAAACCAACCCCCCTGACCACTGCCAGACCCCCTGTTCACTACCCTGACTGACCATTTGTCCACTTATCTGACTGACCACTGCCTGTCAGGCTCTACACTTGATAGCCAGACCACTGCCATGCTAATATCTACTGCCAAACTAAACTCTTGCCCATCACCATGGTGCCTACTGCTAAATCACTATCAGACCATTGCCCATGCCCATGCTGACACCTGACTGCTACCAGACTACTGCCCTCTGTACTGACCACCTCCATACCATTAATTGCTAACCATTGACCACCAACTACTGACAAACCATGAACTCAAAGGGCTGAATGACCTATTCCTGCTCTTATTTTGTCTTTGCATGATTGCTGACAATAGTCTTACAGCCACCACTCCATTGTTAGTAGTCAGCCAGCAATCAAAGATTCAAAGGTTAGAATCCCTACAGTCCAAAGTCTGCATAAACTCTTGAAAAGAAGGTTCTACCTAAGGGCCACCTCTATCCCCATAACCCTGCACATTTACTTACCATCGCTAATCCATCTCAGCTGCCCATCTTTCGACCGAATGGGGAACCAAAAGAAATCCATAGACACAGGGAGAACATGCAAATCCGCAGTCACCCGGATCCCTGGAACTGTGAAGTAGAGTGCTAACCACTGTCATCATGCAGCCAATTATCAGTCAGAATAGATTGTATTTTGTCTTTCACATTCCTAACAAATTAGCTCTGATCTTATTGATTAATGGAGCAGACTCAAGTAGCTGAGGGGCCTACTTCTGCTCCTGTTTTGTTTAACTGCTGACCAGTTGCACTGATGTACCGATGTTTTCTTTTTCTTCAACCATAATTTTCACCTCCACCCAATAACAGAACTATCAACTTGCTATATAATCATAGCATCCCTACTGTGCAGGTGGCCATTCAGCCCATCAAGTCTGCACCAACCACAATTCCACCCAGGTTCTATTACTATAACCTCATATTTATCCTGACACCATGATCAATTTAACATAGCCAATCAACCCAACCTGCACATCATTGGACTGAGGGGGGAAACCGGAGCACCTGAAGGAAACCCACACAGACATGGGAGAATGTGCAAACTCCACAGTCAGTGGCCCAAGGTCGGGATTGAACCTGGGTCCCTAGCGCTGTGAGGCAGCAGTGTTAATCACTCCTACACTTCTCCCAGAAATTTAAGGTTCCCTTCTTCTCAGGTTCTATCAACTTGCAATTTCAATGAATCATCCTCCATTTCCAATATGTCAACCACCACCCCTCATTAGCTTTCCAAAAGCACCATTCTCTTCTCAGCAGCCTGGTCACCTCTCAATCAGCCCCCAATGTCCCTTCCCACTACATCTCGCTACCCATTTTCTGTTCCCACCTCCCTCTTGTAATTCTTTTATTATATTGCATTCACTGATCAAAATGTGGCCTCTTCTAAGCTGGAAAGACTAAACGCAGGTGATTCAGTCTACAAGCATGATCTTGAGCCTCTAGTTGTGATTATAATGTTCTGCTCACTCCCTCTTGGCTTACTACAGCATTCAAAACAACAGCTTGAGAAAAAGCAGTTAATCTTTTGATTAGGAATTTTACAGACTTCTGAATTCAACAATTTGATTTAATTATTACTGTTCACATTTTGTTGAGATTAAGCTGTTGATAATGAATTTATTATTACCATTCAACCTCTTTTAGACATCTTTTCTTTCTTGTCCTATTGCCACCTTCTTGCACCATCTTTTTGGTTATTCAATTACTTCTATAATGTTCTGTTATCACAGGCCTCCCCTTTTGTCCTCCCCACCTAATTGCTTAAAACATGTCACATCTTTAACATTTTTCAATTCTAATTAAAGGTCAGCAACACAAAATGGTAACTGTTCTTCCACAGATACTATCTGATCAGCTTGTGCTGCATTTCCTGTTTGATGTCAGAATTCCAGCATAATTGTATTGTTCCTGGGATAGCAAGGTGGCTCCGAATAGGACTAGGCCATTTGGCTCTATAAGAAAATGGCACATCTGAGATGGCCTTCACTCCACTTTCTCCCTGACCCTCTACTGCCTCAAATCAAATCCAGGAGGACTTAATCTCCAAAATTATTCAATATTTTTATAACTTGCATAACTCTGGCCTCATGCATTCCCAAACCCTCCTCCAAAACCCAGCACTAGTACCATTAGCCATCTAGACCCAATGCTCATTCCTTCCCAAAACTCTACATCTTAAAGATTCTCCCTTCAAACTCAATCTTCCTCAAAAACACACTTTGGAAAGTGACTTAATGCCAACATTATGTTTTAAAATCTTTTCCTACAACTGCAAGCTGTCATTAAAATTCAGTGAGAACTAAATCTATCAGATATCTACACTTAGCAATGACAGCAGTATATTAAGATTAAAGCTTAAGGATGAGCATTACTCTAACCCTTTCCTCCATTCTTCAACAATTATATCCTTAAATTCCTTGAAGCAAATTTACATTCTATAACTGTGTTTAATAATAAATTGAAATTCAGTAAAATTAGAAAGCATTTGTTCCTCACGTCAAAAGTGCATTTATTGGGTTTAAAATGTCACTGTGTTGGTGCTAAGTAGGCATGTAATCAGAACAGCATAATAGGCCAGCATACAAGTGTGATGCATTAACCCTATACTGTATATGATGATCGTTCAGTAACTGTTCTGACCTGGCTGAAAGGAGAACACATTAAAAGGAGGAACCCAACAGGATTTACAATGTTGCTCCACCCACCAAACTAAATCAAGAAGAATTTCTTCCAGAGTATTTGGCAGAAAAGGCTTTTGGGGTAAGGTGCTTTTTAAAAGGGGAATCAACCCACAAAATCAAACAATCCTTTTGCAACTTAAAATTGCTGTACCATCAGTAGAGTGCCTGCTCTACCTGAAACATCAAAGGTAGATTAACATACCTGTTACAACAACAGGTCTCTGAAGCAATAAGGCAAAAAAAACAACGCATTTCCTATTGTAACTTAATGTTGACTGTATGGGCTGTCATTAAAATTATTTATGTAAGTTGCTAATTCACTATAGAAGTGCCCAAACAGAAGTGTTCTTTACTCCTGCTTACAAATTAATAGGCAGAGATTGAATCGAACTGCCAGCAGTGACTGTGGGTCACTCTACAATGTGTACATACAGTTAGAGTTAGCTTGCAGAGCCTTTGGTTTGGAAACAGCCAGGAATTTTGTAGAAACCAGGAACTGGGGCCAGTGGCTTCAACCAGCTGTGAAATTCAACTTCCTGCCATGATATGGTCAAACCAGAGTGTCTCCACTCACCATCCGGTCACCGGAAAGTACATTTATCAATACTTCGACAGTTCCTTTCTTCCCTCCTGCAAGAATGTGCAGAACAGCTTCTGCCAAGATTACAGTAGGCTGCACTGTAAATGCACAGCAAAACCCAGTGACTCCCCGATAAATGACTGAATCAGAATATGAGACTCTTGCCTTAAGAAAGGCAAGTCATTTTTCTAACCATGATGCCAGCTGGGCAGAGGTTCAGACAATACAGCTTAGGATTGAGGGAAAGAAACAAAAAGGCCACTGACCAGCTCAACCTGAAGGCAGCAATATTGCTAAGTAGCTGCTCAGCAGTCCATGGCATAAGCTCTTCCAATCCTGTATTTAAATAAACCAAGACCCTTCTTTGTAAGAAGGATATGCAGTAAGTAGTCTCATGACTAGGTCCAACAGGTTTATTTAGTAGCAGGTGCTTTCAGACCGTCACTCCTTCATCAGGGCACCTATTTGGAGTGGTACTCTGAAAGCTCGTGCTACCGGATAAATCTCTTGTTACACAGAAACAACCTATCGTGCTACTTCTTACTGTGCCTACCCCAATCCAACTCCACATCATAGAAAAACGTGCAGAGGGAACAATTTTACTACTTGCAATCAAAACTGCTGGCCATGCCATGTTAGATGTGTTGGAGTGCTGCAAATCACAGGATGCCTGAGAAATTACATACATGCTTGTCAGTAGCATTTGTGCACGACTCATTGCTGACCCTCACCTCAAATGCACTGGACGACACGCAAGGGATACCCAAATTAAACCTTTATCGTCAGTAAATGCTTTGCAGTATTCAAGCTTTACAATTGTGTAAGTTTGTCATGGATTCATCCATTACAGCTACAAATCTTTCAACGTTTGAGAATTTGACAATACATTGTCCCAGTGCAACAAAAGAAAAAAAAAACCACAAAAAAATCCACAGCAATGAGTGTGGGGCTAAGGAACCCACTGCTAGGTCTTAACTTCAGACAACCTTCACTTTGATATATACAACCAATCTAATGGTGAAATAGAACAAAACTATTACTTGCAGCTTGAGTTGGTTGCCAGTTTAGAACGTAGCAGTCCATCTTTCACTTAGCCCCACCAAGCAATGATCCTTCAACCCTAACTTCTATATGCTGGGATAGCAACACACAGGCAGAGCACAGCAAGGACAGCAGCCATTAACACTCAGGACAGTGGAGGTGTAAAGAGGAGGGAAGGAAAAGGAGAGAGAGAGAGAGAGAGAGAGAAAAACATACATAAGCTGGGTGCTGTTCTCTTCCAAATGTTAGCTACCTGTACCGCTCCTATTGTCTGACGAGATCTGTACAATTTTACGGGTATTTTTTAAAAATTTTTTTATACAGTAAAGAAATGGAAAGTACAGGGCGCTTCTGCTGAAGCTGGCTGGAGGGGACGGTCATTAGCTAGAAGATGCAGCAGGGTAGAAAAGCAGCAATGACAAATGACGGGGCAGGGAAGGAGCAGAGGGTAAGTATCAGGAAAACTCGACACCACCAGATTTCAGCTCGAGTCTACAACTAGTACTATGGAAAATTACAAGGTAAAAACTTGTTTTTTTTTTAAAAAAAGCAGAAAAGGCAGAAAATTAAATTCACATTCCACTAACAGCGTTGAGGTCAAAGGTTAGCAAACCTAAAGAAACTGCACAGCAAATATACATATTCTTGAAGGTTTTTAAAGAATAAATATTTTTTGTAATTAAACATTATGCAAACACATGCCACGCTTGCTCTCGCTCAACCATGCATATGCGCTATATACAATTTGAAAAATACTGTGTCCTCCTTTTAAAAGTCATATACAAAGATATCCCCCAGAGCGCTGCCTTACAGTTAGCCAATCAACATTCACAAACAGGGAACCTACATACAATTAATGTCTGGCTGGAAAAGAGGAGCCAGGTCAAAACAGTTTCAGTTCAATTACTACACAGAGAAAATGAATAAATGAAAGGAAACAGAAAATGGTTCAGCTCTCAGAATGTAGCTACATTACAGATTAAAGTTGGAGGGTTTTTAGTGTGTCATACCCTTCATCCACTTACAATACTGTTGTACATTTTGTGGTTTTATCTACTTTTTTATTACAATATAATTTACTTAAACTTTCCATTAACAAAAAGTAGGGTAGAACTCCAGCAGTATCTGCAAGGGCCAGTGCCGCCCACTTTATTTGCATCAGCACTCTGTTGCTAACGGGTTGACAGTTCATTGCAAGCTGAGCCTCAGTCCTCGATATACTCCCAAAGGTCTTTCTCATAGCCTTCGTGTACATGCTGTAGCAACACCTTCCTCCGGCTCTCACAGTATCTGATGGAGAGACCAGAACAGCAAGTCTAAGTCAGACAGAGCAGGTTAGTCAGCCATCTAAAGTAAAAAGGTTAAAAGACTTCAGGCTGAGGCCTCCATCAATACTTTGATGTTGGAGGGAGAAACCCAGGCTTCAAAAACAGGCCCAAGAAAGCAGGGTGGGGTGGACATAGAGATCAAAAAGCCAAATTTTATCAGATACTTTGAGAAGGAAGTACTAATGGATTTAGAACACTGGAAAATAAATGCAGAGTTCTGCAGACTATAACAATCAGAGGATAAGTATGCTAATCTTTCCAAGTTAAAATGACAGGAAATGGTCAGCAAGTATAGATTCATGAAACCCAGGTTAGATTAAAAGTTAATTCACAGGTCAAAAATCCAAATACTTGGGATGGCACAGTGGTTTGCACTGTTGCCTCAGTGCTAGGGACCTGAGTTCAATTCCAGTCTCAAGTCACACTGTGTGTGAGTTTGCATATTCTCTGTGTCTATGGGTTTCCTCCAGTTTCCTCCCACAGTTTGAAAGATGTGCTTGTTAGGCACATTGACCCAAACAGATGCCAGAGTGTGGCGACTAGGGGAATCTCACAGTAACTTCATTGCAGTGTTAACGTAAGTCTTACTTGTGACTAATAAATAAATTTTAATTTTGCTGCCTCACAGCACCAGAGACTTGGGTTTAATTCCAGCCTTGGGTCACTGTCTGTTTCTCCGTGTGCTCCAGTTTCCTCCCACAGTCCAAAGATCTGCATGCTAAATTCCCTCAGTCCCAAGATATGGGTGATTAGTGAAGTAAATGTATGCGGTTACGGGGATAAGCTCTGGGTAAGATGAGTCACTGCAGATTTTAATGGGCTGAGTGGCCTGCTTCTCAGTGTAGGGATTCTATGTCTATGTCTTAGGCAACTGGTAGTGATTATTCTTCAAGATTTTACATTAAATAGGCCCAGTCATTACAGTGGAGCTGATTGATGCAGAAAATTCCAGATAAAGACAAGGAAAAGGGGTTAGCATCATTTGACAAACAACTGTACATAGCAGACGCTTTTCAAAGGAAAGATCAAAAGTTTAACTAGGATTAACTCGCACATTTCATAAATCAAGAGCAAAAGGGTCACAAACTTTTATCAATTGTCCAGTTCAGCTCAGTTGATAATACTCTTAGCAGATATCCACGTCTACTTATGCATCGTTTAGGCTGATACTCTCACACGGTGGAACTCTGCACTAAGAAACACCAGGTAAGAATGGTAGATTTCCTTCCTTAAAGGACATCAGTGAACCAGATAGATGTTTCCAACAATTGACAATGGTTTTCATGGTCCTCAGGTTCTTATTTCCAGATTTTTATTGAATCAAATTCCACCATCTGCCGTGGCGGGATTCGAACCTGGGTCCCCAGAACATTAGTAGCCTCAGCATCTAATGTTAAGGATTTCATTGTCTGAGACAGTGTTCTGGCAACATTCTCTCAACCAATACCACCAGAATCAGATGGGGAAGCAATGGCCTAGTGGTATTATCGTTAAAATATTAATCTTGAAACTCAGCTAATGTTCTGCAGACCTGGGTTCGAATCTCATCATGGCAGATGGTGGAACTTGCTTCAATAAAAATAATCTGGAATTAAGAACCTGATGACCATGAAAACCATTGTTAATTGTTAGAGACATCTATCTGGTTCTTTAAGGAAGGAAATCTACAATTCTTACCTGGTCTGGCCTACATGTGACTCCAGAACTACAGTAACGTGGTTGCCTCTCAACTGCCCTCCAAGGGCAAGGAGGGACAGGGAATAAATGCTGGCCAGCCAGCGACACCCATGTCCCATAAATGAATAAAGATGAATTGGTCAATCACTTACTGACTCTGCCAGGAGTATGCTGAACAGAAAATGAACTCTACACTTGCTTCCCTAGCAATGATCACATTTCAGATTATTTTGATGCATCTCAAGCATTTTGAGAGTTTGAAAGGGATACTACAAAATGCAAACCTTTCTCTTTTCGTGTGAGAGGTAAGTAACTATCTTAACTATATAAATTTCCACACAGCTGGACTTGCTAGTTTTCTGACAGATGCTATGATTATTGAAAGAGGCAAATCCTTTCACATCACAAAATTACTGGTTGCCTTGACTCTACTGCCAAATAGTAAATCATTTTCACTTCTAAAATTGCCAAGTGTCAGGCTCACAATGTGCCATAACATCCTGAAATCATCAAAAGGCAGTGCTTTAATCATCAGTCAGCGATGAGCTGGATGGGCCTAGCAAGTGAACTGTCTTTGCTGTTAGGCTAAAAATAGCACACTTTGCAGGGAAAGGTGAGCTTATGAGAGATGAGAGGGTCAGAGGAAACGCAACTGCCCACAATTGGTAGCTTTATTTTGTCCAATCCAATCATTTATTGGAAAAAAAATCATAAGTACATGGTTTCTATTATTATATTAGCATTGTATGCCAGGGTGCTCATTTGAAAAGACTATATTAAGAATCTATGTAGGTTTCACCAGGACAGTTTAAAAATCTGCTTCTCCCTCAAAATACACATTTATTTGGTGTGGAGGGACATGGGCCAGAGAGCATAGAGAAGATGTTTGTCAGAATTATTAAGCTCATCTCATCCCACCTGTACTTGTCTTGTACTTTCTGTTTGATGTCTTGCAGAGAGTCCTGGGATATGTCCCTCTCCAGATAGCCAGACAGCACTTCTGTTGCATTCTCCAGATCTGCCTGATTGTTCTGGCAAGAGAAAAGTATACTGCATGGAACAGATTGACACAAACACATTCTCATAGGAAGGTACTTTGACTCAGTCAAATGATTGTGTTATCAGACTGTCATGTTAAACTCCAGCCTACCTCACAAATCAGCAAATAGGCTATAAAATCTAACTTGAAGAACGTGGAGGAGAATCAGGAGTGAAGTGAAACAACACTAGCCTGTTTTGCATTGTAAGACTTCAGTGCTGCCTGTAAATATATACCTGGTGACAGGATAGTGCTGATAGTGTCAGAGGTCAGAGGTTTCTAACAACCTGTTAGAAACAGGTTGTAGATATTTCAGAGCAGAGATACCATTCAGTGATTGCACAAAATTTTCAAATACCCCCCCCAGAGTGCAGCTTCATCCAAATTCTATTTACCTCAATATTTTATTTATTTTCACTGGGAGAAATGTTTGAATTTAACAAATGAAAAAGATTGTCTAATTAAATCCTCAAGCAGCAGCAGTTACTGTGAAATTGAACCAATCCAGGATCCAACTCGCAGGATGGTAAACCAGCGTGCACTGAAATGCAATATTCTACTGGATTAACACTTTGCGGAACAGCCCCCTTCGTCCACAAGCATTTTCCATTCACCTAGCAGTTTTATAGGCCATTTGAGAGAATCATACAGACTCAAAATGTTAACTCTTTTCCCCTCCACAGATGCTGTCAGACTGATTGAATTTTTCCAGCAGTTTCGGTTTTAAATTCAGATTATCAGCATCCACAGTGTTTTGCTTCAATTTTAATTTGCCATTTTGATTCCTGCTTTGATCTTTAACTGCAGTCTCCTTCAGTTGCAATGAAGCTCAACACAAGTTTGAGGAACAGCACCTCGTCCTTCACAGCATCCAGACTCAACAAGTCAGCAATTTCACATGTTAACCCTCCAGCCCCATTTTGCTTCCTTTTTCTTGCTGCTTCTGATTTTTCTCTCGATTCTCTTTTACTTTTTGGGCAGCAGCTGTTCAGGATTCTGCTTTTCATACCTTTAGTATGTACATTTTTTGTTTATACCTCATCACCCCCTTTGCCCTTGACCAGTTGTCCTGCTTTCCACCTCATTTCCTTTTTGTTCCATGATCACTATCCTTCCTTAAAATCTACTATATCTCTAATTCGCTCTAGCTCTGATGAAAGATCATCGAACTGAAAGGTTTCCTCTTGAAGGATGCTATCTGACTGGCTGAGTGTATCCAGCATGTTGTAGCTTGCTGTGTTTGCCATGGTCCAGAGGGGAGTACCAATGGGTTCAAGTCCATTCCAGATAATTCAGCACAAAGTCACTTTCACAGATTATGCTGAACTGAGCAAGACATTAAACTGAAACCCTGACTATCCCCACAGGTGGATCTAAAAGACGCAATGACATGTTTTCAAAAAACAGCAGGGAACTTTTTTGATGTCCTAGCCAACATTTTTCCCTCATCTAAAGATCTGGTCATTACCACATTGTTGTTGTAAAGTAATATGAGCCAATTTGCACAGAGCACAAACAATCACACTTTATAAAGTATTTCATTTGTCATTGGAATATCCTGAGGTCATGAAAGACATTTTAGAAATTCAAATTCATTATTAAAAATCTGTGCAAAAACCAGCAAGCCCATTCCTTGTAACATAATATGCAAATGATATGTCACAGCCTCAAACAAGTCCCAACCAAAATTTCCAAGGAAGCTAACTAATGCCAGGTAAGCACTTAAAACAAGTGTTGCCTCCACATATTCTTCATATCCCATTACTGAATTAGTAAAACAAAATTAGATTTTGTCTTTCTAGTATCTGCACAACACTAGCACCTGTACATGATAGACCCAATTCGCCATGGAGACACCATGCATTATATCACACCTGGAATATAGTTTATTGTAATAAATTTCCACATTTTCATTTACAGGCAGAAACAATACTTAGCAAATGACAAAACTATGGTTATTAGTAGTAATGCCACTCAATGGTGGTGCTATTTCCTCACCAGTGTTCCTATAAACTGGATATTTGCCATATTTCTGGGCTAGTGTGGAAATCGAGTTTGAATACAGAAAATCTGCTCCCCCTCCCTCCCCCCTTCTGCCTACCTGCCTTTAAAATCTTTAAAATCTACCTTCTTGAGCAGGATTTTGGACACCTGACATATGCTGAACCTTTGGTGGTTTAGCGTTGTTTGACAATGTGCCTGTGAAGCAGCTTGGAATGTTTCACGAGGGTAAAGGTGCTACATAAATGCAAGCTGCTTATTTGTTGTGAAGGTACCAGGTCTAAAGGTCACGAACTTTACTCGAGACATTTTGATCTTGATACACATCAGTGCAATGGGTATTTCTGTACTCATTCTCCAGAAAATAAACATGTTTCCCCAGAAGGGGAAAGAGCTTTGACAAAAGGGTCACCTGGACTCGAAACATCAGCTTTTTTCTCTCCTTACAGATGCTGCCAGGCCTTTCCAGCATTTTCTCTTTTAGTTTCTGATTCCAGCATCCGCAGTAATTTGCTTTTATCCAGGGGAAAGAGCAACTTACTTCTGCATCAACAAACTGGATGTGTGGGAAGCAGGGACATGGTGATACTGCTTAGCCTGCGACAGCATTCAAGCACTATTTGAAGAGAAGATTTTAAAGTAGATGCAACATTCTCAGGCTACACATCAGACAAGACAAGGAAGCAATGATGGTAATTAGTAATAGAAAAGGTTTACACAAAATTTACTCAGTGCTCTGATGTTGAGCCATGGCACAGATATAATGTGTCAGCACAGGCGACAGGAAATAAAAAACCTCAAGTGTGCCTAAAACTAAACTTGTGACCACAAATGGAAAGCCACTTTCCTATCACAGGGGAGCAGTATATAACCTTGACTGGAGTCAATGATGGCAAAGATAAGAGAGTTGTTGCATGAGTTGTGTGTAAAGTGGTAGTCGATTAGTGGTATAATATGCTGATACAATGTGTTAGGAGATGGCTAGACACCCATCAGATTCTTTGTTCCCAACAGATTTAGAAACAAATATAAACAAATGTAGGACTGAATTCTAAAGGGTCTGTTTGGTCATATTTCACTATAGTTCCTATCTATCACTACCTATGAGTCACCTGTGTAAGTCCAGGTCATGTTGCAAGCACAGCTATCGTTCATTTTGAATTTTAAAGTGGCTAATTTGATACTGAAAATCTTTTGTTATCTTGAACCAACTACCTTTTCCAAAGTAACAATTAGTCAGCACCCTACTTCCATAGTTAGAGAAAATTATCGCAACTTCAATGACCACAAGTTGTATCTTTCAGTGGAAAGAAGGCCTACCTCAAAGATAATGGACTGATTGTTCTTTCTGAGGTAGAAAGCAAAGACGTAAGTGTACATTAATGTGGCGCGGCACTGGCATAGCACATCCACTGCTTTCTTCAGGAACTGCACCTCAATCCAAGACATATTGTGTTGTTGCATTTCTTCCATCTTTTGCTTGACCTGAGCATAGAGCTTGTGCTCAAACCTCAGGCTCTGCATGTGGTTCATGTAACGGTTGCAATAGAATAGATACCGCTGGAGTGCCGCTCGAGAACGCTGTCAAAGAAATACAAAAGGAAGAAAATGAAAATGGTGTCAGAAGATTACAAAACAGCAGTAACTTCACCATCTCAAACAGGCTAAAGATACTCAACAAGCCTGCAGAGTGAGTGCAAATATCTCCAGTTTAACATACAATGCACAGGGATGATCGAGTGTGATTTCCTGTATGGTTTGGATAAGAATGGTTGAGAATGAAACAATCTGATGCTCAGTTATTTAGCTAAATTTTAACATCTGCCTATAATTTCCAATCATCATTACGGTGCAGAAAGTTCAGTCTGTCAAGCAAATTTGTTTGCAACTCTTCCCATAACTTTTTACTTATTGTAGTTTGGCTTTCAATCGTAAAAATTTTTATTTTTAAATTTTACCAGCAAGATAACTTTATGATCACATCTGGTACCATTTAAAACTGTGACAACCGTTTTACTCTCATTCATGTTCTAAAGTAGAAGTACGAAGAGTAGTCACTCTTACTTCTTTGAGCAGCCATGTTATGGAGATGCCGGTGTTGGACGGGGGTGGGCACAGTAAGAAGTCTCGCAACACCAGGTTAAAGTCCAACAGGTTTATTTGGTATCACAAGCTTTCAGAGCATTGCTCATCAGCTGAATACCCACTGAGTTAATGAAGCAGTACACTAAAGGAAATCAGAAACTCCCAAATGGCTACTCTGTGTCTGATGGCAGAAGTTCAGTTTAAAAGTATTTGACTTATTTATGTTTATGATGTGCATACTAACAAATACAGAGCCTAACTTTCTTAGAATTAAAATGAATGAGTCTGAAGCAAGATCTCTTGGAGAATTAAGTGCTTTATTCATTTGTATTAAATAAAATAAAACTGTAGTTTGGTTCAGCTGCTAATATTACCACCTGATTCAGAACGTTGTGCATTCAAGTCCAAAGGTGGTAGGCTTAAAAGGCTCCACACCGACTGTCTGGATGACAAGGATGGGTAATAAATGCTGATCTTTCCAGTGACGCCCATATTCCCAAGTTTACATGCATAGAAAATTAATCAGAATGGTGAATAACCAGAGTGCCAGCATAACAGTTTACCTCATCAAGCAGACATAAAAAATGCTATAGCATCTTTTGTAGAGTTGAGAGCCTTCATTCTCCTGGCTAACATTACTGCCACAATTTACACAATCCAAAACTGAACCATATGGTTACATATGCAATGTTTGCCTACACAACACTAACGGCGCTATCCACTAGTTGTAAATCAGTTTGCTGAAGCCTGAAGCAAGTACAATACTAAAATGGCAATGAAGAATTCCAATGCAGCATGTAGATCTCCACAACAGCTACAGGATCGATTGATCTGCTAACATCCCCCTCACTGCAACATGCTGATCTCCTCAGCAAATGTCAGAAATGCGATGAGCAAACATACCAAAACCTTGGGCAGAGTCCAACATCAGCTTTTAGGAATCAAGGAATTGACAAAACACAAGGTAATTAGACCATCATGCTAATCCCTCAACTGGAGCAATCTATTCTAACAAAGATCTTGAAGATCATCTTAAACACAGTTCAAAGATAAGAGGATTCAACAAGAAATGCCCACAACTATACAGCTTAGTGGTCTGTAGGCTTGTCCACACATCCCCCCCAACAATGCTCCTTTTACCTCCTGGGCATCCCTTGCAGCCTTGGCGTCATCTTCATTGTAACGATTGCAGTTGTACCTAAAAACAGAGGTGCAAACAATTTCATTTCAGCTTTAATACCAGAGAAGGAAAAAAAATAACAGAACATGCATTGAATATTAACTTCAAAAATGGTCCCTTTATTTTCAACGTTAGTTAAGGACTTTCTCCGATGAATACCATGAGTAGATTGGCAATGTTACTAACCTACCTGCTGACTACTTTGAACCCACTGACTCATTTCTTCCCCATATGTATTGCACAGACTAAGTGGTTCATTTTCCTACTGCATAGACTAATTAGTCTGAGTTCTTATTTCAGCCCATCCCTTCTCTCTCCACTGACTGGAGTAGGAGTGCTACCTCAGTGGATGACAATTTGACTTGGAGCTGTGTTCGCGTACTGAAACTAGGACCCAACACCATTTGTACAGCAGAAATCTCCAGACCTTGCCTGGATTCAAACTCCAGTTACTGAGCTTGAGTTCACATAATCCACTGCCCAAAACAATTCAAATGTCGGATCTTCTTTGTAGAAGAATGGAGTGACTGGAAAACTAACCAGGCAGATCCATGTGGCTCCCAGGGACCAAGGCAGACCCAACAGAATTCTGCTTTACAATTCTGATTGCGACAAACCATGTGATTGCATCCACCATCCTTCTCAATGGTCACATGGCATTTCGGACATTCCTGTTGAAACAGCAAAGGCATTGTTAATGAAGAGTAAAAATCCAATTGCACACCAGTAACAGATACCCACACTTGAGTTCTAATATGGTATTGCTCTATACTAATCAGCTAGCTACCAAGCCCAAATGAATTAACAAGCCATATCGAGAAATCAATCTGATGGTGAACAGTGATTAGATGCAAAGTACATTTCAGGTAATATTTCACTTTAAGAGCCTCTTGTAGCCTACAGTTCATTAGCAAACTAAAAGTGCTGGGGAAGAAATGTATCTATTGTAGGACATTACTGGCAATGTACTTGACCTGGTTTGGGATAGATTATGGTTGACTGAGGTTGCCCAAAATCTCCCAATGTTTTAACCAACATGTGCGGAGGACATTGTCATCAATAGCCACAGGAATAACAAAACCAGAAAAAAAAACAAGGAATTGTAGCTCAGTTTAATTCTTTTTGGGAACTGCAATGGGTGTGATGCACAGCGAGTTTGTCGTATGAAGAGAGTTTATGCCTATACTCTCTGGAATTCAGAAGAATGAGGGGAGATCAAATTGAAGTACAAGATGATGAAAGATCTGGATAAAGCAGACGTGGAGCAGATGCTTCCCCTTATGGGACATTCTAGGACAAGAGGTCATAGTCTTAGGATAAGGGGCAGCAAATTTAAAACAGAGTTGAGGAGAAACTACTTCTCTCAAAGGGTTGTGAATCTGTGGAATTTGCTACCCAAAATGTAGTGGATGCTGGGACAGTGAGTAAATTTGATGAGTTAGACAGATTTTTAATTGGTAATGGATTGAAGGGTTATGGGGAGAAGGCAGGAAAATGGGGATGAGGAGCATATCAACCACTGAATAAAACCAATAAACTTTATCAAAGAAGAAAAGCTCTGTGCCTTGGTTTCTGCTTCACAAACCAGCTTGGATTCTGTTAACAAGGAACAGGTTTAGAATCCACAATACTGGAAGTAACAGCATAGATTTGTAAGTAGGTTGCTGCCTCATGAGGAAATACAAGGAAGATTCGAAGAAATTGGAATTGCTTTTATGAGGAATTAAGGAGTAATTTCAAAAAGGTGTTTAACATTATGAAGGGATGGGGACAAGTTAGGTGGATTGGCCATGCTCAGTTGCCCCTTAGTGTTCCAAGTTGTGTCTGTTAGATAGAGTCATAGAGGTTTACAGCAGGGGAACAGACCCTTCAGCCTAACTTGTCCGTACTGCCCTTAAATTAATCCCAATTGCCCACATTTGGTCCATAGCCCTCTATACACATCGTACCCATACAACTGTCTAAATGCTTTTCAAAAAGACAAAATGATAGCTGTCTCTACTACTACCTCTAGCAGTTTGTTCCAGACACCATCTCACCTTAAACCTATGCTCTCCAGTTTTCGACTCCCCTACCTTTGGGGAAAAGACGTTGAGTATCTAGCTGATCTATGCCTTTTATTTTATAGACCTCTAAGGTTACCCCTTAGTCTCCTATGCTCCAGAGGAAAAAGTCCCAGTCTATCCTGCCTCTCCTTATAATTCAAACCATTAAGTCCTGGTAGCATCCTAGTAAATCTTTTCTGCTTTCTAGTTTAATAATATCCTTTCAATAATAGATGGATTACATGGGGATAGGCATGGGTCAGATATGCTGCCAGGGAGTCAGTGCAGTCTTGATGGGCCAAACAACCTCTTTAATACTGAAGGGATTTTATTACAGAAGTAGAAACAGACAGTTCCCAGTGATTCAGGGTTCTGGTAAAAGGAAGCATACACAGCATTACATGCAAGAGGACTAAGAATGGACAGGGAGGGAAGCAGCTTTTTCCGAAGGGAGTTTAGAGACTGAAATGGGATATCAGATGCTTGAGACTGAGGCAGGAACTGTCTCAAACTTACAAGTATGTTGGATGGATGTTTGATGTAAAATTGAATGAAGGATAGGAGAACAGAGTGAGCATTAGGATTACTACTGCTGACTTGGAAAGCATTGGACTGGTTGGACAGTGACCTGTTTCCATACTGCAATTTCTATTTAATTATAAGTTTACTTTAAGTGATCATTGACTTCCCACAGCATCAATTGTACTCACTGAATACTGCCCACACCCAACTGCAGCAAATTAAAACACACCAAGCTATCGCTGGTGTAATGCTACCCTCTACTGTGGAAATGAAAATCACTCATTATTAAAGCAAGTTTACATTGTTATACCACTGAAGTAGAAGACCTGGATAGCAGTTCTAAATTGAGCACCTATAACCTCTCCCATATTTTGTTAACCTTTGTTCCTGCCATTTTTTTTAAGGCTGTCTCATTTGCAGAGGTGTGCACACCAACAGCAAATTCTTCAGCCCTGTTGCAGTTTAACCTACGATGAATTCTGGCCTTTATCCTGTGGAGTGCTGCTTCTCCCAGCAGAAGTCAAAGGGGTGCAGATACTGGACGTGCAGAGGTTGGGATACTCTCAACTGTCTCCTTCTGAACACATCTACATTTGGATTAGACAGAAAAAGGACATGTACAGATGCGAGGCAGAAAGAGCACTGGTTAGCACTGCTGCCTCTCAGCGCCAGGAATCCAGGTTCGATTTCTGGCTTGGGCGACTGTCTGTTTGGAGTTTGCACATTCTCCGTATCTGCATGGCTTTCCTCCAGGTGCTCTGGTTCCCTTCCACTGTATAAAGATATGTGGGTTAGGGTTGATTGGCTGTGCTAAATTGCTTGTTAGTGTCACAGTAAAATAAGTGGGATTATGGGGATAGGACCTGGGAGAGTGATTGTGATTGCTGCAGCCAAATGGCCTCTTTCTGCACTGTAGGGATTCTACGAAAAACGTAGGAACCCAGAGATGGACCAGAGTGCCTTTTGCCCTTAAGCAGTACCACTTAAGACTACTTTTATTATTCATACTTTTGTGATATTTTGTCTAGTTAACTTCATCCTAAAGACACGATACTGATGGAAGTACTACCAACTGCACTTTGTGACTACGAGAATCTGAGGAATGAACAACAGCAAATAATAAGAATGACTGCTGGAATTCTTCACAAATGTTCTGGTGCAGCAGTCATCCAACTGCATAAAGACTCCGGAGGTCACTGATCTACCTTAGTGTTTGCTGCTATCCAATTGGAAGTCTCGCTGTCATCATCGCACTTTTTAATCCACTTCTTCAACCACTACAAAGAAGAAGAAACCATTATAGACAATCTCTTTAATTACCAACTGCAATTGAGGCAGCTCATCCACATACACAATAAATGCAGATTGAGAAATATGTAGAATTATATGGAAATCAGTGCATTGCAAAATATTAGTACTCAATGCACAGTTTTTCAGGCATTTATTACACTTTCACAGACCAGCCTTTGTTTTCTCTTCTATTATCTGGGTCAAAGTGATTTGCTTCCTAGGGCAGCACAGTGGCAAAGTGGTTAGCACTGCTGCCTCACAGCATCAAGGATCTGGGTTCAATTTTGGTGATGTTTGTACATTTTTCCTGCGTCTGCTCTGGTTTCCTCCAGCTGCTCCGGTTTCATTCACAGTCCAAAGATGTGTGGGTTAGATTGATGTGCAATTTATCGTGGCCACTTACTGGCAGCAGGGACCACCACAGTAAACAGGGGTTATGGGGATAGGGCCTGGGTGGGATTGTGGTCAGTGTAGGCTTGTTGAGCTGAATGGCCACCTCCTGCAGTGTAAGGATTCCATGATTCTGCCAGTGTTAAGAAACCTTTGGTTATTGTAGCATTCCAGGGAGATATTACATTCATATTAGGAAGCTCTGGATTTCACATGACACTTTACTGAACTCAGCCCACGGGAACACAAAACTTCAGCTGCAACATCTCAGCTTATCCTGTTCACTCTGTTATCATGACAATTTCCCACCTCTAATGAGAAACAAGATGTCTCTTTGTTGATCGTCCAATATTTTTTCAGGGGATATTAGTCATTTATTCTCTTCATTGTCTACACAGAATTATAAATAAAAGCAGAAAACAATGGAAACAATAGGATCTGGCAGAACATTACTGATCCTTGTCTCTCCATTGAGACTGCCAGCTCATTTCCATTTCATCATTTTCTGTTTTATTTGCATCTGCAATATTTTGATTTTGTATTTGGAATTTAGCAATAGCACCACATCTTGGCATTCATTGCAAGGGGACTTGACCTCTAAGGTTTACAGACGTAAAGAAAGAAAGGTGTCTCACAGAAATTGTAGAGAGTTTTGGTGAAACCACACCTGAAGTATTGTGTACAGTTTTGGTCTCCTTATTTAAAAGGAGGATGTACTTGCCTTAGAGGAAGTGCAACTGAAGCGCACCAAACCAATTCCTAGGACGTCAGAACTAACTAAGATGTGGCGATGTCGGTGTTGGACTAGGATGTGCACAGTAAGAAGTCTCAACACCAGGTTAAAGTCCAACAGATTTATTTGGTGTGCCCTGATGAAGGAACAGCACTCCAAAAGCTTGTACTATAAATAAAACCATAGGACTGACTAATGAAAAGAGATTAAGGAAACTGAGCTGTAAGTCGCTAAAGTTTCGAAGATTGAAAGGTGGATGTAGATAGGATGCTTTCCCTGGTTGGTGAGTCTAGAGCCAAAGATCTCAGAATAAGGATCAAGCCATTTGGGACTGAGAGAAAAGGGATTTTCTTCACTCGAGGATGGAAAATCTTTGGAATTCTCACCCAGGGTGCATTGAAGTTCCGTAAATGAGCATGTTCATCAGTAGATTTCAGGAAACTGGCTCCAAGAAATATGGGGATAGCTCAGTAAAGTGAGAATGACCAACCATAATCAAACTGAATACTCCTATGTTCCTACATGCAGGAGTCTCTCACCTTGCATTTAACAGGATCATGCCAATTCTCAGCACAGTTGAAGCTGCAAATTAAAAGAAAAGTTCTTAGTGTGCGCAATTCAGGCTCCAAATAAAGACACCCAGTAACAGAGTGCACTTGTGTAGAAATATATTGTGCTGCACACACTTACCAGAACTGCCGGCCACATTTACAACGAACTGGCTTTGCGTCAGGATACTGAACTTTAATAACATGGTGACAGTCAGGGGCAGGGCACCACTTTAATAGTCGATTGCACTGTGATGGAAAAGCACAAATGTTGGTGTCTAACTTGGTAAAACAAAAAAAAACAGGCATAGTGATGAGAAGCTGGCACAAAAAGGACAAGTTCCAGTCAGGCTGTCATTATCTCATTAACCAGTTGTCTGAATTCTGAGGCACACCAACAACTAACCCCACCTTAACATGACAAAGCTCCAGCTACTGCCATTCTGCAAAGCAATTTATAAATCAAATTAAATGTACTTATAACTCAATCTTGAATTTAATTAAATTCAGATTTTTTTTGAGGAATTGCCATGACACCAGTTTAGCAGCCAATGTATGCAGTGCCAATCTTTACAACATAGTTTCATCTTTACTTTTACTTATTGTACACTTCCGTACTGCATTTCTTCGAGAGAGAAAGCCTTACCTCTACAAAACTGTTTGTTATTAAATGCTGGTACTTCAACTTGACTTTGGAATCTGTGATCAAACGCCTGGAAAAAATAAACAAACATTTCTTAGAAGACATTTCATTAGATTGGCAACGTAGAGGAAAAGGGGAAATAGCAATTTCACAAGGAGGAAACAACTCAACACAATATACCATGCAATGGTGCTGACATCCCAACTCAATGGTAATGATGGGTGGGGCGTGGGTCCCAAAATCCACAGAATTCTTTGCAGCGCTGTTAATGATAAACATACAACTGAACTGTCTGCCTAAGTGTGATGCCTAATAATTTAAAGTTACTTATGTGTGTCACAAGTAGGCTTCCATTAACACTGCAATAAAGTTATGGTGAAAATCCCCTAGTTGCCACACTCTGACACCTGTTTAGGTACATTGAGGAAGAATTTAACATGGTCAATTCATCTAACCTGCACATCTTTGGACTGTGGGAGGAAACCGGAGTACCTGGAGGAAACCCACACAAACACATGGAGAATGTGCAGATTCCATACAGACAGTGACCCAAGCCGGGAATTGAACTTGGGTCTCTGGCACTGTGAGACAGCAGTCCTAACCACTGTGGCACTATGACACAGTTAAATGCTGAAAATAGGATTTGCAGGTTTTGAAACCTGGAATTGAAAGCTATTCTCATTAATTGTGACCATAAAACTTAAAAAACCAACTGGTTCACTAATGTCCTTTAGGGAAGGAAATCTGCTACCCTTATTGGTTTGGCCTACATGTCTCTCCAGATGCACAGCAACTGTTCTTAAAGGGCAATTAGGAATGAATAACAAATGCTGGCCTAGCCAGAGATGTCCACATCTCAGGGACAAACAGAAATAACAAAAATACATGGGGCAGATGTTATGTAATGGGGCTTGGGTCTGTCTGGTTACAAAGCAAGGTCAATAGCAAACTAGAGACAAGTCACATAAAACCTCCAGCTAGCTACTTGTTACTAAGTTTTTCATTACTAAATGGCTGCACCACTAAAGGAGGATTACCTTCAGCCTAAATAATGTACAAAAGACAAGGCTCTGGATTCACCATCCCTAAAAAAAAAATGGGCATTCAATGCTGAAAGAATAAATTAAAAATAACAACCTAGTTCCCCAAAACCAAACCCAGCTTGCAGGTTTACCACCACATCAGGCAAAGGCACTACCCCATGGTTACCATCAACATGGATCTTGTGTAAACAGAACGTATTGAAATGGAATGGCTGTCAGTTTGTATACAGATTAAGTTCACTGAGCAGATCAATCATTACTAACCTCTAACAAAAAGGAACAGGAATTATATCCATTTAACTCATTGAACAGGTTATGCTGACCGTGACAGAGAATGGTGTAAAGCCAGCTGGCCTGGACCAGTTGGGTTGAAAGGCCAGATTTTATATTACAAATTTTGTGGTAAGAATTCAAAAATTGCAAAAGATTATTCATCTCCGAAGGTGATCATTCTGTCAGTGCTGGAGTTTGCTACGACCTGTACGTTCAGAAATATCTGACAACACACAACAATCCTCTGCTTCGAAGGATGGTTGAGGGACCCCATCACCCCAAGATTGTGACTAATGCAGAAGAGATTCAGGAATGAAGGGACAAGACATTAAACTCATCCACTACCACAGAATCACAACCCCGCTGCACCAGACACGGAGAAAAGCTTCAAACAGATTAACGTACTTCAGTTATTATCAACTTTTAGTTTGTTCCTATCACAGAATTATAGACTTCAGCACCTTCCAAATCCATCATCTCTATTACCTAGCAGAACAAGGGCAACAAGCGCTTGGGAAACCAAGTTTCCCAAGCTTGCAAGTTCCTCCCCAAGCTACAAACCAACCTGACTTGGAACTGTAATTGTCATTCCTTCAATGTTGTTGGATGAAAAAAATGAGGATCCCCTGTTAATATTGTGGATACATCTACACCAGATGGATTGCAGCAGTTTATGACTACCTTTTCAGAGGCAAATAGGGACAGGTAATAATAATGTTCACATCCCAGGAATGAACTAAAAAGAAAATCAGAATTACATGATATTTCTAGCAAAGAAAAGGACCACTTGATCCAACTGGCCTGTGCTCATTTTTAGATTTCACGTCAGCATCTACCTTCCCCATCAGCACAACCTCCCACTCCATTCTTCACCTTTACATTGCACATGCATACATACATACTGTTTGTTTTTCTTATCATAACCTCTGTTGCAATGTAAATGGATACAATTCCTGTTGTTCCTATTTCCTTTAGGAAGTTAGGCAGCCTCATCCTAATTGATCTGATTTCCCTGTTGATTCAGTAATCTCATATCTAGTCATTCCAAGAAAAACAACTCTTGGTATTACTCCCAAACATCACCCAGGTTATCAAGCCCTCTTTAAAACTAACACCATATGTCTTGCTATTCAAACGAAGTGTCCCAAATGTTTTTCTCTTCCACAAGTTCAAATGTAGCACTTGGAATTAACAGGGTATTTCTGCTGTCTTTATAAGGAGTCCTGGGTTGCTGGTGCATTTAAATCAGTTTCTATTGTACAGTTACTGTAAGCAGCTGTTCTACAGCAAGCTCCCTTCTGCTAATGCCACGTTCCCATTTGATATGGGTTGACTATTTTCAGGAACTACACAAATTATTAAAGAAATAAGGAGACAAGCATGCGAAGTAAATGCAGGATGGTGTGGGAAGTGACGGGTATGAATATGGAACAAAGCGAATAGTATAGTTTGTTAAACACAGCAAAATACATTAATCTCAGTATTGTTTGGATCAAAGCTGCTATTGAACATAGAATAAAAAAAGTGCTCTTCACATAACTGCAATGTCAGCAAAATTCACCTCCTCGTAACACTGTACAGTAATTGTACAAAAATGGCAGGGAGTTCACCCTAAATCTTTCCAACATAACATTTGCCACACAAAAATAAATCAACAAATCTACAGTTCCATCTGTGAAAGATGATCTCAGGCAGCCAATGAGATAGTCTGCCTGTTTGTGTGTAACACTCCTTAATTGAGGTCATTAAGATATGTACCCTAGATTGGCTTGATGCTATAACCCAATGGTATTTTATGTAACTAATTTCCCATTACACAGCCCAATAGCTATTTATACTGTGCACGACCACAGAAACTGCTTAAAATAAATAACCAATACAGTACTTGCATAAATGATACAGAACCTCAAACCCCTCAATTGTTCCTCTTTGTGCTAAAGGATTGTCACAAGGAGAACGCCCTCCAAAGCGGAATGTCCAGACCACAGGGAGGTTCAAATTTCCATCACATCAGAGGGCTTGACACCACTGACAACCCCAGATTCTCCCACCACTGCCCTGAAGTACCAGGTTACATTGTGTTCAAGTTTGGAAGTGGAATTAAATCCAGAACTGTCACTCTGATTTAGCAGAGGGAGAAGATGGTGTGGGCAGTGGCAAATACCACTGAACCTATATAGCACAGAAGGCCATTTGGCCCAGAGCCCAGACTGGCTCTCTGAAACACATTCTACCTAATCCATTCCCCTGCCTTATCTCTGCAACCTTGCATTCTTTTAGATAACAACCCAATTCCCTTTCAAATTCCTTGATCGAATCTGCCTCTGCCAACTTCTCAGGAAGCTTATCCCAGACTCCAACTATCCTTTAGGCGAAAATATTTTCTCTCAGATCACATCCACTCATTTTGTTCATTTTTTGGAATCTGTGCCCTTTAGTTCTCGAGTGAGAACAGTTTCTCACTATTTACTCTGTCCATATCACTCAGCAACATCATCAAATCTCCTCTCAACCTTCTTTCCTCCAAAGAAAACAGACTTTACCTCATAGCTACAGTTGTTTCTCCCTGGAGAAATTCTTGTGAATCTCCTCTGTACTCTCTACAATGCCCTCATGCTCCTCAAGAACAGGTTGCAAATGCAGCCCAACTAGTTCCAACATGGAAAACAGTGGCAGAATCAGTCCGAGTCAGCATGGATTTACAAAAGGGAAATCATGCTTGACAAATGCACTGGAATTCTTTGAGGATGTAACTTATACAGTTGACGAAGGGGAGCCAAAGGATGTGATTTATTTGGACTTTCAGAAAACTTTCAACAAAGTCCCATGTAAGATATTAGCATGTAAAATAAAAGTACACAGGACTGGTGGTATTCTATTGGGATGGATAGAAAATTGGTTGGCAGTCAGGAAACAGTAGGGATAAACATGTTTTTTTCTGAATGGTGGGGAGTGATTTACGGGGTTGCATAGGGGTCAGTGCTAGAACCCCAGCTATTCATAATGTATATTAATGATTTAGATGAGGGAGCTAAGTGCAACTTCACCAAATTTGTTGGGTGAGAAGGTGAACTGTGAGGAGGATGCAGAGGTCCTTCAGTGGGATTTGGACATAGTGAGTGTGAGCAGATGTAGCATAATGTGTTATCCACCGTGGTAGTAAAAACAGGAAGGCAGATTATTATTTGAATGACAATAACTTGAGAGGCGAATTGTACACCACTTACTGAAGATGAGCAAGTAGGTAATGGCGGTAAATAGTATGTTGACCTTCATAGTGAGAGGATTTGAGTACAAGAGCAGGGATGTGTCATTGCAATTATGATGTTGAGATATTGGTGTTGGATTGAGGTAAGCACAGTACCAAGTCTCACAACATCAAGCTAAAGTCCAACAGGTTTATTTGGCACTAGTTTTCGGAGTCACAGGCTGCTTCATTAGTTGAGTGATGACTTGTGTTCACAAACAGGTCAAAGACAAACACAATTTACAAATTTGTAAGAGAGTCCAAAAGCTAGTACAAATAAAACTATTGGATTTTAACTTGGTGCTGTGAGACTTCTTACTGTCACTACAACTATACAGAGCCTTAGTAAGGCTCAACATAATTTTGGTCTCCTTTTCTGAGGATGGATATTCTTGCATAGAGGAAATGCAACAAAGATTTACTAGACTGATTTCAGGGATGATAGAACTGATGTAAGAGGAGAGATTAAGTCAGTTAGGATTGTATTCGCTGGAGTTCGGAAGAATGATGAAAGAATTTCATAGAAACCTATAAAATTCTAACAAGGCTAGACAGGGCAGATGTAGGATGGATGTTCCCAATAGTGGAGTGTTCAGAACCAGTCTGAGGATACAGGGTAAACCTTTCAATGCCGAGATGAGAAATTTCTTCATCTACATTCTCATCCAAATCATTAATATAAATGTCAAATAACAGTGGACCCAGCACTGATCCCTGAAGCAGACCGTTGATCACAGGCCTCCAGTTTGAAAAACAACTCTCTACAATCACCCTCTGGCTTCTGTCAAGAAGTGGAGATGCTGGCGTTGGACTGGTATAAACACAGTAAGAAATCTCACAACATCAGGTTAAAGTCCAACAGGTTTATTTAGTGGGTTCATATCAAATAAACTGGTTGGATTTAACCTGATGTTGTGAGGCTTCTTATTCTGTCAAGGAGCCAATTTTGTATCCACTTAGATACCATAAGATTTATCTTTGTGCAACAACATACCATACAGCACCTTATCAAAGACCTTGCTTAAGTCCATACAGACAACATCAACAGCACTGCCCTCATCTACCTTCTTGGTTAATTCTTCAAAAAACTCAATTAAATTTGTGAGACATGATCTTCTACTCATAAAGCCATGCTGACTGGCCCTAATCAGTCCTTGCGTCTCTAAATGCCTGTAGATCCTCAAAATATCTTGCAACAATTTACCCACCACAGATATGGGGCTCACTGGCCTGCTGTTAGCAGGCATTTTCCTGCAGCCCTTTTTAAACAAAGGCACAACATTTGCCATTCTCCAATCTTGAGACATCTCACCATGACTATCAAAGGTTCCACTCTTGCTTCTATGTAATTGCAAATTCCTCAAGTGTACCAGTTACCTCCTCTCTCACCTCAGCCACGCCAACATGGTCTTCTTTTGTAAAGATAGATGCAAAATACTCATTTAATAACTCTGCTATTTTTCTTGCCTCCACATGCAAGTCTCCTTTTTATCCCTAATTGGTCCTATCATTTCTTTTACCAGCTTCTAGCACATGTTGACAATGAAGCCCAGCCAGAGGGGGCCAGCAGCGAGGGAACAGCACACATCCGGAGGTGGGATGAGAACCAGCAGCAAGGGAGCAGCGCATATCTGGAGGTGAGGTGAGAACCAGCAGCGAGTGAGTGGCGGGCACCAATGGAGCAAGGTAGAGCAGGAGAGGGTACAACAGCTAGGCAGCACCAAGGGCGCAGGGCACAGTTGGTATCACAGTTATTATTCACTCCTCTACCAATGTCACAAAAAGTCTGATGTCATCACGTCACTCTTTTTGGGAGCTTGCTGAACGTAAATTGGCTGTACTTTCCCAAACATTACAACAGCGACAACAATTCCATAGAGCAAGAGAACTCCTACACTGCAGAAAGAGGCCATCCAGCCCATCTAGTCTGTAATGATTCTCCAAAAGGGCATGCCACCCAGACCCTCTCCTCCACCTTACCAATATAATCACACACACTTACCATGGCTACTCATGGAGGTAAAGGAATGTTAAAAACAAATTATGTCTGTAGCGCTACAGACAATCTCTACTCTTCACTGACCACAAATTAGAAGAATTGGTAGCTATATTCACATCAAGAATTGCCTTTATTGTTATTCCTCAATTTAATGTTTTTCCACTAACATTATGAATATCATATCATTTAATATTCTCTTAATTTACCATCTGCACTTGCTTCTGTTACCAGCAGCATCTTATAGTTCACTCGAGCATGCAAAATACTCTTTCTAGGTCCAACTTAGGTTTAGATGGAAAGCTTCTGGAAATGAATTGTGAAAGGCACCGAAATGTGCAAATGGACAGAATAAAAAAATCTCACAGCATTACAATCCTAGTCATCCACCCCAGAACTAGAATCTTTACAGTAACTCTACCTTATCCATAACTGCTTGTGCAATGGAAAGAATTATCAACTGTTAAAACAATACTTACATAACTGTGTTGTCATCAACTAGGATATCACAGCCGTGAGCTGGGCACGATATAGTCTGCAAAAAGAGATTACCAATGCAGTCAGACACAAAAACTTCAGCTCCAAGGAGAGCAAAGGAAATAAATATAACAAATACATACCTGCCCCATACCTTCCTCGATGATCTTTGTAGTTAAGTATTCATTCCAGCACTGCATACAAAATTTGTGACCACACTCCAAACCTGTGAAGTACTGCAAAAAGCAGGAAATTAAAAAAAAATCAGTGTTATCATCAGCAATCAGTATCCTAGAACATTTTAACATTAAGTCTCAGACAACCACTTTACAGAAACACAACAAAAAACTCTGACGTTGAGATTTAACAGAGTCTATGTGACATCCAGCCCTAAAACACAGGTTGCTAAGTCTTATTTGTACTTATTGTTTATTTGCTGCTGCCCTCATAACCACACAGGTGACTCCATGGGGGTATCACCCAGCATGCCACAGAAAACAGTTACATGAAGGAAAGGCTTGTTTATTACCACTGTAATAGACACTTTAAAGTTTAATTACTGGAAAGGGTTTTTTAAAATACAAAGTAAATGTGTTTAAGGAATGATTCTGTGCAAATCGTGATTCCCTTCCCCTCTCTACATAATTCTGGGAAAGGTTTGATATTCCAATCCCTTTATGCCCAACGCTCCTAGGAAAACATCACTCTATACTCAGCCAACCACCTCCAACTGGATCACAGCAGAATCCTCTCATTCATCCTTTCCCTTCTCATGATTTACCTGCATTCTTCATCCAATTTTAAACCTGAACTAGTTACTTTGAGCCATTCCATCCACAGACTTGGTTAATAAAACTCAGCTAAACTAGAAGTATCTTAGAACTGGGTGTGTAACTCGCGGAAAACTGGGTGCAGCTGTCCACAGTTAAGCTGTTGGGTGGCACAGTGGTTAGCACTGCTATCTCACAGCACCAGGGACTCAGGTTCAATTCTTGGCTAGAGTCACTGTCTGTGTGGAGTCTGCACATTCTCCCCGTCTGTGAGAGTTTCTTCCGGCTGCTCCTGTTCCCTTCCACAGTATGAGAGGGGGATGCTGATTAGGTAGTAAGCCATGGTAAATGCTTGGGGTTACTGTGATTGGGTCTTTCAGTGCAGACGTGAACGGCCAAATAGTCTGCTCTGCCTTATAGGGATTCTATGTTAGATTTTGCTTCAACCTTCAGCCAAAAGGCATCTTAATTATTTTAGAAATACTTTTTGTTGACATCTAAGTGACCCAGACCCGAGGAGTAAACAGAAATAATTATAGCTGGAATATCAGCACGTCTAAAAATACAGAGTTACATAACTGCCTTGGGTTAAGAAATTCACCAGGAATTTAACAAATACAAAGGCAATTCCATAACTAGATGCTTTCCAGACCATTCTTCTCAGAATCTTTACAGGGCTGGTCTCATTACCTAGAAGCTTAAAAAGCAATGGAAATGTTGAAATCTATTGGAATAGCAGCGCTGGAAATAATAAAAGCTTCACATTGTCACTCATTACAGCAGGGAAGAAAACAAGCCTCAGAGACTGATAGCTCCTGAAGGACATATCACTCAAAGGTAGGTAATCACAAATGACAAAATGAAAAAGATCATTCAGCCCACAAATTGCTTATTCTTCAACTGGTCATCTACCCTAACCCTGGCCCCTTTCTTCTAATCCTTCAGTATTTTATATTTGTTTAGCAAATGCAAAGTCTCTAAACCAAGCAGTTTCTTCCAATCATGTTGTGTTGAGTATTGATAGATCTCTGCTGAATCTATGGATTGGGCACTCTTCTATGATGTGGTGCACAGGTTGCTCTCTGACATAGGCACATGAAGCTGGCACCAATGCCCCACTTGTGGAGGTTGGTCAAGCAGGGCTGTGGCCAGTCTTGACCCTGCAGAGAGTGAACCACTCTTTTCTTGGAAGATTGAAACTGAGAAATTGTTAGGTTGCGTTTGAGACCTGGTACTTATTTGTTGTGTTCAATGATTCCCATTCATTTGTCTAGATAGACTTTGTATTGAAGTCCTGTATGGGAAGGTTTTTCCAGCTCAGCCTTGGTGAGAGTTGTACCTCAGGTGGACTGAATAGATCAGCAATAAATGGCAGGTAGGGGGCACTGAGAACTTTTTTTTTAAATAAATTTTGTGGGTTGTATTTTGAGGATGTTATTAGTAGAATAGACAAAAGTAAACCAGTGAATGTGGTGCATTTAGATTTTCACAAAGCTTTTGATAAAGCCCCATAAGAGGTTAGTGTGCAAAATGAAAGTACCTAGAATTGAGGATAAGACATCCAGGGATAGGAAGAGAGCAGGAGTATGGCATTGAGATAGATGATCATACGGAATGATGCAACAGGCGAAAGTGGTCAAATGAGGCCATCCCTGCTCCTATTTTCAATGTTTCTGCATTTATTCAGGCAAACAGACAGTATTCTATCAACTTCTGACTTGTGTCTTACAGATGGTGTGGGTGGGTGCAGATGGTTGGAGGGGGATTTTGGGGGTAGACCTGGGTAAGATGCTGATTCAGTGCAGACTCCATGAGCCAAATGGCCTCTTTCTGCACAATAGGGATTCTAAATTCATCATGTTCATGTCCCCATACCGGGAGTTCTGTTCTTCCACGCTGGAGTACATTTGTCTTTTACTGCTTCACATTTCTATGCTGTGAACTGCAACAAGCACTGATCCACCCAATCCACTAACCTGTTCATGGCCCCTGAAATTACTTGCATTCATCTCCAGTTTACCAAGCCCTCAATCTGTATTATGAAACTTCAACATAATCACCATCATCTGTATAAGATGGTGCCAGAGCGTGGCAATTTCTTGCAAGCTGTGCACAGCATACCTTCTAATTCTGTTCCTTCCGTTTGTTCTATGCTTTGATCAGACTTTTGAATGGACCTACCTTGCATTAAGTTGATCTTTCTCTACATCCTATGATTGTAACAAAACATTCTGCACTTTGTTTCCTTCTCTATGAACAGTATGCTTTTGCATGGCGCACAAGAATCAGTACTCTTCACCGTATACTAATTCATATAACAACAATAAAATCAAATCAAAAATGGAAAACTAAAGTGGTCCCAGAATAGGTCCTCGACACCTACATGCAACAATTGGGACAGCAACTATTTAATCTTATTTGCCTCTTGTCCCCAATCATGCTTAGCCATGTGATTATATTCTATTTACATCCTAGGACTCCCACCATAGCCACAGACTTGTATCACATGCATTGAACTACTTGCTTAGGGGAAACTAGGGCTGAGCAATAAATGCTGGCCTCACCAGCATCACTCAAAAAGAAAATATATACCTTAATTTTAACAGCAAGGCTCCTATCAAAACATACAACATCCATTATAATCTTTCATCGGCACACTGAAGTTTAATGTAATAAATTGGTCAAGTTGTAACTACCCTGACTGCCTCGTGCCTTTCTTCAGTGTTCACTAATCCCATCCTGTGCTCCAGCCAAGGTAAAACTAAATGGCCAATAACTTCCCAAATGCAAAAGATTTAGAACAATTTCGCTTTGCAAAAACGGTTTCTTCAGAGACGTGGGACATGGGGGGCAACATTGGCTGGCCAGCATTTATTGCCCATCCCTAGCTGCCTCCTGATAAGCTGCCTTCTTGAATTGCTGTAGTCCATGTGTTGTGGGTTAACCCACAATGCTGTTAGGGAGGGAATCCCAGGATTTTGATCCAGTGACTGTGAAGGAACAGTGATATATTTTCAAGTCATGACAGTGAGTGGCTTAGAGGAAACTTGCAGGTGATGGTGTTCACATGTATTTGCTGTCTTCATCCTAGATGGAAGTGATTGTGGATTTTGGAAGGTGCTACCTAAGGAACTTTGGTGACTTGCCTCAGTGCATCTTGCACATGGTACACAGTAGTGGAGGGACTGGATGTTTGTGGATGTGGTGCCAATCAAACAGGCTGCTTTAGCCTGGATAGTATCAAACTTAAATGTTGTTCGAGCTACACCCATCAGGCAAGTGGGAACAATTCCATTAAATTCCTGACATGTGTCTTCTCAATGGTGGTCAGGCTTTGGGACGACAAGTTGGAAGTTACTCACCAAATACTCTTAGCCTCTGACCTGCTCTTGTAGCCATTGTGTTTATGTGGTGAGTCCAGTTGAATTTCTGGTCAATAATAACTCCAAGAATGTTGATAGTGGAGGGTTCAGTGATGGTTATAACATTGAATGTCAAGGGGCGGTGGTTAGTGTTTCTTAGTGGTGATGGTCATCGTTTTGGCATTTTGTGGTGTGAATGTTACTTGCCACTTGTCAGCCCAAGAATCTCTGCTAAGTACAGATAATGCCCTTGCCATCTCCATCAGCACTCCAAGGCTGATATCAGCTAGATTTGAAAACTATTAGATTTGCATTCTGAATGTTTGTCCTTGAGAAGTCTGTTCAGATTCCAGAAGACAAGGATCGACTCCAACACCATTGTAAGAAGAGGCAGCAGAAAAATACATAGTCCTCCTGATCTTAAAATATCACTTCCTGCATTCAATCCACACATCACTTGTATTTAACACATAACTATCATTAAAACGTTAGAACACATGGGCTCTGATAAAGGGTTTTAAAATAATGAAGGGATTCAATATTTGAACGTGGAGACACTGTTCCTTTGTGTGGATTAGTGCTGAGCAAGGAGGCACAAGATACAAAATCACTGAAATAATAATACAGGAGCAATTTTTGTTTATAGAAAGTGGCCAGAATGTTTGAAATCAGTTCCATCAGTGTAGTTAAAGCAAACAGTCTTAACACACTTCAAGAGGGGCTTGATGCATTCAGAATGGAGAAGAGGATAGAAGTACATAGGGCAAAGTGTGAGGTTGCAGTCAAGTTTCCACATTGGTATCTATGATCAATACATTTGCAATCAAATCTGTATTGTAGTTATGCTGGTTCACTACATTTCCCACATCTACAATTCCAGACTTCCCGAAGGCACGGAGTTACTGGAAAGATGATTCAGCAATTTCCTAATCTGGGATTGTACCCATTGTGCAATTACTGATGCTCCAGAAACTAAATGTGGTGAAGTTCATCCACCTGTGATTTATTGACAATTTTGAGGGGAATTCTGGACAACTGACACTGCTAGTTTTCAATTGATTTTGGCATCTGTATGTCTGGGAAAGAACTTGGTGAATGCGAGAGATTACGTACAGCCACTTCAGGAGTGGCCTAGTGCTTCATGTCGTTAGTGTATGCTTAAACTGGACCATCAGATGGGCAACATGACAGCTCAGAGACTATCGCTGTTGCTGTGCAGACACATGGATTTGGGCCTGTGTCTGCGGGAGTTTGCGCGTTCTCCCCGTGGTTGCGTGGGTTTTCTCCGGGTGCTCCGGTTTCCTCCCACATCCCAAAAATGTGCTCTTAGGCTGATTGGGTAACAAATTGTCCCTATATTGGTCTCTATATGTCATTAAGACGTTAGGATGGTGGCGCGGGCTCGTTGGGCCGAAGGGCCTGTTTCCCATGCTGTGTTGTTTTTTGTTCTTTGTTGTTTGACATCTCGCATCGTAAACTCCACAAATTTATACAGTCAGTGTCACTTACATGAAAATTAAAACTCAATGGTGGTATGTAAAGCAATGCTTTTTGAAGTGACCGTGAAGTAGTAGTTCATTATTAGCTTGGTATTCAAGATAACTTAGTGACTATCTGTATTAAATTCAGTCAATTTCCAGTTGAGCTACACACTTCACAGACTCCATTTAGCTGAATGCTTGTATCTTGGATATCAGGTTCAAGACTAAAATAAATCATTTTGTCTTGGATTGTTAAATATTTAGTCAATCCGAAATCAGTTACCCAGCATACTTAATAAATACAACACTCAGCAGCTCAAAGGGTTCCTTGGGTTAATGCAATGAACAGAATTTTCCGGCTGTTCATACCGGTGGGTTTTGGCAGAATGCCAAATTCTCTGTCCTCACTTGCAGTGGCAGCGGGTATAAACAGCCAGGAAATTCTGGCCGATGTTACACTTGCTGAATGGATTACACATGACAGTCAAGTTGATTATTGAATTTGAAGCAGTGGCCAGATTACTGGTGAGAAACAATCCTAATCCATTTATCATAATTCCAAATTACTGCCACTCAGGCTAATTTAGTAACTCAAAACAGCAGTCACTCTGCAAAGCTCCATTAGATGACACTGCAACTCTCACCTATTTTGCAAAAAAATAAAAGCTACAACAACAAAAACAAGACTGTAAAAATCTGAGTAAGCCACTGTGGATACACTTAATATGAATAAACATTCAAATAAATTAATTGTAAAGCTTATATAGTGGAAATAGATATTGACTATAGTTTGGAACAACCATCACTAACACACACGCAGATACTCTTAATCAATAGATTTCTGAAATCGTTTGAACAGGGGTATACATGTTCTTGATGAAATACCTGCCAACAATGGATAAACATCATGCAAGAAAGGCCTTGCTGAAAAGAGAAAGTAAATACACAAATGAGGTATCCCCTTGGCCCTCAGTAAAGTTACATTACTCACCTCTCCGGGAGAAGTAACCCACTTTTAAACAAGATAAACTTCATACATACAGGCCCTTTATAGATATCTCATGAGGGAGATTGCAAGGGATGCCTGCCATTTTTAAGATAATTGCCTAAACTCAATGATCTACGTTTCCTTTTTGCAGCTATTACAGAATGATCACTGAACTTCAAAAGCCTTTTCTGGTCAAAGCTACAGGTTGAAGCCAAGAGTATCCAAAATATTGCAAGATGGTTGTTTAGAAGGCAACAAAAATGACAATCTTTTTGATATTTGCCAACAGCAATTTCCAAGTTTGAATAACATTTTGCATTTGTCCATTGATACAAGCATTAAGTCCTTCTTACTAACATCTGGGGGCTGTGACAAAATTGGGAAAACTGTTTCACAGTATAGTCAAACAACAATCTGATATTGTCTGCAATGCGAGATGCCATAAGCATGACACTACAACACCATTAGCATCTCTGGGTATGTCCAGTCCTGATGTGGAGATGCTGGTGTTGGACTGGGGTAAACACAATAAGAAGCCTCACAACATCAGGTTAAAGTCCAACATATTTATTTGGTAACAAACACCATTAACTTTTGCAGCACTGTTCCTTCAATCAGGTGAGTGGGGAGTTCTGATCACAAACAGTGCATATAAAGGCACAAACTCAGTTAACAGAATACTGATTAGAATGTGAGTATTTACAGCTTAGTCTTAAAAGGTGCAGACAATGTGAGCGGAGATAGCATTAAGGATAGCTTAAAGAGATGTGTATTGTCCTCAGACAGCACAGTAAGTGAGATGTTGCAAGCCCAGGTAAGTCATGGGAGTTTGGTAGTGTGACATGAACCCAAGATTCCTGTTAAGACCGTCCTCATGTGTGCGGAACTTGGCTATCAGTCTCTGCTCAGCGACTCTGCGCTGTCATGTGCCGTGAAGGCTGTCTTGGAGAATGCTTACCCCCGAAGATCAAAGGCTGAATGCCCATGACTGTTGAAGTGTTCGCCAACAGGAAGAGAACAGTCTTGCCCGGTGATTGTTGAGCGGTGTTCATTCATCCATTGTCATAGAACATAGAACACTACAGCACAAACAGGCCCTTCGGCCCACAAGTTGTGCCGAACACATCAAAACCTATCCAGCCATAGACCTATCTATAACCCCCAATCCCATTGGATCCCATATACTCATCCAGAAGTTTTTTAAAAGACCCCAGCGAGTTCGCCTCGACCACCACCGACGGCAGCCGATTCCATTCACTCACCACCCTCTGAGTGAAAAACTTTCCCTAGCATCCCCTCTGTACTTGCTTCCCTGCACCTTAAATCTGTGCCCTCTCGTCGCGACCATTTCAGCCCTGGGAAATAGTCTCTGAGAGTCCACCCTATCTATTCCTCTCAACATCTTGTAAACCTCTATCAGGTCGCCTCTCAACCTGCGTCTCTCCAGGGAGAACAGTCCCAGCTCCCTCAACCTGTCTTCATAAGGCATGCCTCCCAATCCAGGCAACATCCTTGTAAATCTCCTCTGCACCCTTTCAATAGCTTCCACGTCCTTCCTATAGTGAGGCGACCAGAACTGCGCACAGTACTCCCAAGTGTGGTCTGACAAGGGTCCTATAAAGCTGCAGCATTACCTCCTGACTCCTGAACTCAACCCCTCGATGAATGAAGGCCAGTACACCGTAAGCTTTCTTAACCACATCCTCCACCTGGGAGGCCGATTTGAGAGTCTTATGGACACGGACCCCAAGATCCCTCTGCTCTTCCACACAGCTAAGACTCCTACCTTTTATAGTGTACTCATTCATCCCGTTGGATCTGCCAAAATGGACCACAACACATTTATCCGCGTTGAAGTCCATCTGCCACTTCTCCGCCAGTCTTGCATCCTGTCGATGTCATGCTGCAACTTCTGACATCCCTCCAGACCATCCACAACACCACCGACCTTCGTGTCATCAGCGAACTTACTCACCCATCCTTCCACTTCCTCATCCAGGTCATTTATGAAAATGACAAACAGCAAGGGTCCTAGAACAGATCCCTGGGGCACTCCACTGGTGACCAACCTCCATGCAGAAAAAGAGCCATCCACCACCACCCTCTGCCTTCTGCAGGCAAGCCAGTTCTGGATCCACAAGCCAAAGCCCCTTGGATCCCATGGCCTCTCACCTTCTCAAGAAGTCTTGCATGTGGGACCTTGTCAAATGCCTTGCTGAAGTCCATGTACACCACCTCCACTGCTCTTCCTTCGTCAATGTGTTCAGTCACATTTTCGAAGAACTCAATTAAGCTCGTAAAGCACGACCTGCCTTTTACAAAACCATGCTGACTATTTCTAATCAACCTAATCTTCTCCAAATGCTCATAAATCTTGTCCCTCAGAAGCCTCTCCATCAGCTTACCAACCACTGAGGTCAGACTCACCGGTCGGTAATTTCCAGGACTATCCCTGTTCCCTTTCTTGAAAATAGGGACCATATCCGCAATCCTCCAATTCTCCGGAACTTCTCCCGTCTCCATCGATGACGCAAAGATCATCGCCAGGGGCTCTGCAATGACATCCCTCACCTCCCACAATAACCTGGGGTACATCCCATCTGGTTTAATATCTACATACTCAATCTTTTCAGTCTGCCGCAAACTTGTAGTGCATCCTCCCAGATCACTTTCCACCATGAATACTGAGGCAAAGTATTCATTAAGCACCTCTGCCATTTCTTCCGGTTCCATACAGACTTTTCCCCCTTCACCTTTTATAGGTCCTATCCCTTCTTTTCTCATCCTTTTACTTTTCACATATTTGTAGAAGGCCTTGGGATTCTCCTTAATCCTACCAGCCAAGACCTTCTCATGACCCCTTCTGGCTCTCCTACTTTCCTTTTTAAGCTCTCTTCTATAAGCCTTATACTTCTCTAGATCCCCAACATCTCCTAGCTCTTTGAACATTTTATACACCTTTCTTTTCTTCCTGACTAGGTTCACCACAGCCTTCGTGCACCACGGTTCCCGCATCCTACCAAAACCTCCTCGTCTCACCAGAACGTTGTCATGCCAAGCTCCAGACAAGCATTCCTTGAATATCTGCCACCTTCCTTCTGTGCTTTTCCCCAAGAACACCTCCTTCCAGTTTATTCACCCCAACATCTGCCTGATGTCTCCATACTTCCCCTTATTCCAGACAAACACCTTCCTAGCCTGCCTGATCCTATCCTTTTCCAATGCAAGGGTGAAGGAGATAGAATTATGATCTCCATCCCCAAGATGCTCTCCTACCGAGAGATCCATCTGTCCTGGTTCATTAGCTAGTACCAGGTCCAGTACAGCCTCTCCTCTCGTAGGCTTGTCCACGTGCTGTGTCAGGGAACCCTCCTGAACACACCTAACAAACTCCTCCCCATCCAAACCCCTTACCCTTGGGATATTCCAGTCAATGTTTGGGAAATTGAAGTCTCCCATCACAACAACTCTGTTATTTCTACATCTCTCCAGTATCTGTTTCCCTATCTGCGCCTCAACTTCCCTGTCACTATTGGGCGGCCTATAGAATACACCCAGCAACGTCACCGACCCTTTGCTATTCCTAACTTCCACGCACAGAGACTCCGTAGACATTCCCTCCTCGGTATCCACCTTCTCTGCAGCCATGACACTGTCCCTGATCAACAGTGCCACTCCCACCACCTCTTTTGCCTCCCTCCCTGTCCTTCCTGAAGGATCTGAATCCCGGGACCTGTAGTACCCAGTCCTGTCCCTGAGACATCCAAGTCTCTGTAATGCCCACCACATCACAATCCCAAGCAGCAATCCACGCCTTAAGTTCATCCACCTTATTTACTACACTCCTGGCATTAAAATAGACACAGCTCAGTCCCTCAGACCGGACATTTCCCTTCTCCCCCACTCGTCTAACCTGCCTCTCATCCTGCCTAGAGTCCTCCCCTACCTGGGAGCTAACTTCCTTGCTCCCAGTCTCCATATCACTATTCCCTCCCCCTAACCTTTCTAGTTTAAAGTCCCCCCAGTAGCCCTAGCCAGTCTTCCCGCCAAGATATTAGTCCCCTGGGATTCAGGTGCCACCCGTCTTTGCTGTACAGGTCACACCTGCCCCTAAAGAGGTCCCAATGATCCAGGAACCGGAATCCCTGCCCCCTGCTCCAGTCCCTCAGCCAAGTATTCAACCTCCACCTCATACTATTCCTGCTCTCACTCTCCCGAGGCGCAGGCAGCAATCCTGAGATTACTACCTTCGCTTTCCTCTCTCTCAGCTGCCTACCCAGTTCCCCATAATCCCTTTTCATGTCCACTTCCCTCTTCCTGCCTATGTCAGTAGTACCTATATGTACTACAACTTCCAGTTCCTCACCCTCCCCTTTCAGGATGTCCGGGACGCGTCCAACGTGTAACGCCTACATGGTTTCCCCAATGTATCGTACCTCAGGACATCCTTTCTTGCAGCGTAGCAGACAGACAACGTTGGCTGAGTTGCAAGATCATGTACCTGGTCGATGATCTGGCATGTCTTGCTGACGTTGTTGCGGCAGGGTTGTGGGGTATTGTGGTCACTGTTCTCCTGAAGGCTGGGTATTTTGCTGCGGACAATGGTCTGTTTGAGATTATGCAGTTGTTTGAAGGCAAGTGAGGATGGACATGGTGAGATGGTCGTCTTCATCATCGTCTTCTCCAGAGTGGAGAAGCTACGACATCTTCAACTCTTCAACACATTACTGATAAAGATGACCTTCTCACGTGATAACACCATCCACCAGGTAGACTTGCAACTCAGCTAACGTTGTCTACCTGATGCGCTGCAGGAAAGGATGTCCCAAGGCATGGTACACTGGCAGGCACTATGATAACGGATGAATGAATACCGCCCAACAATCACTAGGCAAATTCTCTTCTTCAACATTTCAGCGTTCACCAGCATTCAGCTCTGACCTTCAGGTAAACATTCTCCAAGGCGGCCTTCAAGGCACACAACAGTGCAGAGTCGCTGAGCAGAGACTGATAGCCAAGTTCCATACACGAGGACGACTTCTTACTGTATGTCCTGTCCCACCAGAGGTGGCAAGTTGGAAGACTTGTCCCCGGAACTCAACATGGACTCTGAATTCCATGATGTCTCATAGCATCAGTAAAAATAGGCACTGAACCCTTTTGCTGATAAGTATCTTCTGATTCACACAGCTGATGAATTAGTACTCATCCAAGTTGAACACCATTTGGAGGAAGCACCAAGCGTGGCTAGGGCACAGAATGGCCCCTCACCAATCTATCCATGACAGTTTTGGTAAGAGTGACCAGTGCATAGTCCTTATGGAGCCACAGAGGTCTACAGCACAGAAAAAAGCCCTTCAGCTCATCACATCTGTACTGATCAAAGACAAACCATCTAACTATTCAAATCCCATTTCCAGCACTTGGTCCATAGCCTTGTATGCCTTGGCATCACAAGTACACATTTAAAATACTTAAATGCTATGGGGATCTCTGTTTCCACCACTAAGCTCCGTTCTTACACTGTGGATGTGTGTATAGCATGGCACTAATACAACATTAAAAAGAAAAAAGATTTCAAACAAATGTAGCAATTCAAAAATGTGCATTCGTTAGGCAGTGTAGGGCATCATTAGCAGAATTAAATACAACTACAACCTGCAACCACACGGCCCAGCACGTATCCTACTCTACCATTTCCATCAAGTCAGGAAATCAACTCTGGTCAATAAAGAGTGCAGAGGACATGTTGGGAGCAGCTCCAGGCATTCTTTAAAAAAAAGTGTCAACTTGATGAAGCTACAACACAAGACGACAACAAAAGCAGAGTGTAATATATGGAGCTGAGCAATTCAACAACAGATCAGATACAAGTTCTGCAATCTTGCCACATCCAGTTATGAATAGTAGTGGACAATTAAACAACTAACAGGCTCCACAAATACCCTATTATTGATGGAGGGACATAATATCAGTGCAAAATATCACTGAAGCATTTGTAACAACCTTCAGCTAGAAGTGTTAAGTGGATGATCAATTTCTACCTCCGAGGTCCCCAGTATCATAAATGCCAGTCTTCAGCCATTTTGATGCACTGCACGTGATATCAGGAAATGCTGAAGGCACTGGGTACATAAAAGGTTATAGGCTCTGGCAGAAGACATCTTCAGAATCGCCTGTGCCTTTAGCCAAGCTGCTCCAGTATAGTTCCGAAACAGGAATCTACTTGGCATTGTGGAAAACCGTTCCGGTATGTCTCGTCCACAAAAAGCAGGTCAATTACCTGGACAATTACTGCCAAACAATCTACTAGATCATCAATAAACTGACGGAAGGGGACATCAGTAGTGCTAAAAGAGGCATTTGCTCAGCAGTAATCTGCTCACTGGTGCTTATTTTGGATGCCTGTGCCATTCAGCTCCTCAATTCATTACTGCACTAGAAACATGGACAAGAGCTGAACTCTAGGTGAGAGAAATGTGACTATCTTTTACATAAAGTGTGGCATAAAGGAGTCCTAGCAAAACGAGCTGGAGTCATTGCAAACACAAGAAATGATTGTGATTATTCAATGTCAACCATCTCAGTCCTAGGATTCACTGAAGGAGTTCCTTACAGTAATGCACTGGGCCCCATCATCTTCAGTTGCTTAATCAATAACCTTCTCTCCATTATATGGCCAAAAGTGAGGATGTTCAGCACCATTTGCAACTCATATACTGAAGCAGCCCATGCCCAAACACAGCAAAACCAAGACAACATTCAGGCTTGGGTTGACAAGTGGCAGGTACTATTCATGCCACACAAATGCCAAACAATGACCCTGCAACCCTAACCAACACCCTTTGACAATCAATGACATTGCCATCACTGAACACCTTCCGATCCCTTAACATTCTGGGGGCTACCACTGGCTCAATATCAAAATGGATTAGCCTTATGAATATTGTTGCTACAAGGGCAAAGATGTGCAGGTTAAGTTGATTAGCCATGCTAAATTGACTCTAGTGTATGGGGTTTACGGAAGAGTCTGGGTGAGACAACAGTTGGTACAGACTTGAAGGGCCCAACATCCTCCTTCTGTACTGTAGGGATTTATTCTATGATTCTAAGAGCAGGTCAGGGGCTGGGAATTCTGGAGAGAATAACTCACTTCCTGACTCCCTAAAGCTTGTTCACCACATGCAAGATCCAAGTCAAGACGATTTATTACTGTCCCACATAATAGTATACAGTGAAAAGTATTGTTTCTTGTGCGCTATACAAAGCATACTGTAAAGAAGAAAAAGTGCAGAATGTTACAATCATAGCTAGGAAATACAGAAAGATTAATTTAATACGAGGTAGGTCCATTCAAAAGTCTGATGGCAAGAGGGAAAAAGCTGTTTTTGAGTTGGTTGGCATGTGCCCTCGGACTTTTATGTCCTTGTCCCGACAGAAAGTGGCAGAAAAGAGAATGTCTGGGGTGAGTGAGGTCCTTGATTATGCTGGCTACTTTTCCAAGACAGTAGGAAGGATAGACAGAATCAATGGGAGGGAGGCTGATTTATGTAATGGACTGGGCTTCTTTCACAACACTTTGTTGTTTTTTGCAGAGTTGGACAGAGTAGAAGCCATACCAAGCTGTGATGCAACCAGAAAGAGTGCTTTTTATGGTGCATCTGTAAAAGTTGATGATGTAATAGTCTCCACTTGCCTGGATGAGTGTAGCTCTAAAAATATTCAAGGTCAACACTATTCAGGACACTTGGTTAGTACCTTCAACAACTCACTCTAACCCAACGCACATTGGCAGCTATGTGTAGCACCTACATGATGCACTGCAAGAACTCACCAAGGGTCCTCTGACAGAACCTTCCAAATCCATAAACCCTATCCCCACAGAGGCAAAGGTAATAGATGCAATTATTGCCGTTCCTTCACTGTTGATGGGCCAAAATCCTGGAACTTTCTCCCCAACAGTTGGTGGGTGGAACCTATAGGCTGCAGCAATTCAAGGTGGTATCGCATCATCACCTTGTTATGGGTAGCAAGATGGCACAGAGATGGGCAGGGGCAGGTTCTGGATAAGTTACTCTTTCAGGGAGTTGGTACAGACCTGACAGACCAAATGGCTTTCTTCTGCACAGTACGGATTCCATGGTTATGGATGGGCAGTAAAAATGTTGGCCACCTAGCGACACCCACACCCCGTTTAAGATTTTTAAAAACTATGATTAACACTGATAAAGCATACAAGGTTGCTAAACCAGTGAGTAATCTTTCAACTGTTGGTTATCTATTATCCCACAGCTGACATTCCAAAAGTAAAGCTTTTTTCAAAAATGAGGGCTGAGTTCTGAATTGGCTTAAGATCAAGAGGAAAGGAAAATTGTTCATATTCATTGTATTCAGTTTCAGGCTTTTGTAAAGCAGGAAGGAGAAAATGGAGGAGTTGAGGTATTCTTTTGGGTACAAATTTCATACAATCAAAGAAGGCCATGCAGTCACAAAGTGGTCAGGAGAGTTGGGAAGTTGGTCCAACTTTGTCAGCTTTGAGAAGGAGCAAAATACTAATGCATCCCCCTTTTCTGCTACTTTAGACATTGACTAGTCAGAAGTCACGAATTCACTTTCAACATTAGCTAAAGAGTTAGTCCTTTCATCCCTAAGAGATCCTGGCCAGAATAGTGCAAGTTGCTAGTTGTAGTCAGACTTTCCAGAGCATCAAAGCTCTTTCTTATTTTGAATCATTCCATAAAAGCTGCAAAACAAAAAAAAGGCACTTCAACTTTTTATTATAGCTTCTGTGGCTGTGCTGTTCAGGTGGAATTTTCAGGGATTATGTTCCTTTGTATACAGAAGTTCAAACACAAGTGCATAATGAAAGCTGCTAGTGTGCTGAGTTGTTGGAAGACCTGACTCTTGTCTTTTAATGATATCAGACAAATTCTCCTTTTGAGTTGATAATAATCACCATTATAACTCCAACACTGCAGGCAGTAAAGAAGGCCAATGGGATGTTCACCTTTATAGCGAGAGGATTTGAGTACAGGATAAGGATGTTTTTCTGCAAATATACAGCATTATTGAGGCCACCCCTGGAGCAGCGTTTGCAGTTTTGGTGTCCTTACCAGATGGAGCACAGCAAAGATTTACCAGGCTTATTTCTGGGATGACAGGGCTGTCATATGAGGAGAAATTAAGGCAGTTAGGATTATATTTACTGGGGGTTTAAGAGTGAAGAGGGGATCTCATAGAAACTTATAAAACTCTAACAGGGATAAACAGAGTAGATTCAGAAAGAATGTCCCCAGTGGTGGTGGGGATAGTTTGAGGATAAGTAAATCTTTTAGAATTGAAGGAGAAATTTCTTCACCCAGAGGAGAGTGAAAGTGTGGAATTCACAACCACAGAATGAAGTTGAAGCCAAAACATTGTCTGATCTCAAGAATAAATTAGATGTAGGTCTTGGGGTTAAAGGGATCGAGGCATGGGATGAGGAGGGGTGCAGAAATCACAATAGTGAATTCAATGATAGCCATCATCAAGACGAATGAAGAACAGACTCAAAGGGCCAAATGGCCTCCTCCTGCTTCTAGTTTATGTGGCTGGAATTTTGTCGCCTCACTATCCTGGCATTGTGGCAGGCAACGCTTAAAGAATGGAATTCTCCATTGGCCTTGGATGGGATTTTACGAAGCTCGCCCAAGTGAGGTCGTAAAATAGCGGTCTACGTTTAGATGTTTAGCAGGTCTTATGACAAGAGGCTGAGGGATTTGAGGTTGTTTTCGTTAGAAAGAAGGCAGCTAAGAGGAGACCTTATTGAAACATATAAGATGATTAGAGGTTTAGATAGGGTGGACAGTGATCGCCTTTTTCCTAGGATGGAGAAAGCTAGCACGAGGGGACATAGCTTTAAATTAAGGGGTGGTAGTTATAGGACGGATATCAGAGGTAGGTTCTTTACCCAGAGTGTGGTAAGGGTATGGAATGCCCTGCCTGCTGCAGTTGTAGATGCGCCAAGTTTGGGGGCGTTTAAGAGGTTAGTAGATAAGTTTATGGATGAAAAGAGAATGGATGAAAAGGTTAGAGGGTCATTGCTTTTTCCTTAATTGGTCGGCGCAACATCGAAGGCTGAAGGGCCTGTTCTGCGCTGTAATGTTCTCTGTTCTATGTAGATGATGTCAGCTTCTATTCTTTTACATTTGCATAAGTCCATCTCAAAGAAGCTTTTAACATTACTTCTGCAACTGGTAACTTCTTTCCAAAATCATACAAAATTTAACTAAACAGACAATTTCACGGTTTGGATGAAGTTCTTTCACTATCAACTGCAATATATAATTTCAAGTGTCCTTTGCTTCTGTAGAATTAAGCATAAGAATCATTAATCTTCTAAATGTTAAGGAGCTGTAAGTACAAACACTATTTTCACTTCAGTGACAGAATTTTGGCAGTTTAGAGAAATTGCACTTTGCAGAAAGTTCAAACTTCACAGACTTCAGCTTTGTAAAAGAGAATTTGTTCACAAGCTTGAAGGAATATGAAGGAAACATCATATGGGAAATAACTAAGTTTGTACTTTGTTTCTGTCTTCACAAAGGAAGAGATGAATAATGTACAGAGTTCTGAGAAAAACAGGTTTTAGTCAGGAGCTGAAGGAAATCAGCATTCAAGAAACTGTTCTGGGAAAATTAATGGGGTTGAAGGTGGATAAATCTCCAGAGCTTGATAATCTTCATCTCAGTATTTAAGGAAGTGACTCTGGAAATGTAGATCCATTGATGGATCTGTTCATTTGGGTTCTGGAATGGTATGGATCGGAAGGTAGCTAATACAAACCTATTATTCAAAAACAGAGAAAAGAGAGAACCAATTAGCCTGTCAGTACTGGGAAAGTTGCTAGCGTCCATTTTCAAGGATTGCATAGCACAGCATTTGGAAACTGGTAGCTTAATCAAAGTCGGCATAGATTTACGAACCAAAAATCAGACTGAACAAATCAACTGGATTTCTTTGAGGACACAACTGGAGTTGACCAGAGGGAACTGGTGAAATGTGTTTTTTTTTGAAGACTTCCAACAAGATTACTATATGAGATTGAAACGCATGGAGTGAGGACAATGCCTCGAGAGGGATAGAAAGCTGGTTAGCAGACAGAAAGCAAACAGTTGGAATAAATTGCTTTTTTACCAATTAGCAGGCAGTGACCAGTGGGGTACCACAGGATCTGTACTGGGATCCCAACAGTTCAATTAATACTAATGATTTGATCAAGGCAATATTATCTCGAAATCTGCAGATAATACAAAGTTGGGTGAGACAATAAGCTACGAAGGAGGACGCAGAGATGTTTAAGTTGATTTGGACAGGCTGAGTGAGGTCATATGCAGCATGATGGGGATAAACATGAAGTTATCCACTTCAGTAGCAATAATAGGAAGACAGATTATTTGAATGAGTGCAAATTGAAAAAAAACAGATACTCAGTGAGACCTTGGTGTCTTCATGCATCAATTGCTGAAAGTAAGTGTGCAGGTACAGCAGGCAAGAAAGTTCACAAAGAGAGGATTTGATCATAGGGATAGGGATGCTTTACTGCAATTATATAGAGCATTGATGAGCCCACACCTGGAATACCACATGCAGTTTTGGTATCCTTAACTGAGGAGGTTGTCCTTGCTTTAGAGGGAATGCAGCTGATTCATGGGATGGCAGTTCCTAAATTGGTTAGGTTATATTCATTGGCGTTTAGGAGAATGAGAGGGGATCTTAAATGTATAAAATTCAAATAGGGTTAGACATGATAAATTCAGAAAGAACGTTCCCAATATTGCTGTAGTCTAGAACTAAAGGTTATAGTTTGAGGATAAGGTGCAAATCTTTTAGGACGGAGGCATGGAAAATTTTTTTCACCCAAAGGGTAGTGAATCTGTGGAAAGTAGTTGAAGCCAAAACTGAGATATTTCAAAGAGGAATTATATACGGCTCTTGGAGCCAAAAGGATTTGACAGAATGAACGATGGGACAGGATCGAAGGGTCAAATAGCCTATTCCTCTATTTTCTATATATATTTCTTTGTAGAAACTGGTATTTTTTACCAACTCCAGATACGTCAAAACAGTTTCCAGCCAATTAAGTACATAAGTGCAGTTGGTGCTGTGATATAGAAAACATAACAGCTAATATGTGCTCAATAAACTCCTACAACAGCAATGTGATAATGACCAAATGTGCATGATGCTGTTGAGGAACAAATCTTGGCCAGGACAATGGCATGTCATGGGATTTATTTATTTTTTTAAACATTTATCCAAGCAGGGTGTCTTGGTTTAATTTGAAAGAGGACACCGACCGTGTAGCACTCCATCAGGACAACACTGGAGAGTGGGCCCTGGGTTTTACATTCAAGTCACTGAATGGGAAATGGACCCAGGAGATTGTAACTGAGATGAGAGGACTACCAACTGATCCATGGCGGATATAAAAGATTTGCATTTATAAAGCATCTCAAAACACGCTTGGCATATTCCAAAACACAATATAATTGAGGGTTAATTTTGGTCGCCGCTGCAGTTAAATATAGCAAGCCCACTTGCACAAAACAAAGCTGCATAAGCACAAAATGAATGAATGGCTGTGTCACCGTTTCCTGTAGCTTTGATTAAAGAAGGAATATTAGTTACTATGGGAGAAAGACTCCCTGCTCTTCCTCAATGAAACAAGCAGATCCTTTACTTCCACCGAAGCAGAAGAGAAGGCACCAGTTCGTTGTCCCCTTCAAGAAATAACTTGATTTGCTAGTTTGAGACACAGCAACAGCCTTCCCTATTTCTGACAGCTGGAACAAGGTGTTTGGAGACTGTCTTTTGTGAACATATTTGTTTTTGAAGACATGAAAGTAGCACTGAACCAGTGATGAAACCATAATAATCTTCAAAAACTGGTTTTCACTCCACCAAATGTAAAAGTTTCAATGTTCTCGCCAGAGGATGGGATCTAGCCACTGAGAGCAGCATTAACAGGCTTCAACAGGTTTGAAAATATATCCGTGGTGAAAATAATTTATTAATAGCTGCAGAGTAAGATGTGCATTGAAATACTAATTTACTGTGAATTAAGGACAGTGTGTTCTTTCTGCATTGGAAAAAGAGCTCAGTTTAAACTGGTGGCAAGGGGTATGGTGCCTCAGAAAACAAAAGTTTTAGAATTAAGCTGATTTCAATCTGGTCAAGGATCAGAATTGAGAAGACCTATCAGATGCATTTTGGACAATCCATTCTTGGAAACACCTTTCAAAATAACTGGCATCTCCCTGGCCAGCATCATCTATTGTGAATACATACATAGAACATAGAACATTACAGCACAGGCCCTTCGGCCTTCGATGTTGTGCCGACCAAAATAAAAAGCAATGCCCCTCCAAACTAAACCATTCCCTTCTCTTCCATATACTTATCAATTAACCTCAAACGCCACCAAACTTGGCGCATCTACAACAGCTGCAGGCAGGGCATTCCACTCCCTAATCACTCTGAGTAAAGAACCTACCTCTGATATCCGTCCTATAACTCATACCCCTTAATTTAAAGCTGTGTCCCCTCGTGCTAGCACAGGGGACTGTGCATTGTCCCCTGTGCACAGGGGACTATACATTGTCTTACAAGTTGAATCTGCATGCTCAGCATTCCAACAGTTACTCAGCACCATTTACTCTCCATTTAAGCAGCTCCAATAGACCAGTGTTCTGTGGGCTCTTCTGATCCTGGCGTTGTTGGACTTAAACCTGGTATTGTCAGACTTCTAACTCTTCTGATCCCACATTAGAGCAAAGCTGTACAAATATATCTGGGGGCAACCTCCTTTTAACACACAAAGATTTACTTCACATGGGCCAATTTAACTTGTTTAGAATGGCTCTGAAATCACAGATAGCATCCAAATTAGACCAAATTCCATTGTCATTTCAAACCATCTCAATCAGCTCACTCCTTATACCTATTTAAATAACTTACATATAGTCTGACCCCCCTCATGAAATGTCTCAATGCACTTCAGCCACTTTGCTACAGTGACAGGAAAGATTCTATTGCATCCCTGCACGAGAAACATATGTCCATGGTGAAAACTAATTCATCAACAGAAAACAGTTACACAGCAAGATGTGCAACTAAATTACAGAAGAGGCGTATGCAGGTTTAAACAAAACTATGTCAGATGGAGCCCAAGGTGAGAGAAATCCAATTACAAGTGGGTCAAATTGAAATATTTTATTAATGATGGGAGACTAGAAGCTTTGAAACAGCAAAGCAACACAAGTCTCCAAGTTCACAAATAACTAAAAGTTAATGCACAAATACAAAACATCCAATAGAATGATGGTTTGTATCACAGAACTGATAATCAAACCCCATCTGAAATACAGCAGTCTATTTTGCAAACCAATCTTTAATAAAAGATGAGTTGGAAGCGGTACTGGCAGGTTCACAAAACTTGTTCATGGATTTAAGACTTACATGATAGCACAGATTGCACGAAGTTGGTTTGCATTCCTAGAGTTCAGCGTATGATTGTGATTGAATGGAGATGTTTAGAACAATAACATTTGATATAGTATGAGAAACTATTCTCTATGTTACTGAAATCCAGAACCAGAGGATAGCCTTAAAATTAGAACTAGGCCACCCAGGAGTCAAATTCGAAAGACAAGAGAGTAAGGGTTGGAACACCTCAGCAAGTCTGACTGTATCTGTAAGGAGAGCAAAGAGCTGATGTTTTGTGTCCAGATGACCCTTTGTCAAAGCTTTAGATTCCAACATCTGCATTAATTTGCTTTTATTTTGTCAAATTAGGGAGCACTGCTTCACAAAGTGCAGCAGAAAATTAGAATTATTTTCCCACTGTTCCTTTGTTTGTAAATGGATTGTCCCACAGTTTGTGGCAAGTTAAACAAGATGACAACAGCTTGGCTGCGATACAAAAGCATGTGCTGGAAACCTCAACTTATTAAACAAATGGGGATTGTTTACTAAGATCAACTATTTTGGTTATTCCGAGGTTGGTAAACACCCAATGAAAAATAGGAATACGTGGAAATTAGATAAATTATTGATTGATGAGGGAGTCAGAGTAAAGGGGTAGGAAAGAAAATAGAGTTCAGGCCATACTCAGATCACCCATGATCTTACTGAATGGTGGAGCAGGCTCAAGGGGCTGAATGGCTATTTCTGCTCCTAATTCACATGTTGACTGTAGTCAACAAATCCCAGAAATTCAGATACGTACAGAATGGGGATATATAGCTTGGACAGTACTTCCATTATGAATCTCATTTATCTAGTGTATATTTCAGACTTTGAGATTACTGTTAGTTGGTAGTGTCCCACATTTCTGCTAGAATTAGAGAAATCTGAAATAAAACAAGAGAAATCTGTGTGCTTGCACAATGAACAGGACTCGCAACTGCAGTTTGCAAAACTCCGTTTTGTGTTTGGAAGAATTTTAAAATACTGCTGTCTGGTGAAACACAAGTGCCTGTGCGCTGCATTCTGAAAAATGTCCATTAACTTATCAAAACCACAGACTGAAAATAGCCACTCAGTAAATACCTATACTCCAGATCAGAGCTGTGTTTGTACAAAGCTTCTGCTTTTTCCCAGCGTGAAAGAATAAATTACTAGGGGGTTTAAAGTGCAAGGATTAAGGTTTAAAGGAGATGTACGAGGCAAATTTTTTTTAAACACATAGGGTGGTGGGTGCCTGGAACTCGTTTCTGTGGGAGATAGTGGAAGCAGGTATGATAGTGACTTTTAAAGGGCTTCTTGACAAATACATGAATAAGATGGGAATAGAGGGGTATGGTCCCCGGAAGAGTAGAGGGTTTTAGCTCAGTCGTGTAGCATGGCCAGTGCAGGCTTGGAGGGCCAAAGGGCCTGTTACTGCACTGTAATTTCTTTGTTCTTTTGTCGGAAGCCAGGGCAACATTGCAACATGTGGGTCATAACTGCAATTTAATGTAAACCAACATTTCATAGAACACTTTTCCATTAGGCTTCAGTAACATCACATTATCGGTTTTAAACACAGCACAAGGGCATTCCAGGTCAAAAGTTCCTTGAAACGTTATCTTCAATTGAACTAAAAACCATTATGCTCTGGCTTGTCTAACATTTAAATGTCATCACTTAGGCAACCTGCTGCGCCTTTTTTTAATATCAAATTTATGTGCAAAGTGATGAACGATGGTGCTTAAAAATGCAGCCTTTTCCCATGTCGGACTCCCAGATACCCCATCAGGGTTAATAATTGCCCCTGCTGAAATTAACACTGAGGAGTGCTTGATAATCATTAATGTGCTGTGGTTTGTGTGCTAATGAATGGTGGGAATGGATTAGGTACATTTTGTCAAGCACAGGCCATGCTTAAACAATCAACAGATTCAACAGCTGCTTAACGTTTGAGTCATTTGTTTCTGGGGAAGAGAAAGTTGCAGAAATTCTTCAGGAACACTTATGATCCAGGGCTCTAATGATGCCAGTATAGCAGCTGGTGCAGGAAGATTAATGGCATCTTGTATCAGAGTAGCTGCTTTCCTCAATTATGGATTTCTGACATAAGTTGCAAAAGAATGTCACTTAGGTTATCATTACTTACTTCTCTGCAACATTATGGTACCTGATGTTAACAACCCATGTCTATTCTCTTTATTACCTGCCTTGATAGGTTATAATATACCTAGCATGCTATCTCCATGCAAGTTATAACACCCTCATTTTAACAGACATCCACACAATTCCTTGTAACAATTACATATTAAGGTCAACTTTCCTGTCCAGGTTTAACTTGATTCAATTTATAACCGCGTTTTACTTGTGCTACAGAGTCCAAATGTGATACAGATGTCAGGAGCTCCACAGCTGTTGACACAAAGACTGCATGGTACCTTAAAACATCACTGTCCTTCAGCCAATCTAACATACTTTTTTATTCATTCACAGGACATGGGCATCACTGGCTGGCCAGAATTTATTGCTCATCCCTACTTATCCTTGGGAAGGTGATGCTGAGCTGCTTTCTCAAATCGCTACCGTCCATGTAGTGTGGGTTAAGGAACGGTGGTATATTTCCAAGTCAGGATAGTGAGTGACTTGGAGTGAACTTTGCAACCTTACTGGAAACCCTGGTCTAGTAAAAATACTTAAGATCATGTCAGTATACCAGTTCCACATGTTATAGAACATAGAACATAACAGCACAAACAGGCCCTTCGGCCCACGAGTTGCGCCGATCACATCTACCAATTCACAGACCTATCTATAACCTCCTATCCTATTCTTTTCCATATACTCATTCAGAAGTCTCTTAAAAGACCCCAGTGAGTTTGCCTGAACAACCTCCGACGGCAGTCGGTTCCATTCACTCACCACCCTCAGTGAAAAACCTACCCCTGACATCTCCTTTGTATTTGCTTCCCTACACCTTAAATCTGTGTCCTCTCGTAGTGACCATTTCCGCTCGGGGCAATAGTCTCTGAGAGTCCACCCTATCAATTCCTCTCAACATTTTATAAACCTCTATCAGGTCGCCTCTCAACCTACGTCTCTCCAGTTAGAAGAGTCCCAGCTCCCTCAACCTATCTTCATAAGGCCTGCCTCCCAATCCGGGCAGCATCCTTGTAAATCTCCTCTGAACTCTCTCAATAGCCTCTACATCCTTCCTATAACGAGGCGACCAGAACTGTGCACAATACTCCAAATGGGGTCTGACAAGAATCTTATAGAGCTGCATCATTACCTCCTCACTCCTAAACTCTATTCCTCGATTAATGAAGCCAGTACACCGAACGCCTTCTTGACCACTTCCTCCACCTGCGAGGTCGATTTAAAAGTCCTATGGATCCGGACCCCGAGATCCTTCTGCTCTACAACACAGCTAAGACTCCTACCCCTTACATTGTACTTCTTCATCCCATTATTCCTGCCAAAATGGACCACTACACATTTATCTGCGTTGAAGTCCATCTGCCACTCCTCCGCCCAGTCTTGCATCCTGTCTACGTCCCACTGCAACTTTTGGCATCCCTCCAGACCATCCACAACACAACTTTACAATTATTACAATTACAATTATCTAAACTTTACAATTAAAACTAATATACAGTTCAAATAACTCCACCTCAGACCCAACATGAAGCTCCCCCCCCAGTGAGCACTAACTTTGGGAAGGGTATATTCTGCTGCATGTAGTATATGGAATCCAGCAGAAGATTTATCTTTCAAGTGCAGTATTCCCACAAACCCCATTTCCAACCTTTCCTGCTGTGGATTCAGTGTTGGAATGAACCATGATGTGTTTGACCAACAAGTCACTTTTTCCCCACTGAAGTAAAGGTACTCCATAGATGTAACTGTAAAGACCACCAATCTGAATGAGTAATTTGAATGAAATGCCTAATGTACTACAAACAATGTGAAACGGCCTCAGAAAGTACAGAAAAATCTAATTAAAAACAATGTCATTAAATTTCTCGATTTCCTACGCAAACATCAGCACAGAATACTCTTGGACTCTGTTATGACCAAGACCTTCAATGTAAAATACAAGCTGAAACTCTAAGGGTTTAGGCACACTATGATCAAATGGACATTATTTAGTGGCCAATTTCAGGTTTCTAATCATTTCAGCGGACAAACAATTTAGTTTATTAAACCAAAGAGCTCAATGCAAATCATACCTTAAATTGTGGTCAAGGCAGAAAGGCCACAGCTTTGGCTGCAGGTTCAGCAAGTTTAATCTATCTTGGTCTAAACCAGGAGATGGAATGCCTCATAGCAACTTAAAAGTCTCCTCTCAGGAATAAAAACAGTTCATTTCACCCCAGAGATAGCCAATATGTTAAAGCGGAACGTGGAGGAGCAAGACAAGGTACAAACTTTACCCTTGTTTGCATTCTTACTCATCAGCTCAGAGAGAATTCTCCTCCACGTGAGGAGGAAATCAATAAGTGCATGGATTTATTTTGATAGACTACATAGCAAACTCAAACCAACTACTATACTATACTAGGGGTGGCACACTTAACGGAAATTTTCACTAATTAATTAAACATTTAGAATGGCACATTGATATTGATTCAGTGAAGTGATTGGTTCATACCCACAGTGCCATACCAAAGGCAATTGGAATAGGAAGCATTTAGAATTCAGAGTGCCAGCAGGAAATCCCCGGGAGCTGAAACTAATCAATATTGGCCACAATATTGATAGTTATCAAAAAATGCATTATTTTCAATACAAGGTGCCACCCCATATACTGTACAGAGCTTTATAATCTCCACCCTACCTGGCAATCTGATACTGAGTTAGTGATCCTAGTGGCGCTTCCAGACCCCCCATTTTCTTCTTTCTAATAAGAGAATGAGACTGGTTTCCACCTTCATTGCTTTATGCTACAACACCACTATTGTCAATTTCTATGTGTTATACAATTATTAAACTAAAAATGTATATACATGTATTAAACTTTACATAATTTTCATATCCAATCCTAAGTATCTAAACCTCTGCCTTATTAAAAATTTACCTCCAATTCCATGTCCTGCACAGTGCATGGGCCTGTCCAATGGGAGATGTTCAGTCTTAAAAGTAAAGCAAAACCATTTTGGTCTGGCAGGGAAGATGCCCCTAGCATAATCCTATTAGGATTCAGGAGGAGAGTGTAGAAAAATAATGTGGTTTTGGAGAGGGCTTGAGGGAGTTGGAAAAAACTTCAAATGCGAAAGGCACATATTCTAAATGCACAGGCAAGGACATTTTTTAAACTTCATCTTTATAAATTACACTCTACTATGTTAGAGATCTCACCACAAACAATCTGTTATGTTTTCACAACGTATAGGACATCGGCAATTTTCTAGAGCCATTTTAACCAGCACGATATACCAGAGTAATCAATAGGGTTTATTCCTCTGTTGGAGTTTAGTGTATGTTAATTTGTTAATACAATGTGAACTCCAGTGTCACACTACGTTAAACGATACCAGTTCAACGTGGAAACTGATATACGAACCAATTAATAAATTATTCATACAGGAATACACCAAGCAGAGCAGCCAGGTCAATTCACTTTGGATAGCAACTTCTGGTGAAAAAACAGATTTTTTTTAAACATTATTTCCTGAAAGTGATTATTTCACACTTGCACACAGACAGTGCACAGAGTAGACAGAACTTGACCCCCAGTTACAACTATCTCAGTTTAGGACAGGCATGAAGTGTTACGGCAGTTATGACTAGCCTAACATCTCAAATATGTTAATATCTTTCATTCTGAATCCTATCGGGGAGTGAGCAGGAAATACTGAATTTGTAACATTGAGATTGCTGGAATCTTAGCTCAATGGGAGAACCTTAATTACAAGAAATGTAGTTGTTCAAGATAGTGGTGGCAAACCACACCATCTTAAGGCCAACTCAGGACACGCAATAAATGAAGTCTTTGTCAGAAATACCATCCTTGCTGGAAAGAAAAATTAAAAACGGACATGCAAAATGTGCTTCAAAAGAAGAATAACCACCTTGAAGCACACCCCACCCTAAGTCCAGCTTGAGAAAATTATGGAAAATGCAGAAAGGTAATCCAGATATTATAGGGCCAAAATACAACAACTGAGGGAGCTAATTACAAAAAACATTCTATTTTTAGATCTTATTTTCTGCTCAAACATCCTCTTCTACTACTTGCATGAGCAAGTTTCATTTGGGCACTTTGGTCAGCATGTGGATTTAGCATCACACACAAAATTCTAACTTTAAAACCCAGTGGACAATAAAGGGTAGTTTAAAAGATATCAGGTCTGATTACTTTGAGACCAATGACATAAATGCTTACAAGCAATATACAGCCACAGCCTAGAATACACTCATAATATAGCATGGAGTACAAACAGATCAGGTTTTTGAGATTTAAGCACTCAGAATTTGCGTGGGGTGTCACTGGATATTGTAACCATTGACAATGACCCAAGAAAATTACAGGAAATGACCCAAAAGAAATTCTCATCGCGAATGTTGAAGCTGTTAAAACATAAAAAACACAAAACATAGACCCTGTCAAATTGGGTAAGAAACAGACTCTGATTAACTTGCCCAAAAGCATCTCAATATGTTTGGATTCAGTATTTGGTAATATGGAACCAAATGGCGTAACAATAACATTCTCGCCAAACCTCAGAGGGACACAGTCCTGCCAACTTGTTCAAGTACTTGTTTCTGGTGACCAATCAACAGTTTTTCTATTATAGTTCTGTCTGTTCCATTATTGTGTTCACCAGAAACATTTATCTGAAATAGCCCAGATAATCTGTACCGTGACACAGACATCTCAAAGTATTTCATCCACAGAGGCATGCCATCTAGAAGCTGCACTCGCATAGGTTAACATTTACTACCTTGGACAATCACCAGAATCAACTGCCAATCTCTAGCTTGTGAAGAGACTATAATGGCATCAATACTGGGGCTTTCTCAACCTACTTCACACAGGGTCAGTTCAGTGCCAATGAAAATATTTCTTTCAGCATTTAAGCATTTTTAAATATTAAAACATATCACTTTGCACAGTCCTGTAGAGTTGGATTATTGACCAGTATGATTAGCACGCCACCTCTAAAGAGAGCATGTGATCTCTCCAAATACAACAAACAAAAGAATTTTGATCCACTGAGCAATTTCAATGAATGCCATGATTCATCAGGGCGTACAATTGTGACAAAAACTTCAACAGAAGCTGGGCAAGTCTTTAGATCGTGTCATTATAAAAGAACTCTCTTCCAATTCTTTACACAGCATCTGGCAGAGATTTAAATATTTTCTTGTTGAAAAGGTTGTATATTGTCTATATGAGCAAAGCAAAAATATTACTACAAGTTACATAGGATTGGCCTGATAGTAGGCTATGAAGTATCCTATACAGTAGAGAGCATTGGCTCATTTGCTACAACAAGCAGCAATTGGAGTTACACATCCTTGGATTACCCTAAATGGTCATGGACACTGCAGGATTGAGCAAGAAGCAGGATGACTTATTTTAGAGGTGATTCACTATCCAACTGATCTGTTGAGCTCGCACGCTGCTCAGGGATTCCCTCCAGGATTTTATACACTTAAGCTGCTCCAATCTCAGTAACTAGATTGACTATTTCTAACAAAGAGATTTCACAAAGTCCAGTGCGTGCAGCTGCAAAATCTTATTACTTCTGCAATACTGTTTGTAACTGGCTGAACTCAGAGTTGCACCTTGTGCTCTTCAGTCTGACAAACTCACCGAGTTAGGATAATTCAGGTAGCAGATCGCACAAACCATGTCCTGTGAGGATGATCGAGTGTTCATCTGTCGTGTTCGAGATTTTTTATAAGGATTTACTACATGACATTCTGCAAAAAGTTTCTCCAAGTTTCCATCAAAGTATCTGTAAGAAGGAATGCAGTCATTGCAAAAATGAATCAATTTTGTTCAGTTTTCATCTGCTTCATATAGAAACATTTTCAAAACTGCCTTAACATATAGAAGCATATTAATGGAAAGCTTTACGTTTGCATGCACTAAATTGTCAAAGTTTGCCATGATCATTTCCTGTATCCACATTATGGAACTGTTTGTATAAATCTAGCATACTACAATTACATACTTGGAGGTACCATAACCCCATCATTGGCCTAAAATGTAATTACAATGTGACCAGTTACAGTAAAGTTCCAGTACAGTTTCTGGTACAGTGGCAAGCATTGCTGCCTCACAGCACCACCGACCTGGGTTTGATTCCCAGCTTGAGTCACTATCTGTATGGAGTTTGCACGTTTTCCATGTCTGTGGGGGTTTCCTCCGGTTTCCTTCCACAGTCCAAAAAAAACATAGTTAGATGCGCTGGCCATGCTAAATTCTCCCTCAGTGTACCCAAATAGGCGTTGGAGTGTGGCAATTAGGGGATTTTCACAGTAACTTCATTGTGGTGTTAATGTAAACCTACTTCTGACTAATAAATGAACTTTATTATGGAAATAAAAAGAGAAAAATGCACGGCTATATAAAACAGCAACTAAATGTTATTCACCACTGTCCCAAATATCCTGCTGTCTTAGTTCTGCTTCCCATGAATACAACATTGCACTTTAACAGGCAGTGAAGACACAGGAGATCAACTGGTTTTACAAAGTAATCTCCTGCCTCTGCTAAAGTTTGCCTTTTAAGCACCACGTCAACTCCCAAGACAAATTTTTAGTCACTCCCACCACGTATGCTGTGATTAGGCATGGTCATGATCTACACTAGCAGTCATTCATAATAAGTATAAGGGGAGAAGACTCTCCAGGAGACTCCAGAAGAGTCCAGAAGACTCTGATTTTGTACTGGACAACAGCTTAGAAAGGAGAGAATCTTGAAGATTTTGGCAACAAAACAACTGAAAAACTGCAATAAAATTATGCAAGTCAAATTATTCCCAACAGTTTAACTGGGCTAAATTATGGACAATTGTTTAATTAAGATTAATCCAAATTATTTCTCTACAATTGTAGATATTTCATAACATTGTTGACATTGGTTACTTCCCAACCGCATACTAATTCCCACTCCAAATACAATTGATCTCTTTTTATATTCTGGAGTTATAAGCTACAGTAATTTCTATTATTTAAGTGTGCGTGAGGCAGGACTTTGCAATGTACAGAACTGCATATCAGATATCTGGATAGGATCAGTATGTCCAATACATGAACCAGGCAGCATATTGTTCATTCAAAACAATGCTGCAGGAAACAACAGCAAGCTCCCATTATAAATACATATGGATTTCAAGAGAGTGGTGCTTGTGTCTGGCAGACAGGGCTACTGAAGGGATAAGCTATGTTGTTTAGTCTGCTGTGACTGGGACTTTTGCAGTCCTATGTTCCTCAAGACATTAGCATCTGAGGGTGCTAATTAGATTAATCTAATAACAGACTTGTAACTTGTCTTGAAATCTGCCACGGCTTTCCCTCCCTATACTCCCCACTCCTAGGAATTAATATTAATGGGTAAAAACATTTTTAATAAAATAACTTCCCAAAGAGAAGATAAAATAATCTCCCCATGGGAGCTGAAGCTCCCAATTTGCAATGTCAGATGAGCATCATATTTCTTTTCCTGATCTTGGGTCTATACAAGCACAAATGATAGCTCATCACTATACTGCAGGTTGCTTCTAGAATGTATATAACTATAGGTAAGCAGCATCCAGGAGTAACCAATCAGTCCAGTAGTCAAATACAGCGATTTTACAGTGCTGCTCTAATTCTTGGTGGCAGAATTGAACCATTAGTAATTCTAATGTAAACGTGAAGTAATTAGTGGGCAAAATCAAAGTCCAGTTAATACTTCATCACATGGTATCACTATAACTCCATGGAATAATACAGACTATGAACAGCATTTACTCTGATAGAAAAATATAATTGAATGAGCGCCACTGAGCCAGATGGAGTCATGATGGTTCAGTTTCTACCAACTGAGGCACCTCCATCTGCTGCTGCATAATCTCATTGCAAAGTTTGATTGGTTGGAGCAAAGTTAAAGTGGTGTACCCAATACCAATGGCAAGAGTGAGCTTAAAAGTCAGTTAATAATTATGTTCATTTTGCAACAGTACTTGTATTAACTTGCTCAATCTACCAGTAGTCTAAAATTCATAGGAAGACCATAGTATAGACAAACACTAGCATGTGCAATGGTCTTGCAGTGATAGCCTAGCTACCAATGCCTGAACTAAATCCCCACCAATAAAGCCATAGAAGTAAATCCAAAGGCAGGCAACTTTGCTTCATTGTATTTAGCAGGCAAGTCTAAACAGTATCAGAGTCCCTCCCCTGGAATATTAGAGACTCCAAGGCTCTACATCCATATTCTCCAGATACAGTAACTAGGGACACAAATATCTGCGTTAATGATAGCAGAAATAGTGGAGATTAAAAGGCTGATGAGTGAGGAACTTAAAGCATTAATATAAGAAAAAACTGGAGAAATTAATGTGATAGAGCTGCCAAATCTCCTTCACGTGATGACCTGTATCCTAGGGTAAAAAGAGGCAGCTGCAAAAATAGTGGATTCACAGATTGTAATTTTCCAGAATTCCCAAGATTCTGGAATGGGTCCAGTGTTTTGTAAGATGGCAAGTGTAAGCTTGCTATTCAGGGTCATGCTGCTAGGTTGTCCGGTAGCCAGAGCAAGGGGTCATGAGCTCAGGATAAGGGATCATCCACTTCATAAATGAGGAAAAATTTCTTCTCTCAGAAGTTTTTGAATCTTCAGAATTATCTGCCCTGGGCACTGTACATACTCACTCAAAGTATATTAAAGACAGAAGTCGCTATTTCTTTGGACTCTAAAGGAAATAAAGGGATACAGGAAAGTGTATTGGAGGTTGAGGATCAGCCATGATTTTATTAGATGGAGAACAATGTTTCAGGAGCTGTGTGGCCAACTCCTATTTCATATGCTTTTTATTAGAGTAGTGTAAAACATGACCAGACAAGTGGGAAATGTGATAAGGAAATACAAATCGCATTAAACAGCAAGGACTTGCAAGTGGATTGATGGCTTTCCCTAGGTTGTCTTCAGCACAGCGTATCATTGCGTCACTGTGCCAACATCTGTGGTCACTTTCAAAACAGAAGCGCTAAGCAATCATTCCGGCACAATTCAATGCCGTAGTTACATTTACCAGCAAGTTTTTTTTGCTGTTTTCAATTAATAACCGAAATTAGTCCTTCAGCAGTTTCAAACTAAAAAAACGTGTAAATTTCTGCTGAGTTTATAAAATGGCAACTGGGAAAAATTGGGACAAATAGATTTTACAGTTAATAATGAGCCAAATGCCCATATATTCTGGGCAGATTACTTGCAAATTACACACCCAGTTCAACAGATCAGACACACCAAAGTGAGCCAGCCAGTCACAACAATATTACATTTAGTACCAGTGCTGCTTGAAATGCAGGAGGCTGATGTTTGTGTGGCAGTTCCCCAGATTCGCATTTCTAAAAAGGTCTTCCTGAACTCAATATGTTTGTGGGTCCTCAAATCCATCATCAAGACTTAACAATAAAACAGAGGGAATTGGCTCAGGAGGACAAGCAAACAAGAGGACTTGGCTGGAAAAGCACCTTTAATAGTGTTAAGAAGCCTCCCTGCTATTGAAGATGCCACAATGCCAACACTGTTATTAGCTTCATTCTGCTTACCAAGGATTTCACGTTCGCTGATCCCGAGAACATCACAGATGTCAACTTCCTGACCAGGGAACAGGCTGCTGCAACCACATGTGGTTTCTATGACATTGCACAATGGTCATCAAGGCCTAACTTTGATCCATTTCTTGTAGAAATGCATTGTGGTTATTGGGTCCCATTAAAATTGTTCAAGCCAGTTATCAAAGATAACTGGAGGATCTGTTAACTCCAGCATGTAAAATCATGTTGACAATGCAGCCTTACCCCAAGAGCTGACACCCTTACACTGTACATTGCCTCATTATCCCTCCCACAGCAGACAATTTTACCTTTCCATTAGTTTCTCCTTATCCCAGTTGAAGTGGCTGAGAAGTATCCTCGTGATTGTGGCTGGATTCTGGGGAGGTAAAAGACAAGATCAAATTACACAATGTCCTTTGTTTGAAGCACACTTCCTGCAATTCATATCTTTAACTGCAGACAGAAGTTGATGCTAACTCTTCTCTAGGTTTCCTCTGTTACTAAATAGTTGACACACAAATGACATTCATAATTGTCATATTGGTGCTAAAGCTCTACAATTGGAAGAGAACACTTTAGCGGATGCACTGAACTACCACACGGTGCATTTCAAGTATTTTTGAGTCAGAGGAGGGTTCAACACACAAGTGAACATAGTCTAAGCTGATAGTAGGGCAGACGCTGTGCTGCTGTTGTGGAACTATTAAGCTGTAGCCCAGACTGCTTGTTCCAAAGTTTTAACTGCATTGACTGAAACAGAAAGGAGTTTCCCTTTAAGTCCTGGTCAACACTATTCACTTAATAGCCACCACAACAGGGTTTAGACACAAAATAGCTGCTGCAAACAACCAATGCACCTTAAAAAGATTTGCTTTCTGTAAAACAACTATTTCAGATATATTATGACACGATATTGCATAAATTCAGTTCTCCTTCACCATTGCTATCAGTAACAGACCTGTATCCGTTCTTAAAACTGGGACTCCTAACAATGAGTAAACATGGACAATCCCACCCTAATTAGCAGTACAAGTATCGGAATCCACCAAACACAATCATGTATTATAATGTAGTTGAGGTCAGGAGTCTCGGGTTGCTGTGTAATAAGACACTGGAGTACTATCAGGACCAAATGACATAGAATTATTAAAAACATACAATGGTCTTCAGAGAAGCTAACAACAACTCTAGTTATAGGCGAGTAAATTTTGGCATACACAAGGCCTTTTATTCAATTTTATTTATTCAGTTAAAGAATTACTATACATTCTATCTCACAGGAACTTATCAGCAGTGTGTGACTCAACCATCAATCTGAGTTGATAAAGCTGGGACTGCAAAATTGTAAATAAAAGCACTCCATTAACACAGTGATCCTACCTTGGTTAACACATGGCTGATACACACATTCATCAGCTCTTCATGGGAAGTGGACGTTACAAGATAAGCATTTATTGGCCATCCTTAATTGCCCTCAAGATGGTGAGCTGCCATCTTGATTCGCTGTAATCTGAGATGTATGAACACCCATACTGCTGCCAGGAAGGAGTTCCAGTATTCTGGTAGAACGATGATGAAGAAACAGCAAAATAGTTCCAAGTCAGAATGATTGTTCAGGTGGTGGTGTATCCCAATGTGCCCAGTGTCCTTGACTTTTCAGTTGGTAGAGATGACAAATTTGGATGGAGTAGTTGAAATCTTGGCAGCATATCTTACAGATGGTGCACGCCACTGTGCAATGATGGTGAAAGGATGTGAATGCTTAAGATGGTCAATATTGTGTAAATAAAGCAGCCTGCTTTGTTTTGGAGTGTTGTTGAAGCTACACTCCTCCAGCCAGTTCCATCATATGCCTGATGGTGGAAAGGTTTGGACAGTCAGCTAGTGAATCACATCCCCACAGAATACTTAGCCACCAATCTAGTCTACTGGATCTAATATTTATGTGGCTATTTTAGTGAAATTCCACCCTGGTGGGTGAAGAGATACTGTTCCTTCAAGACTAGGGCATTGAGAGTGCATGAGAGCTTTTCCTACCCCATATGTATTGCAGGAGACTTTATACAAAATGGTTAAAAACTCAAAATGAGGAAATGAAATGGATCAGGTGCCAAGAGAAAACCTGAGGCAAGGGTCAGACACAAAAGAGAAAATCCTAATATGAACATAAAACAAACAAAAAAGTGCTAATTGTTCTCCTGTATTTTTCATTTAATCAATAGGTCCAAACTGGCTGCCATTTTTCCACACATACACAAGTTGGTACTCAAGTGCCTGGAAAGTGCTTTAGGATCCCGAGGTTGTGAAAAAGACCATAGACAACAAATGGTCTTTCTTTTTAACCAATCTGCTGGATCTGCAATGAATGAGGACAGAGTGGAAAGGGACAGCATATCACAAAAACCTTGAAAAACAGTCAATTCTTCAGGGAAGATGTTTTTCACTTAATAAAAAATGATGAGTTGATAAAAAAGAATACAAGCATATGAATTAGAAGTAGGGCACTCAGTCCCTTGAGCCTTTGCCATTCAAGAAAATGATAACAGACCTGATTTTAACTTCAACTTCACATTCCTGCCTATCCCCAATAGCTTCTCACTCTCCTGCTCATCAAGAACACAAGAGCTTTCCTATGCGCCATGAGGTACTGATAGGCACTGATTTAAATAGTTGAACCAATTCATGCAGCTTTGGAATGGTGTTCAAATTCCCATAAGAGCCTTCGTTGCTAATTTTTAATTAAGAATTTATTTATGGAATGTGAGAAACCCTAGCAAGGTCAACATTTATTGCCCAATACTGAATTACTTCTCACTGTTAGTACAAGAGTAAATATAGCAGCCAATTTGCCCAGTGAGAGAAAACTGAGAAAAAAATAGCACAATCAGTTATGACGGTGACGGTGGCTGAGGAAGGGATGTTAGCCAAGACGTCAGGTGAGGTGTGAGCTTTTAGTTCAAACAGTGCTGTGGGATCTTCCACATCTATCCCAACTGGCAGGCTTCCATTTAACATCCAGAAGAAGATACTTCCAATAGCGCTGGACAAGCTTATATGCTCACATTGTATAGAGGGGTTGGATTGAGAAGCAAGTACACTACCAAGTGCCTGACATCAGATATAGAGACTATAAGCACCCAAGCAAGCAGGCAACACAGCAAATGTCAATTTCAAAGCTGCTGGAAAAGACTCCAGGGACCTTTGTGAGCTATTACAAGACTTAACCATACATGGCACAAACCCCATGGTGCAGAGAAGCACCACCGTCACCTCAGCACACCCCCACACCAGCTACCCTCTGTGAAACTCAGTTTTTGCAACATTTTAAAACATAGCTGAATAGATCATTGCAACCAGATTTGGGTACAAATACCTTACAGCCCAGATAACAACATACATTACACAGAACAAATACGTAGGCGGAAACTATCAAAAACACATCTTACCAAAGGGTTCAAAGTACGCTGTAAACCTTAACAGCAAAACTCTATGTAACTCCCAACAAAATTACCTCCCTAGAGACTTTGTTCCCTGTAGAACAATTTAATTCAGTCAAGATGTAAGATTACATCAACGAATGTTTTCTAATGTGAAGTAGCATTCTCATTCATAGATGTAGAGTCATCTATTCAAATTCAAATACCTGCCCCTTTTCCTGTATCTTTCTGTAATCTTCCTTTGAAATATTTCTCCAATTATCTTTTAAATAACATTAGTCTCTCAACAGTCACTTGCGCTAAAACATTTTAGCCATGGTCAATGAATAAACTCAGTGTTCTGTCTAGGATTGTTAGCAACTTGGTGTACATAAGGGGCTAAGCATCTGATAATCTTCATAGTCCCTCAATCTGCTACCACTTTGTTGTACAACTCAACATGTTTGGATGCACAGAATACATACTGTATACCACTGGATATTCTTCATAGTTCAACAGAATACAAGAAGAAAGTCCTTACATAATAATACATGAAAGTCATGCTAACAGCTATAATGCTGTATAAATGAATATATACACAGCCAGCAAGTGTAGTTTTGCCACATTATTGTACACAACGGATCTAATTTTTAAATCCTGATCCACAGAAAGCTGCAACAGCACATAAACATTTTAAAATCTATTTACAGACAATACACTGACTGTAGTAATTGGTGATAAAGAGGATACATCGCTCTGCAGAAATTTAAATACACACTTAAACAGTCCATCATTTTGACGATTGTTTGATGACCCTGGCAAAAAATATCAAACTCCCAATAAACAGAGCTACACATTGTAGTAAGTCTTTGCTTAGTGGCTGTCTGCAACATGATTCAGATGCAAATTGCCCCACCCAGACACAAATTTCAGTTTCTGCTGGGTAGAGCAGGCTGCCATCCTGGCTACCTCTGGGAGAAAGCGGCAGAATAGTTAACCGTGAGCAGCCAAGGATTGGACCACAGCCAGCAGTCTGCCTGCACGCTCACCATAGAGACGAGCTCAAAAGTAATGACGGGTAGGCTTAGCTTCATCTCACCCAAACAAAGGAAAAATCATCCATTCTGATCCTGGCCAGTGCAACATTGGAGTACTGAACTGAAGGGCACTCTTCACTCTGTTCAGAGCCCATGTTCAGGACTCCAATTCCATTTAAGGCTGAAGCAGAAGTGCTCCAGCCAGCAAAGGTTTATTTTGATCAGTTGGTTGTGTTTTGGGTAGAAAATCTGCATGTTTCAATCTTCTAATGAGATCAATGGAAACCTGTAACTTTTGAAGGAAGTGTCCAGGCTAAACTCCTCTTGAGCTTGCTGCGCAGGAGTCACAATACTTTTACAAAGAATGTACAATACACAAGGAAATTAACAAATAAGTCAAATTTCACATTTAGTTCAAAATGCTCCTCAGCGACTAATCTGTAAGCCAGCACCGCACTAGATCAAAACACTCCCTCCAACCACATCCCAAGATTAGAATGATAGAACCTGGAGATGTACTGTTGACATATTAAAGAAAACACCATACTACAACCAGCAGGTTGTGCTGAAATCCTAGTACATCATGCTAAACCACTGCTGGCTAAAGCCTGAAATGTGAGAGCGCTCACTCAGCTTCACATTTAGAAACAGGACAATTCTAGGAAATCAATTTTCTCTTCTGCAGAAAAAGAGGAAGACACTCTGGGCTTGCCACAGCACAATGTAGAGATGCCAATGTTGGACTAGGGTAAACACAGTAAGAAGTCTGACATTACTACACCAGATACGCCACGCCACAGCAGACCAGATATTTAGATATAAAATGGATCAATCAGGGTCAATCCCCAAGTCACTTGGCCCAAGGTAACTTATGAAAAAAGAGCAGAATTAAGTTGCACATATCCCAATATAAATCAAGTCGCGCAGTAATGCAAATCAAGTTAACTGTTGAACTGAAAACTGTGGTCTCACAGAGCATTAAACTCCAACGTCAGCCTTCCTGATAGTTCAATCACGAAGACCAAGAGTATAACTCATCCAATGATGGCCAGATTTGATTCTCAGGCAAGCAGTTGAAGTTCTGATGCCAAGTCAATTTTAAGTGTGCACATAAGCAAAGTGGCACCTCTCCCTCTGTGGGCAGATATCCCTTTTGGTATTCACCACAAGAATGGCCATTAGAATCCGACATGGATGTGCAATTGGCACATTATGGAACTATATACAACTGGTTCATTCCAGAAATAGGGAACAAATTGGAGAGAGAGAGAGAGAAAGAAAAATCAACTTGTATTGAACTGGAGCCTGAGCTTCAATTTCTGGAAAAGCATCCCTGGAGGCCAATTAAGCATCTGCTCAAAATAGCAATTGCTTTTGTAAATAACTTGGGAAATCTGATTTTCATCACTCTAGAGGTTATTGGCTTCACTTCTAATGGTTCTGCCATTGCCAACCAAAAATACCCCTCCTCATCCATGTACTGCGATTTCTTTTGAAAGAAAGTAGCATAACTGAATTTTCTAGTGGAACATGAAATCCTTCAGCTGAATGACACAGGTAGTCAACATTTCAAATGTCACCAGTGGATGTTAGTTCCAAAAGGATACTGCCCCATGACTGTTCAGTGGGTTGACTGGAATTCCAAAGGTTACCCCAATGTCACCCCAACAAATCAATGTGAACAAAGGATTTAAACAACATTTCCATTCCTGATTGTTCAATAACTCCATGGACATGAATCTCCAGTGAAGAGGGGATCAGGCTCGCAGTAAATAATTCATCCACACTGTTTAACTTGGTCTTTGAGAGTTCACTAGGTTTGAAAATCTTTCTTTACTACAAATTTAGCAAATTAATGTTTCACATTACCCAATGAAGAACTTAAATATAGATTTGCTGAAAGGGCAGTGAAAGAGACCCATGTTAATATAACTAACATGCTGAATCCCAGAAGGTTGGTGACCTTCAGTGTTGGCATTTAATCCAAGATCTATTACCAAGCACATCAATGATAACAAAAACTCCCAAGCACTTCAGGTCTTCAAAGATACATGGTCTGAATATTAAAAACCTGGCCAGTTCTTATTAGGCAACCTGAATCTTTAAGGAGGATGTGGTGCCAATTAATGGGTCGCTTTGTTCTGGATGGTGTCAAGCTTTTTTATTAGAGCTGACTCATCCAAGCTGGTGGAGAGAGTATTCCATCACACTCCTGGCTGGTGCCTTATAGATGGTGGACAAATCACTCATCACAGAATACCTATGCTCTAACTGTGTTATTAACCACAGTATTCATGTTGCTGCTTCAGTTAAGTTTCTGATCAATGGTGACCCTAGCATGTTATTGACAGGTGTCCCAAGATTCAAACATAGCTGCTATTTCTGCTTTTTCAGGTAATGAGTTTACCATAACCTTGCAGAAAGTGTGTATTCATCTGCTGGGAACACAGTCTGTGTTTATGGATTTTCAGTGTCAGGAACTGCAACAAGATTTTCATATAGCCCAATCCTATTTTGCTTAGGTAAAGAGTAGCTTATGTACAGAATTAAGTTCAGTATTTTGCCCATTAATTCCTACTATAATTCACTTTTATTTTCTTCTCAGATTCATTTTTATTATGATCAACACTTCATGGCATATCATCATTTTTAAAAAAAAGGACAACCATTGCAGATTGGCAAGATGGTCCAAAGAACACCCTGCACTGAATCCAACTCAAATCATTCAATACTAACACTAGAATTCCTCCACTTTGTAAAGTGAAACATTTTAAAATGAGCATTGTCTCATTTTTTCCAACCATATATCAAATATAGTTGGTTAGCGCAGGTGGAAGGTTGTTGGTTGTAAACAAAATTAGAAGATGTTAAATAGAAATATTCAGCAGGTCAGGCAGTATCTTTGAAGAAAGAAACAAGAGTTTTCAGCTCAAAGATCTTTTGGTCGGAACTGGTTTCTAAAACCACCGAGTCATGGGATTAGAGAAACCTGGTTTAAACCTATTGGATTAAGCAATTTAAATGCTGGGGCCAGCAGCCCCAATATTATATTTTTGGTTAAATATCATTACAACATACTTCAGGCAAGCTCTTACTTTAATCTCTTCCACAACTAAGTCCAATCTCCAACATTAAGACTCAACTTTATGTTCCCATTCATCCATTTCTAAATGTTGCAGACACAGAGCTATAGACTAGCTTGTGGTGTGATCACACCTTTGCTAATAGCTCATGCAATGCTTTCAAGAACACAAAACTTGTGTTAAGTTAAACAATTCCATTTTCTTTTTATTGGAGGTGTTTCAGTGAAATGGCAAGGATAGCACAGGACAACACCAAGGCAGAAAACTGCTGGCAAGACAAGATAACTCGAAGAGCAGCAGCCAACTTGCTTATTACTAACATTAGTTGCTCAAGCCAAGTGATCCAAATATCAATTTCAGCCAGTACAGTAAAACTGCAGTGCAATCAAAAGCTCAGGCAGGATAAAAACCTATGAACTTTAGCTAATAAATTTAAAACTACCTCTATTATGGGGACGTTCCTAAACCAGGAATATGGAGTACGAGAGGAAAACATGCAGCTGACTCTGTCCACACACCTGCAAACAAGGGCTCAGGAAGATTTCATTGTGTTTCCCCAATACACAATGAACACAGAATTCGTATCAATATATTCGACAAAGCCAGGGATCAGACTGATCAAAAAAATAAGCAAAACTAGCTGTCCTCCTGGCACTTGGTCAAAGTCCCAGTGAAACCCAGAAAACCCTGGTCAGTCATACCAAGCCCCAGGAAAACAGCCAGGGAGAAACCGTTCACTCATTCTGCCCACACAGACTGGCTGAGGTCCTCCCAACATTGTGCCTCTCAATCTGTTCTGCCCCCACCACAGCTCTCTCCCTCTGCCTCAGGCTACTTTATCCTCACACTGGAGTCCAGGCCTCATGTTTGAGGCCTGCTGCCTCAGGCTTTCGGCGGGTTTTCCTGCGGCGCCCTGGCCGGCTCAGCCTTACCTCGATGACCTCGTTGACCTCCCGGATGCACTCCACCATGTGCTGGACGATCTGCTCGGCGCTCAGCACCTCGTAGCGGTAATCCTCCTCTTCCTGCTCGGCGCCCAGGCCGCCTAGCCCGCCCAGGCCTCCCAGGCCGCCGCCTCCTCCGCCAACTCCATCGCCATCCTGCCCAGGCTCCAGGCCCGGCTCCTGCATCTCCACCTCGCCGATCTCGAAGTTATCCTCGGGCTCGCTCTCCTCACTGTACTCATCCTCATCGTACATATAGCCCTCGTCCGAGTCCATGCTGCTGTGTGTGTGTGTGTGTGTGTGTGAGGGTTAGTGTGAGGGCTGGTGTGTGGGGGTTTGTGAGGACTGGTGTGTGGGGGTATCCCTGCCTCAGGCTCCGCTCTCTCTCTCTCCCTCTCTCTCCCAACCCCCTCCCCCCCCGGGCAGCGTTACCGCAACAAAGGGACTGGGCCGCGCTCTCTTTCCCGGCGACACCCGCGCCGCGGCCTGCGCCCACCCGCCAGTGCAGCGCCGTCACTTCCGCCCCGCTAGCAAGCCGCTTCCGCCACACAGCTTGCCCCTCAGTGACATGTCAGTGTTCCACAGCGCGCCGACCTAGGGCGCCCCCGCTCACCGCTTCTCCCAAGCCCCGCCCCCAACACGCAAGCCACGACCCGAACACAACCTCCACTTTAAATGGCCCCGCCTCCCTCTCGCTGCCCATCTCGTTAAACCCGCCCCTTCCAGATGCCCACCCTCCGCCCCGCCCACCTCGCCACACGACCCATTTTAGCTCCGCCCCCTGACGCTTTCCGCTCCAGCCCGCCCACCTTGCGGCGGGACCTGTTCGCCCAGTTCTTTCAACCCCGACCCCTCCCGCGCGTCAGCACCCCCGCAGCCCCGCCCACTTCGCGGCACCACCAATTAGCCGCGTCCCTCCACCTCGCCTCCGCCGCCTCTCCTCCTCTTCTTCACGTCGAACTCCCGGTACGCGCACGTGGCCCCGCCCCCTCATTCCCAACTCCACCCCCTTATCCCCAGCCCCGCCCTCCCGCCAGGCCCCGCCCCTGATGTCACTGACGAATTAGAAGCCGCAGAGTTTCCTCAGGGAGCGGCGAGTTTCCCGCTCACTGTCCCGCGCCCTTCCCCTGCCCCGCTTTTAAACATCAGACATTATACGTCAGTTATAATCTCTTCAGGATTGTCCACCTCACACATTGAGAGAGCTTTGCATAGCCCCTCACTCGTTAATCCCCATCTTTCTGGGAGATATTATCGGGGCAGACCCGCTGGGCCGTTTCTGGACGCAGACGGGATTTTATGGTCTCGCTGTGGCGAGATCGAAAATTCTCGCCCGAGCGCAACGGAGATTTCCGTTGTCGGAACCTCGCCCGTTCCGTTTCCGTGTCCAGCGAGTTCTGGCTGGTATAGGGTAGGATTTTCCGGTTTTAGAGTGAGCGCGGCCGGAGAACACCCACCCTAGTTCAACGGACCTTTGCCTGACCCGTCCGCTAGGATGGTCGTGGTGGGCGGACGGACGGGATGGGAGAATTCCCCAATCATGACTGAGTTTCTGCTGTGGCCTCCTCAGCCCATGTCCTGATCCACGTAGTGAGCCATAGTCCAGGCTGGCCACAAACAGACATCCAGCAGCAGCCAACAACAACATACCCAGTGTCCCCAACCCTGTTCAGACCTCATCCCCAAGGAGCACTTCCTCAACATTGTGGAAATTACCATGAACAGAGAGAGAGGTAAGAAAATTGGTAAAGTAATAACAGAAAGCAAGGAAAAGTGAGGCTTAACTGAGAAAATGAGCCATAAATAAATAAAGGCTGGGATATTTATGGAAAATTACAGATTGGTTTTCAAAACTGAGTTGTTTGGCACGAAAGAAGAGACAACTTCTTGGAACTGCTGCAATTACTATTTTCTCAACTGAGGGAACATGAAGTTTTTTCCATTCACACTTTTTAATGTTGTCTCACTGACTCTCAATCTTTAATCTCACTTTTTTTTCCCCCAAACACTGTCTCTTTCACTGACGTGCACAGTTATACACATTCATGCTGATACAATACACTCAAATTTCATACCTTTTCCTGCCACCCAGTCTATCATTGTTTTGTGCTCATCACCAACTCAGCAACACGACTGACTAAACCTACTCTCAGTAATCTACCTGTTACACCTGTCTGTTGAAGTATTCATAGGGATGACCAACATACAGTCTTTATGGAAACAATTTCCATCTTCACATTGAAGCTATTCTCCATTGTATTGTGTGTTAAATCAGATTCAGAATAAATCTACCAGACCAAAGCTTCAGCGTATTTTAAACAGCAGCAGAATTTTATCAAACCACAATCTATAACTTCATGGCCCAGCATATCCCCCAATCTACCATTTCCATCGACTCTGGCTCAATGAGGAACGCGGGACAGCTTGATAGAAACAGGATCAGGCAGTCGGGAGTTGTTTGCTCAGTTGGCTGAACAGCTGGTTCATGATGCCAACAATGCTGGTTCAATTCCCGTACTAGCTGAGGTTATTCATGAAGGCCCCTCTTCTCAATCTTGCCCCTTGCCTGAGGTACAGTCATCCTCAAGTCAAAATCATCACCAGTCAGCTCTCCCCCTCAAAGGGGAGAATAGCCTATGGTCATCTGGGACTTTACCTTTTACTTTACCAATGTCAACCTGGTGAAGCTCCAAAACTGAATTATCTATGGAAGCAGCATGTGATATACAGAGTTAAACGATCCCACAGATCAAAGTTCTGCAGTCCTACCTCATCCAGTCGTGGATGGTGATGAAGAATTCAGAAACACACTGGAGGAGGAGGTAGTATCTCCACAAATACTCCTCCTTAATGATGGGGGAGCCCAGCACATCAATGCAAAAAAAATGGCTGGAGCACTTGCAACTATCGTCAACCGAAAGCATCAAGTGGATGATTCATCTTGATCTCCTCCAGAAGTCAGCATCACAGATACCAGTCTTCAGCTAATTCAGTTCACTGCACAAGATATCAAGAAACTGATGAATGCACTGGATACTGCAAAATCTATGGATCCTCACAACATCCCAGTAGTAGCATTAAAAACCTGAGCTCCAAAACTAGCTACATCACTAGCCAATCTGTTCAAGTACTCTGACATTTATCTGGCAATGTGGAAACTGCACTGTTATGTCTCATCCACAAAATATAGAACAAATCAGCCAGTCACCACCCTATTAATCTACTCTTGATCATCGGTAAAGAGATGGAAGGAGTTGTATGTTGCTTTTGACTGGTGAAAGAATAGTAGGAGAGACATAGAACATTACAGCGCAGAACAGGCCCTTCGGCCTTCGATGTTGCGCCGACCAATTATGAAAAAAGCAATGACCCTCCAAACTAAACCATTCCCTTCTCTTCCATAAACTTATCAACTAACCTCTTAAACGCCACCAAACTTGGCGCATCTACAACTGCCGCAGGCAGGGCATTCCACTCCCTAACCACCCTCTGGGTAAAGAACCTACCTCTGATATCCGTCCTATAACTATCACCCCTTAATTTAAAGCTGTGTCCCCTTGTGCTAGCTTTCTCCATCCTAGGAAAAAGGCTATCACTGTCCACCCTATCTAAACCTCTAATCATCTTATATGTTTCGATAAGGTCCCCTCTTAGCCGCCTCCTTTCTAACGAAAACAACCTCAAATCCCTCAGCCTCTCTACATAAGACCTGCCCTCCATACCAGGCAACATCCTGGTAAACCTCCTCTGTACCCTCTCCAATGCCTCCACATCTTTCTTATAATGTGGGGACCAGAACTGCACACAATACTCCAAGTGCGGCCGCACTAGAGTTTTGTACAGTTGCAACATGACGTTGCGGCTCCGAAATTCAATCCCCCTACCAATAAAAGCTAAGACTCCATATGCCTTCTTAACAACCTTCTCGACTTGACTGCCTACTTTCAGGGATCTATGCACATATACACCAAGATCCCTCTGTTCATCAACACTATTAAGAATCCTACCATTAGCCCTATACTCTACACATTTATTATTCCTGCCAAAGTGCATTACCTCACACTTTTCCACATTAAACTCCATTTGCCACCTCTCGGCCCAGCTCTGCAACTTGTCCAAGTCTCTCTGCAAACTATAACACCCCTCTTCACTATCTACCACTCCACCGACTTTAGTGTCATCTGCAAATTTACTAATCCATCCTTCAATACCCTCATCCAGATCATTTATAAAAATTACAAACAGCAGGGGCCCCAAAACAGACCCCTGAGGTACACCACTTGTCACCGAACTCCACGATGAATATCTCCCATCAACCACCACCCTCTGTCTTCTATCTGCTAGCCAATTCCTAATCCAATTAGCTAAATCACCCTCTATCCCATACATCTGCATTTTCTGCAGAAGTCTTCCATGGGCCACCTTATCAAACGCCTTACTAAAGTCCATATATACCACATCAACCGCCTTACCCCCATCCACCTCTTTGGTCACTTTTTCAAAAAACTCAATAAGGTTAGTAAGGCACGACCTACCCTTCACAAAACCATGCTGACTATCCCCAATCAATTCATTTCTCTCTAAATAACTATAAATCCTATCCCTAATAATTCTCTCCAATACTTTGCCCACAACAGAAGTAAGACTCACTGGCCTATAATTCCCTGGAAGGTCTCTCTTCCCCTTCTTGAACAATGGGACCACATTCGCTATCCTCCAGTCTTCCGGAACCATACCCATAACCAACGCCGACCTGAAGATCAGAGCCAGAGGCTCTGCAATCACCTCTCTTGCCTCCCAGAGAATCCTAGGGTAAATCCCGTCCAGCCCAGGGGATTTATCCAACTTCAAACCCTCAAGAATATCTAGCACATCCTCCCTATCTACTTCAATACTTTCCATTTCCATAGATATGTCTGAACAGTAATTTTATTTGATGATCAGATCATCAGCAATTGCTCCAATAAAATATAACAATGTAGTGACTTGTTCAGCATTGGATTTACGTAACCCAGTTGCAATTCTCAATCTTAAATGTCACTTCCTCTATAATGCCAAATTCTGTGTCTGATTTGCCCCTTCCATGTATCCTGGTTGGTCTGACAAAGTGAATTTAGAACCCATAGTTGTTTCAAGCTCTTAGGAGGTTTGTTTGGATTTTGAAAAATTCTTGTCACAGTAATGGAGTTTCCTCATGCCGCTTAGGCTTTTCCTGATACCCACCCGACCCTCTTTGAAAATTGTTCCTAACTTTGCAGACTTTGAAACTGATCAATGGAATTAAGGCCAGTTCACTGCTTACCTTCCTTTTGGAAATCAGTAAGAAGTCTCACAACACCAGGTTGAAGTCCAACAGGTTTATTTGGAATCACAAGCTTTTGGAGCACCGCTTCTTTCTCAGGTGAATAAGCCAACCTCAGACCTGGGCTGAGTCCAAATCCTTGGACTTTCTTCCTGTGCTGCTTGCTTACTGTGCCATAATTTTGATGCATATAAACCTGTTTTAAGGTTTACTCGCTCTTCAGTTTTTCTATCATCAGTTTTTTTTAGATTTTGCTGTTGAAGTGGAATTTTTCTCCGACCACTATGTCCTGTGATTTGACTAATAGAAAGCTAAATAATTAATTTCTTCTCTGCCACTCAGCTCCTATGAAGCTCTTCTGTATTTAACATGGCCAATCCACCTTGCCTTTCACTTTCCTCCTTTGAAACACTGCTTAAAATTTACTCCAGCCAATCTTTTGGTCCTCTGTCCTAATATCGCCTTTGGACTGTGGGAGGAAACTGGAACATCCGGAGGAATCCCTTGCAGACAGAGGGAGAATGTGCAAACTCAACACAAATGGTGACCCAAACCAGGAGCTGAATGTGGGTCCCTGGTCCTCTGAAGCAGCAGTGCTAACCACTATCTGCCATGCCACTCGTACTAATGTACAGGACTAGGTATTATTCAATCTGAGCCACCAGCTTTCTCTTTCTAAACTCCTAGTCGTGTATTTTCATTTCTTTCCTCAGTTCCACACACTAATACTTTTAGCCCTGAACACTCTAAAACTCCAGGAATTATGAACAGTGTTATTATGTGTCATGTTACACAGCAACCTGCTCACCAGTGTCCATTTTGCATTTGTCCAGGGCTGGCTTCATCTGTCCTTTTCTCTAACCTCTGCTGATGCTACAGTCTCCAACATCTCTGCGCTCATCCAGTTTAGGTCTTATGAACATCCTTGAGTTTAATTGCTGCATCACTGACACTTCTGCTGTCCAGGCCACAAACTCGAGAGTTCATGCTGTAAACTTCTTTGCCTCTCCACCTTACTTTCCTTCTTTGAAACAGTCCTTAGGGTAACACAGTAGCACAGTGGTTAGCACTGCTACTTCCCAGCGCCAGAGAACCAGGTTTGTTTCCTGGCCTCAGGTCACTGTCTGTGAGGAGTTTGCATGTTCTCCCAGTGTTTCCTCTGGGTGCTCTGGTTTCCACCCACATCCTGAAAAGTGTGCTGGTTAGGTGCATTGAATTGAACAGGTGCCAGACTGTGGCAATTAGGGGATTTTCACAGTAACTTCATTGCAGTGTTAACGTAAGCCGCAGTTTTCCTGCTGGCCAATAACCTAAATTATTTTCAATTGAACTGTTGTCTACACATATTCAGATCTTGCCCTCATAAAAACACAGAATAAAAGAAAGACACAAAGTTGTAGGCAACAAAGAAAGAAAGAGAAATAAAGCAAACACATAAAAGGAAGCCACGATTAAAGATATAAAAATGTACACTCTTACACCAGAAAAAGTGGCCTTAATCCACCATCATGCTAGCTTCCTAAAAGAGTTATACTTAGTCTTATCGCCTACCACTTCCCCATATCCCTTTGAAATACTGCATTTCCTTTTTTAAAAATACTGTGAAATCCTGAGAATTACAATGAATAGTGAATTGGAAAGGCAGATGCAATCTTGGCCTTTATTTCAAAGGGAATGGAGTATAAAAATAGGGAAATATTGCTAAAACTATACAAGGCATTAATTAAACCACACCTGGAATACTGTCAATAGTTCTGATTCCCTTATCTGAGGAAAGATTTACTGGCATTAGAAATAGTCCAGAGAAGGTTCGCTTTGGATCCAGGTATTGAGGAATTTTCTTATGAGGAGAGCTAAGTAGGTTGGGCCTGTACTCATTGAAGTTTAGAAGAATGAGAGATGACCTTATTGAAACAAATAGGATTCTCAGGAGGCTTGATAGTGTAAATGCTGAGAGAATGTTTCCTCTTGTGGTAGAGTTTTGGAGCAGAGGGCATAATCTCAGAATAAGGGGTGGGTCATTTAAAACAGAAGTGAGCATTGTTAAGTATGTTCAAGATTTTTAATCAGCAAGGGAATCAAGGGTTATGAGGATAATATGGGAAAGTGGAGTTGAGGACTATCACATCAGATTACTCATGATCTCATCGAATGCCAGTGCAGACTTGGTGGACCGAATGGCCTACTGCTATTACATCTTACTCTTCACAGGACTCATAGAAGTATGAGCCTGCAGGAGTCATTAGAACTTTATAAAATGGCCATATGGCACACAATTGGCACATGGAGTTTAATTTCAACAAATGCTAGGTTGATTGAACCAGGGCAGGACATACTCAGTTAATGATAAGGTGTTGGGGGAAGTTACAGAACAAAGAGATCCAGGGGTACATGTTCATAGTTCCTTGAAAGTGGAGTCACAGGTGGACAGAGTAGTGAAGAAGGCATTCAGCATGCTTGGTTTCATTGATCAGAACATTGAATATGGGAGTTGGGACATCTTGTTGAAGTTGTACAAGATATTGGTAAGGCCATACTTGGAATACTGTGTACAATTCTGATCACCCTCTTATAGAAAGGATATTATTAAACTGGAAAGAGTGCAGAAAAGATTTACTAGGCTGTTACTGGGACTTGATGGATTGAGTTATAAGGAGAGGCTGGATAGACTGGGACTTTTTCCTCTGAAGCGTAGGAGGCTGAGGGGTGATCTTATAGAGGTCTATGAAATAATGAGGGGCTCAGATCAGTTAAATAGTCAATATCTTTTTTCAAAGGTAGAGGAGTCTAAAATGAGAGGGTGTAGGTTTAAGGTGAGAGGGGAGAGATACAAAGTGTCTGGAAGGACAATTTTTTCACACAGAGGGTGGTGACTGTCTGGAACAAGCTGCCACAGATAGTAGTACAGGCGGGTACAATTTTGTTTTTTAAAAAGCATTTAATTTAGATAGTTATATGGGTAAGGGTACAGAGGGATATGGACCAAATGCAGGCAATTGAGATTATCTTAGAGGTTTTTAAAAAAAAGCACACGGACAAGTTGGGCCGAAGGGCCTGTTTCCATGCTGTAAACCTCTATGACTATAATTCAGGAATAGATGAAAACATTACTAGCCCTTTGGAACTCAGCTCATTCCATAGGAGCTCAAGGAAACAAGTGTACACCATGTGGCCCATCAAGCCTGCGCTGCCATGCAATATGATTATGCTGCAATTCCTGTACATTGTTCGAAAGAAAAGTCATCAACCTAAATCATTAATTATTTTTCTGTCTCCACAAATACTGCCTGACTTGCTGAGTATTTTCAGCATTTTCTGTTTGTATTTCTGATTTATAATATTTGCAGTATTTTGTTCAAATATTTAAGCTTAGAATTAAAACAAATTGGAAATTCAGTCACTCCATGTTTAACTTGGCTAGGTTTGAGAAAGGGTATGTTCGGAATAAACACATGGGAAAGCAGTACTTGGCCACCATTCTCTCAGATCTAAACGAAATAGCATTAACATCAAAGCACTAATAAATAGGAACCAGGGACCCGGGTTCAATTCCCAGCTCGAATCACTGTCTGTGTGGAGTTTGCACTTTCTTCCTGTATCTGCGCGCATTTCCTTCAGGTGCTTCGGTTTTCTCCCACAGTCCAAAGATGTGCAGGTTAGGTGGATTAGCTGTGCTAAATTACCCCTTAGTGTCAGAGGGAACTAGCTCGGGTAAAATGCATGGGGTTATGGGAATTGGGCCTGGGTGGGATTGTGGTCAGTGCAGACTCGATGGGCCAAATGGCCTCCTTCTGCACTGTATAATTCTATGAATTTCTATTGCATGTTCAGTCTCCATCTTTTAATTAAAATATCTTTTATGAGAAAGACACTCAATTTACTGGTGGATACACAAAAATGTTTAACTAAAAAAGTTAAACATGGCATCAAACATTAAAAACAACATATAATTGTGCAAAACTGAGTGGCAGGTCAGAAGTTTGAATAGGATATTAAAAAAGCAAAGAGCAATTAAAATATTTACAAGGAGCAAAAAATTAGAGTAGGAAAGAAATCTAGTTAGATATATAAAGACAGATAGTTAAAAAAATGTTTGTTAAAATGAGCAATGGTCCTATAGAAAGTGAGTCAGAGAAGTTAATGGAAAATAAAAAGATGACAGATGAATTCAACAGGTATTTTGCAACAGACTTCATTGTAGAGACTACATCCCAGAAATAGCTGCAAATCAGAAAATGGAAGGAAGGGAGGAACTCAAGAAATCACCAGGGAAGTAGTATATAGCAAATTGTTGTAAAAAGTCTGTGATGTGGTGTTTGCAGGATTGACTTCAGGAAGCTTTGAAAGTTCAGTGGCCCCTGGGTTTTTGAACTTTCTGCCAAGGAAAACATGTTTCTCCTGTCTGTTCCATCTCTATCCCTCACAATTTTATATACCTCAATCATATCCCCTTTTTTGTTCCAGGAAAACAAATCCAACCTCTCCAATCCTCTGCGTAGCTACAATTCTCCAGCTCTGATAACATTAACATAGAACATAGAACATTACAGCACAGAACAGGCCCTTCGGCCTTCGATGTTGTGCCGACCAAAATAAAAAGCAATGCCCCTCCAAACTAAACCATTCCCTTCTCTTCCATATACTTATCAATTAACCTCTTAAACGCCACCAAACTTGGCGCATCTACAACAGCTGCAGGCAGGGCATTCCACTCCCTAATCACTCTTTGAGTAAAGAACCTACCTCTGATATCCGTCCTATAACTCATACCCCTTAATTTAAAGCTGTGTCCCCTCGTGCTAGCTTTCTCCATCCTAGGAAAAAGGCTATCACTGTCCACCCTATCTAAACCTCTAATCATCTTATATGCTTCAATAAGATCCCCTCTTAGCCGCCTCCTTTCTAACGAAAACAACCTCAAATCCTTCAACCTCTCTTCATAGGACCTGCCCTCCATACCAGGCAACATCCTGGTAAACCTCCTCTGTACCCTCTCCAATGCCTCCACATCTTTCTTATAATGTGGCGACCAGAACTGCACACAATACTCCAAGTGCGGCCGCACTAGAGTTTTGTACAGCTGCAACATGATGCTGCGGCTCCTAAATTCAATCCCCCTACCAATAAAAGCTAAGACTCCATATGCCTTCTTAACAACTTTATCCACTTGACTGCCTACTTTCAGGGATCTATTGACACATACACCAAGATCCTTCTGTTCCTCAACACTATTAAGAGCCCTACCATTAGCCCTATACTCTACACATTTATTGTTCCTGCCAAAGTGCATTACCTCACACTTTTCCACATTAAACTCCATTTGCCACCTCTCGGCCCAGCTCTGCAACTTGTCCAAGTCACTCTGTAAACTATAACACCCCTCTTCACTATCTACCACTCCACCGACTTTAGTGTCATCTGCAAATTTACTGATCCATCCTCAATACCCTCATCCAGATCATTTATAAAAATTACAAACAGCAGGGGCCCCAAAACAGACCCCTGAGGCACACCACTCGTCACCGAACTCCACGATGAATATCTCCCATCAACCACCACCCTCTGTCTTCTATCTGCCAGCCAATTCCTAATCCAATTAGCTAAATCACCCTCTATTCCACACATCTGCATTTTCTGTAGAAGTCTTCCATGGGCCACCTTATCAAACGCCTTACTAAAGTCCATATATACTACATCAACCGCCTTACCCCCATCCACCTCTTTGGTCACTTTCTCAAAAAACTCAATGAGGTTAGTAAGGCATGACCTACCCTTCACAAAACCATGCTGACTATCCCCAATCAATTCATTTCTCTCTAAATAACTATAAATCCTATCCCTAATAATTCTCTCCAATACCTTGCCCACAACAGAAGTAAGACTTACTGGCCTATAATTCCCTGGAAGGTCTCTCTTCCCCTTCTTGAACAATGGGACCACATTCGCTATCCTCCAGTCCTCCGGAACCACACCCGTAACCAACGACGACCTGAAGATCAGAGCCAGAGGCTCTGCAATCTCCTCTCTTGCCTCCCAGAGAATCCTAGGGTAAATCCCGTCCGGCCCAGGGGACTTATCCAACTTCAAACCCTCGAGAATTTCTAACACATCCTCCCTATCTACTACAATACTTCCCAATTTGCAACCCTGTACCTCAGTGTTCTCCATAGCTACATTTCCAGCACTCTGCGTGAATACCGAAGAGAAATATTTATTCAGTGCCTCACCAATCTCTTCAGGCTCCACGCACAACTTCCCACTGCTGTCTATGACTGGCCCTAATCTTGCCCTAACCAATCTTCTATTCTTAACATATCGAAAGAAAGCTTTAGGATTCTCCTTAATCCTATCAGCCAACATCTTCTCGTGTCCCCTCTTAGCTCTCCTCAATTCACTTTTTAGCTCCTTCCTGGCTAATCTATAGCTATCCATTGCACTAACTGAGCCTTCAAGCCTCATCCTGACATAAGCCTCCTTTTTCTTCTTAACCAGCAAATCAACTTTTTTCGTACACCAAGGCTCTCTTACTCGACCATTTCCTCCCTGCCTGACAGGGACATACTTATCAAGGACTCGCAGCAGCTGCTCCTTGAATAAGCTCCACATTCCAGATGTTCCCAGTCCCTGTAGTTTCCTAGTCCAATCTATGCACCCTAATTCTCTCCTGATGGCCTCATAATTACCCTTCCCCCAGCTATAACTACTGCCCCCAGCTTCATGCCTATCCCTATCCATCACTAAGGTGAACGTAACCGAATTGTGGTCACTATCACCAAAATGTTCACTAACTTCCAAGCCTAACACCTGGTCTGGCTCATTGCCCAGCACCAAATCCAATGTAGCCTCACCTCTAGTTGGCCTATCTACATACTGAGTCAAAAAACCTTCCTGCACACTCTGTACGAAAACTGACCCCTCTAACGAGCTAGAGCTATAGCTATTCCAATCAATATTAGCAAAGTTAAAGTCCCCCATCACAATTACCCTACTACTTTCACTCCTAATCAGAATTGACTTTGCAATCCTTTCCTCAACCTCTCTAGAACTATTAGGAGGTCTGTAAAAGACTCCCAACAGGGTGACCTCTCCTCTCCTGTTTCTAATCTCAACATTCTAGTAAGTCTTCTCTGTACCCTCTCTCCAGAGCAATTACACCCTTCCTGTAATATGGTGACCAGAACTGCACACAATACTCCAGTTGTGGTCTCATTAGCATCTTAAAAAGTTTCATTATTATATCCCCACTTTTGTATTCTATACATCTGTCAATGAAGGAGAACAGAACATTTTGTATGTTTTCTTTACAACCTTATCTATCTGTACTGCTACTTCAGGGACCTGCGCACTTGCATGCCAAGATCTCACACATCATCTACCGCTCTCAGTATATTCCCTTTTATTATGTATTCCCTTTTATTGTTTGACCTTCCTAAATGCATTACTGCATTACATTCATCAGAGTTGGTAAATCTGCCACTTTCCTGCCCATTTCACCAACCTATCTATATAATTTTGGAGCTTACAGCTATCTTCAACACTCTCCACTACAAAACTAATTTTTGTGTCATCTGCAAATTTCCCAATTGTGCCCTCTATGTTCAAGTCCAAATCTTTAATATAAAACAACAGCACGGATCCTAATACCAGACCTCATGAAACTGCTTACAACAGCTTTCCATTCACAAGGACAGCCATCAACCACAGCTCTTTATTTCCTGATATTAAGCCAACTTTGGGTCCAATTTGTCACCTTTCCTCATATCCCATGGGCTGTCATGTGGGACCTTGTCAATTGCCTTACTAAAATCCATGTAGACAACATCCACTACACTACCTCATCAATCCTCATTGTCACTTCCTCAAAGAATTCAGTCAAATTTGTCAGGCATGACCTTTATGGTATAGACCTTAAACCAGGATTTACTCCTGAAGCCTTGCCTTGAAGCACCCTGTCCATCAGAAGCATTAGATCGTTTTGAGCATGCTTCCTCAATTGTCCTGCAGCTAGAGCAATATTATCTACCTGCTCAAAGTAGAAAATGTTTTCACACAAATTACTTATCAATGAACTATTTGGTAAGGTTAGTCGTGAAAGACCTTCTGTGCTCCATGACGGCTGGACTAACAATACTTGATAGTATACATGTATGCTGACAACAACAATGCACATCTCTGCATCCTGCTGTCTGTCAATGATGGAATCCTGGTATGTGATCCACACTTGTCGTTAATGGATGATGGTCTGTCAATAAAGTGAATTTCCTCTCCTTCAGGAATTGATACAATCTTTTTTATCCCAAAGATAATTCTTAAGGTTTCTTTCTCTCTGCACATAATTGCGTTTGGCTTTACTCAAAGCAAAGGCAGTCAGTTTCTCTTCATCTGAAAGCATAATGTGGGATACCACTGTCCCAACACCATAGGGTGATGCGTCACACTCTAACTGCAAATTTGAATCAAAATACGTCAGGACTTGTGACTTGAGCAGTGCTTCCTAGGTTTACACATTTATCCACCCACTTCCACTTTTCATTTTGATGCAGTAATTATGCAAAGGCTTTACAATAGTCTCAAAATTGGGAACAAACCTTCTATAGAGTAAGCATAAGAAAGATCAAAGTTGATTAACATTCTGAGATACAGATGCCTTGGGTAATAGCTTTGACTTTCGAAGGCGACTTATGTAGTCCCTTGGCATTGATGACATGATCCAGATATTCAGTTGAGAATTGGAAAAGTTTGTATTTGTCCTTTCAGACTCTTAAACCATAATCTTTTAATCTTTGCAATGTACCATCCAGGTTGCAGGGATGTTCTTTCTTGTCCTTCCTAGTAAACAGAATGTCATCTAGGTAACACTGGACTCAGTTTAACCCGCTTAAGATTTGGTCCGTTGCTCATTTGGAAAAATGTGAAACTGAAGTGATGCCAGATGAAGTGAAATATCAAAATAACCCTTTGTATATGTCACAATTGTCAGGAACTGTTGTGGATCCGGATTCATTTGTTGATATGCTTGACTGAGCTCAATCTTATTGAAGTGTTGGCCTCCAGCCAACCCTATGATCAGGTCATCAATCAAGGGTACAGAATATTGTTCCGCACAAAATACAGGATGCATAGTTACTTTGAAGTCACCACAAATCTAGATCTGTCTTTTTGTAATACTGGTACGATTGGTGTAGTTCATTCACTAAAGTTAACAGCTTTTAGGACTTGTAGCTTAACCACTCATTCTAATTCCTCTACTTTCTGTCTCATTGCATAAGGCACCAACCTTATCTTTAAACAGTCTCTGATCTTTGATCTTCAACTTTACTGAAATGTCCTTCATATTTCCTAGTTCACTGTTGAAAGTAACAGCATGCTTTTTCAGGATTTTAACGTGACTTGATTTGGAATCAAAAGAGAAAATGCTGGAAAATCTGGCAGCATCTGTAAGGAAAAAAAAGAGTTGATGTTTTGAGTGCACATGACCCTTTGTCAAAGCTAAAAGACATAATAGAATCTGTCAATAGTTTTACTTCAGTCCAATTTAGCAGGATCTTTTCCAACCAAGTTTTTTTCATTAGTACCAGATAATTTGTCTGATATATGTGCAAGGACAGATCAGCTGCCTGACCATTTAGTCTTAGTGCTACATCATTACAGCTCGTCATTGGAATCATTTCTCTATTGTAAGTTTTTAACACAATTTGAGGGTTTCAGAGAGATATGCCAGAGCTTTTCTTTCACAACATCTGGTATCAGTGAGATTGTCCACCTTCATTTTTACCCGTTGAGTAATGGAGTGACCGGGTTTCATCAGCAATAACTGGTACATTTAAAGATAATTCATTTTAGGATTCAGTTGAATCTCTCCTCTCGTCCTTGCTGTACTATATGGACACTTTTTCCTTTGTTCTGTTTGCCAGTTTGCCAATTCACTTATGCCTGAAACTTGGTTCTTTTCCAAATATGAGTGTTCAATGTGGCCCTTTCTTCACAATTTATGTACATGATTTCTTTGCACCAACAATCTGCTGCTGACTGTCCTGTCTTTGCACATCTATGTTAAGTATCAGTCTGAATTTCAGCTAACATCTTGTGAATCCTTGTGTTTGAACGCAACTGTTGGGCTTTTTTGGTTTCTAGTTTCATTGATGCAGCAACTAACAAAGTTTTCTTTAAAGTCAGATTTTTTTTCGGTTAACAACCCCTGCTTTTGATTTGCCTCACTCCTCATACCACAGAGCATTCTTTCCCAGTTTGTATCATTTAATACATCCCCGAACTCGCAGTAACCAAAAGATAAAATGCTGGAAAATCTCAGTAAGTCTGGCAGCATTTGTAAGGAGAGAAAAGAGCAGATGGTTCGAGTCCCGCTGACCCTTTGTCACAGCTAAAAGGCACAGAAACTGGGAGATATTTATACTGCAGGGGGAGGGAATGAAAGATGAATCATAGCCACAAAAACAAGGGGAAAGGCTAAGAGGGGTTAATGACAGAATCGAAGGTGTGAATGGCCAAATGATAGAGAAGCTGAAATAAGAGGATAAGCAGTGACAATAACTTTTGGATTCAGATTCCAGCATGCACAGTAATTTGCTTTTATCCCAAATTCGCAATGTTATGTCCACTTTTTTAGTGCTTCCACAAATTGTGCAATCAATTCCTCCTCTGAAGCTGATTGCACTTCTGAAATCTAAAATTTTCTGCAATGATTAAAGGTTTTGGTGAATCGTGGCCCTGCAAAATTTCCATAATTTCTTCATATGTCTCTGTGCCTGGTTTTGCCAGCTGCACTGGATCTTTGGGGGTAAATTTTTTCCGTTCCATTATGCTCAGGAATAGGGAACTTTTATATCCTCTACTGTCTTGGTAGCCTGTACAAAATAGTCAAACCGTTCCATATACCAGCTCCATCGCTCTGTACTTTCATCAAAAAGTTCTATGGCACCCGACGTTCTTGCCATTGTCTCTCTATAGTAGGACCTGAGTGTGCACAGTGTGCCATGAAATTTTAACACTACCTTGCTTCATTTCTCTTAAACTAAGGCACAACCGAGCCTCAGCCTGCCTTTTCCTTTGTTTGAAACACCTAACTATGTTGCTACTCACAGTAACTGAATTCATTTTGGGCAGAGCGTGTGGCAAGTTCTCTTTAAAATTTTTTTTTTAGTTTCTTTTCAATGATATTAGGTTCCTCTTGTGTTTGACAATGTTTGTGTGGTGTTCACAGAATTGACTTTAGGAGGCCATGGCTTTACTCAGAAGATGTTAACACTACAGGCTGCGATCTTACACTGCCCAGTTACCAGTGCAAATAGTCAATCATATCGTCTCTGATGACATATCGCATTCTCTTAAAGTGTCCCGCTTCAGCTGCAATGCCCCTAATAAAGAATTGCCATGAATAATATAAAAACACAACACCTGCATCCTGATAGACTTCATTCTGGGCTCTTAAAGGAAGTGGCTCATGATATAGTTGATGCATTTTAATTTTTCAAAATTCATTAGATGCAGGGATGGTTCTGTTAGATTGGAAAATAGCAAATGTAATTCTTTTGTTCAGAAAGGGAGAGAGACAGAAAGCAGGAGATATAGGCCAGTTTGTTTAACACCTGTCAGGGGGAAAATTGTTAAAGTTGTTATGATGTGGAGATACTGGTGTTGGACTAGGGAGGGCAGAGTAAGAAGTCCAAAAGGTTTATTTGGAATCACAAGTTTCCAGAGTGCTGCTCTTTCATCAGACTTTAATCTAAAGTTGTTATAACAAAGCATTTTGATAAATTCAAGGCAATTAGGCAATGTCGGTATATCTTTGTGAAAGGAAATCACGTTGAATCAATGTATTGGCATTCTTTGAAGGAGTAACAGATACTGTGGATAAAAGTGGATGTACTGTATTTAGATTTTCGGAAGGCAATGGATCAGGTGCCTCATCAAAAGTTATTGTCAAAAATAAAAGTTCATAGGATGAGGGGCAGGGGTCACATATTGGAGGGTTGGCATGGTGGCAGGGACTTGGGTTTGATTCCCAATTTGGGTCACTATCTGTGTAGAGTTTGCACATTCTCCCCATGTCTGTGTGGGTTTCCTCTGGGTGCTCCAGTTTCCTGTCACATTCTAAAAGATGTGCTGGTTAGGTGCATTGACTCAAACAGGTTCCGGACTGTGGCGACTAGGGAAATTCCACTGTAACTTCATTGCAGTGTTAATGTAAACTTTACTTTTGACTTTTAAATTTTAACAGGAAACAGAATAGGCATAAATGGTCCATTTTCTGGTTGGCAGGAAGTGATGATTGGTGTGCCTCAGAGATCAGTGTTCTGGCCTCATTTTTACAATCTATGCAAATGATTTGGGTGAAGAGACTGATGTATCTTTGCTAAATTTGCGATGGCACAAAGATGGTTAGGAAAGTAAGTTCTGAAGTAGACACAAGGAGGCCACAAAAAGATATAGATTGGTTAGGTGACTGGAGTTAAATCTGGCAAATGGAGCATAATGTGGGAAAAGGTGAGGCTGTTAATTTTGGCAGGACAAATTTTAAAAAAGTTCATTATCTAAATGATGAGAGATTGCAGAGTTCTGAGATGCAGAGGGATCTGGATGTCTGGATGAATTATAAAAGGTTAGTATGCAGGTGCGGCAAGAAATTAGGAAAGCTAATAGAATGTTATCATTTATTACAAATGGAATTGAATATTAGTATAAGGAAGTCATGCTTCAGTGATACATGGCATCTGTGAGACCACATCTGGATTAATGTGTATAGTACTGCTCTCCTTATTTAAAGAAAGATATAAATGCATCAAAAGCAGTTTCGAGAAAGTTTACTAGATTAACACCTGGAATGGCTGGGTTGTCTTATGATGAGAGGCTAGACTTGTATCCATAAGATCCTGAGGGATATTGGATGTGGAGAAAACGTTTTCTCTCAATGAAGAATCTAGAACTAGGGGCCACCCATTCTATTTAATACGGAAATGAGGAAAACAAAATTCTAAGGGTTATGAGATTCTCTTCCTCAAAAAAATCATTGAGGCAGAGTCTTTGAGTATCTTTAAGGCAGTAGATAGATTCTTGATCAGCAAGGAAGTGAAATCCAGAGGTAGGCAGCAATATGGAGTAAGGTTAAAATTCATTCAGACATGATCTTATTGAATGACGAAGCAGGCTCAGGGACTGCGTGGCCTATTCCTGCCCTTAATTCATATGTTCAGATGTTTACTTTTGTGATTTAAAATAAAACAAGTTGCCTAATCCAGGGTTGTGGCTTTTCTAGCAACTCAGCTGTGAACACATCACTTAGCAGCACTGTTAACTTGTGACGATGACTCACAGGCTTTCACAAAACAGGTGAGTCAAATACTCAATTTATACGAGAGCACTGTCATCTGAGCAGGTCATCTGAGCAGAGCACCTGGGCAGCACGTTGACACATGGTTAGTATTGCTGCCTCAGTGCTAGGGGCCTGGGTTCGATTCCCAGCTTGAGTCACTCTCTGAGTAGAATCTACACATTCTCCCTGTGTCTGCATGGGTTTTCTCCGCTGCTCCGGTTTCCTCCCACAGTCTGAAAGATGTGCTGGTTAGGCCGTGCTAAATTCTCTCTCAGTGAATCTGAACAGGTGTCGGAGGGTGGCGATTAGGGGATTTTCACAGTAACTTCACTGCAGTGTTAATGTAAGCCTACTAGTGACACTAATAAATAAACTTCAAATAAATAAATTTTGAAGGCAGAATTGTAATTACAAGGTAGGCAATGTCAGTGAATTCCAAAGGTCATGAGAGTAAACTGGACACATTTTTCAAAGAGCTATTACAGACACAGCGGGAAGAATAGCCTCCTTTCACGTTATAAAGTTCTAATGGTCATGAAAACTCAGAGCCCAGGTGTGAGGGAAGATCATTCTGTAGGCTTGTCACTAGGGGGCAATGTCAGTCTGTAGGCCTGGTGAGGGCAACAACAATGTGACTATGAACGATGGCAAAAGAGATTTGTAGAAACAGGGTATAGCTTCCATTTTCCAACTTGTTAATAAGTGCTGAAGGATAAAAATATTTAAATGACTGCCTGCAGCCTCCAATCCATTTCACTCCTGTTTCAGTGGAAAAAAACAGAACTTTGAACTGTGACTAACAATATGGCAAGAAATATTATTTTGGAGATTATTAATTAGAAGTGGAGTTTTGCCAAATGCTAACACAATAATAGTCATATGCACCGATGTGAAATTAATCCCTCTGGGGAACCTCATCGAAGTGTAGACTCTCTTCAGTCAGTTCGAAGGGTTGGCTGACTGCACCAAAGAACCTTTAGATGTCATTGCCCTCTAGTGGAATTGCTGAGCAATGTTTGAAGCAAGGTCTGACTCCATTCCGCTCATCAACCCTGTTAAAGAGAGACCTGAACCACACTCAGGTACTTTGCTGAGATGCCTATCCAATCTGAGAGTATTATCAGTGAGTTCCAACAGCCTAATGGACAATGAATATTGTCAAAACTAAATGGGTGTTAGACATTAACCTATTGAGTTGCACACAACAATAGAACATAGAACATTACAGTGCAGTACAGGCCCTTCGGCCCTCGATGTTGCGCCGACGAATGGAACCAATTTTATGAACCTCTATCCTACACTATTCCAATGCTATCCATATGCCTATCCACTGATCATTTGAACGCCCTTAAACTTGACGAGTCCACAACTGCTGCAGGCAGGGCATTCCATGCCCTTACTACCCTCTGAGTAAAGAACCCACCTCTAGCATCTGTCCTATAACTACCACCCCTTAATTTAAAGCTATATCCCTTCGTGTTATCCATCTCCATCCAAGGAAAAAGGCTCTCATTATCCATCCTATCTAACCCTCCGATCATCTTATACGTCTCATTTAAATCACCTCTTAGCCTTTTTCTCTCTAATGAAAATAACTTCAAGTCTCTTAGCCTTTCCACATAAGACCTACCCATCATACCAGGCAACATCCTGGTAAACCTCCTCTGCACCCTTTCCAATGCCTCCACATCTTTCTTATAATGTGGTGACCAAAACTGTACACAATACACCAGAGTTTTATACAGTTGCAACATGACCTCTCGGCTCCGAAATTCAATCCCTCTACCAATAAATGCTAACACACGATACGCCTTCTTAACAACCTTATCAACTTGAGTACCAACTTTCAGAGATCTATGCACCTGTACACCGAGATCTCTCTGCTCATCTACACTACTAAGAGTCCTACCATTATCCTATATTCTGCACACATATTATTCTTACCAAAGTGAATCACCTCACACTTCTCCACATTAAACTCCATTTGCCACTTCTCAGGCCCAGCTTTGCAACTTATCTATGTCCCTCTGCAAACTGTAACATCCATCCTCACTATCTACAAATGTGGCAAATGGAGTTTAATGTGGAAAAGTGTGAGGTAATGCACTTTGGCAGGAACAATAAATGTGTAGAGTATAGGGCTAATGGTAGGGCTCTTAATAGTGTTGAGGAACAGAAGGATCTTGGTGTATGTGTCAATACATCCCTGAAAGTAGGCAGTCAAGTGGATAAAGTTGTTAAGAAGGCATATGGAGTCTTAGCTTTTATTGGTAGGGGGATTGAATTTAGGAGCCGCAGCATCATGTTGCAACTGTACAAAACTCTAGTGCGGCCGCACTTGGAGTATTGTGTGCAGTTCTGGTCGCCACATTATAAGAAAGATGTGGAGGCATTGGAGAGGGTACAGAGGAGGTTTACCAGGATGTTGCCTGGTATGGAGGGCAGGTCCTATGAAGAGAGGTTGAAGGATTTGAGGTTGTTTTCGTTAGAAAGGAGGCGGCTAAGAGGGGATCTTATTGAAGCATATAAGATGATTAGAGGTTTAGATAGGGTGGACAGTGATAGCCTTTTTCCTAGGATGGAGAAAGCTAGCACGAGGGGACACAGCTTTAAATTAAGGGGTATGAGTTATAGGACGGATATCAGAGGTAGTTTCTTTACTCAAAGAGTGATTAGGGAGTGGAATGCCCTGCCTGCAGCTGTTGTAGATGCGCCAAGTTTGGTGGCGTTTAAGAGGTTAATTGATAAGTATATGGAAGAGAAGGGAATGGTTTAGTTTGGAGGGGCATTGCTTTTTATTTTGGTCGGCACAACATCGAAGGCCGAAGGGCCTGTTCTGTGCTGTATTGTTCTATGTTCTAACTCCTCAGACTTTGGTGTCGTCGGCAAATTTACTAACCCATCCCTCTACACCCTCATCCAGGTCATTTATAAAAACAACAAACAACAGTGGCCCCAAAATAGATCCCTGAGAAACACCACTAGTAACTAAACTCCAGGTTGAATATATCCCATCAACCACCACCCTCTGTCTTCTATCAGCTAGCCAATTTCTAATCCAAATTGCTAAATCTTCCTGAATCCCATGCATCTGCATTTTCTGCAGTAGTCTTCCATGGGGAACCTTATCAAACGCTTTACTAAAATCCATATACACCACATCAACTGCCCTACCCTTATCCACCTCTTTGGTCACCTTTTCAAAAAACTCAATAAGGTTTGTGAGGCACGACCTACCCTTCACAAATCCATGCTGACTATCCCTAATCAATTCATTTCTTTCTAAATGACTATAAATCCTGTCCCTTATAATTCTTTCCAAAACTTTCCCCACAACAGATGTAAGGTTCACTGGTCTATAATTTGCAGGATGGTCTCTGCTCCCCTTCTTAAACAAGGGGACAACATTTGCCATCCTCCAGTCTTCCAGCACTACACCTGTAGCCAACGACGACATGAAGATCAAAGCCAAAGGCTCTGCAATCTCCTCTCTAGCCTCCCAGAGTAACCTGGGATAAATCGCATCCGGCCTAGGGGATTTATCTATTTTCATACTCTCAAGAATAGCTAACACCTCCTCCTTATGTACCTCTATCCTGTCTAGTCTACAACCCTGTATCCCAGTATTCTCCCCAACTCCGTTGACATTTTCCCACGTGAAGACTGACGAAAAATATTCATTCAGTACCTCACCAATCTCTACAGGCTCCACGCACAACTTCCCACTACTGTCTTTGACTGGCCCTAATCTTGACCTAACTAATCATTTATTCTTAACATATCTATAAAAAGCTTTAGGGTTCTTCTTTATCCTGTCTGCCAAAGTCTTCTCATATCCTCTTCTAGCTCTTCTTATCTCCCTCTTTAGGTCCCTCCTGGCTAATTTATAACTGTCCAGTGCCCTAACCCAGCCTTCAGATCTCATCTTATATAAGCCTCCTTTTTCCTCTTCACTAGTGAACTAACTTCCTTAGCACACCACAGTTCCCTTGCTCTATCACTTCCTTCCTGTCTGACAGGTACATATTTATCAAGGATTCGCAGCAGCTGTTCCTTGAATAAGCTCCACATTTCAAATGTTCCCAGCTCCTGCAGTTTCCTACTCCACCCTATGTATCCTAAATCTGGCCTAATAGCCTCATAATTACCTTTCCCCCAGCTGTAACTTCTTCCCTTTGGTATATGTCTATCCCTTTCCATCACTAAGGTAAACATAACTGAATTGTGGTCACTATCACCAAAGTGCTCACCTACCTCCAAGTCTAACACCTGGTCTGGTTCATTACCCAGAACCAAATCCAATGTAGCCTCACCTCTTGTTGGCTTATCTACATACTGAATCATAAACCCCTCCTGCACACATTGTACAAAAACTGACCGTTCTAATGTGCTTGAGCTATAACTTCTCCAATCAATATTTGCAAAGTTAAAGTCCCCCATAACAACTACCCTGTTACTTTCACTTCTGTCCAGAATCATCCTTGCAATCTTTTCCTCCACATCCCTGGAACTTTTTGGAGGCCTATAAAAAACTCCCAACAGGGTGACCTCTCCTCTTCTGTTTCTAATCTCAGCCCAAACTACCTCAATAGACAGGTCCACATCAAATGTCCTTTCTGCCACCGTAATGCACCGTTTGACTAACAATGCCACACCTCCCCCTCTTCTACCACCTACTCTGCTCCGACTGAAACTTCTCTACCCCGGAACCTGCAACATCCATTCTTGTCCCTGCTCTATCCATGTCTCTGAAATGGCCACAACATCAAAGTCCCAGGTATCTATCCAGGCTGCAAGTTTGCCCACCTTATTGCGTATGCTCCTCACATTGAAGTATACACACTTCAAACCACCCTCCCACCTATCAGTACCCTGCTGAGACCCAGAATCCTTATCCATGACCTCGATATTCCTATTTTCCTGTACATTTGAGCTACTCAGGGCCCCATCCCCCCTCTGAATCAGTTTAAACAACGTCGAATAGAGTTTTAAAAGGTTTTCTCAACAAATCAAAACTCACAGTGATTTGCTTATCTTACCTTACAATTCATTTTATGTTTCCTGCATAGTTGTGGGACAAAAATATCATATTTTAAATTTGTTCATGGAATACGGCCATTGCTGGCCCAGCCAGCATTGATTGCCCATCCCTAATTCCCTCTTGAGAAGGTGGTGGTGAGCTGCCTTCTTGAAGCATTGCAGTCCAAGTGGTATAGGAATACCCACAGCACTGTTAGGAAGAGAGCTCTAAAACTTTGACCCAGCAACAGAGAAGGAATGACAATATGTGTGTGACTTGATATCACAAATAAAATTTATTCAAATATTTTAACCCCTTTAGAGAAATAATAATTTCAGATCTTAGCTGCATATAATGGAGTGGCATGATGGCACAGTGGTTAGTTTTGCTGCCTCACAGCACCAGAATCTTGGGTTTGATTCCTGACTTGGGCTAATATCTGTGCAGAATCTGCATGTTCTGTTTGTATCTATACTCTAGTTTCCTCCCGCAAAGATGTGTAGGTTAGGTGAATTGGCTGTGCCACATTCTTTCTCGGTGTACCTGAACAGGTGATGGACTAGGGGATTTTCACAGTAACTTCATTGCACTGTTAATGTAAGCCTACTTGTGACAAATAACAGGCATTTATTTAGCTAGAGCTGGGTATGTACAGTCAGACCCAAAAGCCCAAAACAAGAAAATATGTGGCAGGCTTGCACTGCAGCTTTGCTTTCACACCACATGGGAAATAAGAGGAATGACTAATAAACTGCTACTATTTCCAAATTCAAGTCTGTTTTGCTAAAATTCCACCCCTGCAAAATCCCATAAATGCTGCTGCATCTCAGTGTATTAGCAATTGCACCCTTCAGCAATTAGATTTTTAAAGACAGATGTTGATCATTGACTCACCTAGAGATTGGATTAAAATAGTATAAGTGAACACAAGTAGAACAATTGTTGTGAAAGGGAATAGAAAGCATCTGTCTCTCACTGCCAATAGGCTGAAGATAGAAGACAAACTTCAGACTTATCCTTTCACTATATACATTTACTGGAACCAACAATGCTCTCTTTCCAGAATTCCTCTTTAACATAAACCCATTACTTTTTTAAAAATGTTTTTGTTTTTGATTTAAAAAGGAGAAAAATGATAATTCCTGTTCATATTATGAAATAAACAGGTGATATAAAATTTTAAAATATCAGTTTCAGTTTTTTGCTAAATTCGGTATTATCCTCACCCCATACTTTCTCACAGGAATTACTGAATACAGCCAGGAAATGCCATTTCTTTCTTGAGCCCAGTGGCACAGAAACCAGTTGTTGTCCCACCAGAGAGATGGTGGTATAGTCACTGGACTAGTAATCCAGAGATCCGGTTTAATACTCTGAGGGGTCTAGGTTCAAACCCCACAATGGCGGATAGAACATAGAACAGAGAACGTTATAGCGCAGAACAGGCCCTTCGGCCTTCGATGTTGCGCCGACCAATTAGGAAAAAGCAATGACCCTCTAACCTAAACCATTCCCTTTTCGTCCATAAACTTATCTGCTAACCTCTTAAACGCCACCAAACTTGGCGCATCTACAACTGCTGCAGGCAGGGCATTCCACTCCCGAACCACCCTTTGGGTAAAGAACCTGCCTCTGATATCCGTCCTATAACTATCACCCCTTAATTTAAAGCTGTGTCCCCTTGTGCTAGCTTTTTCCATCCTAGGAAAAAAGCTATCACTATCCACCCTATCTAAACCTCTAATCATCTTATATGTTTCGATCAGGTCCCCTCTTAGCCTCCTCCTTTCTAACGAAAACAACCTCAAATCCCTCAGCCTCTCCTCATAAGACCTGCCCTCCATACCAGGCAACATCCTGGTAAACCTCCTCTGTACCCTCTCCATGCCTCCACATCTTTCTTATAATGTGGGGACCAGAACTGCACACAATACTCCAAGTGCAGCCGCACTAGAGTTTTGTACAGTTGCAACATGACGTTGCGGCTCCGAAATTCAATCCCCCTACCAATAAAAGCTAAGACTCCGTATGCCTTCTTAACAACCTTATCGACTTGATTGCCAACTTTCAGGGATCTATGCACATATACACCAAGATCCCTCTGTTCATCAACACTATTAAGAGTCCTACCATTAGCCCTATACTCTACACATTTGTTATTCCTGCCAAAGTGAATTACCTCACACTTTTCCACATTAAACTCCATTTGCCACCTCTCGGCCCAGCTCTGCAACTTGTCCAAGTCTCTCTGCAAACTATAACACCCCTCTTCACTATCTACCACTCCTCCGACTTTGGTGTCATCCGCAAATTTACTAATCCATCCTTCAATACCCTCATCCAGATCATTTATAAAAATTACAAACAGCAGGGGCCCCAAAACAGATCCCTGAGGTACACCACTTGTAACCGAACTCCACGATGAATATCTCCCATCAACCACCACCCTCTGTCTTCTATCTGCTAGCCAATTCCTAATCCAATTAGCTAAATCACCCTCAATCCCATACATCTGCATTTTCTGCAGAAGCCTTCCATGGGCCACCTTATCGAACGCCTTACTAAAGTCCATATATACCACATCAACTGCCTTACCCCCATCCACCTCTTTGGTCACTTTTTCAAAAAACTCTAAGGTTAGTAAGGCACGACCTACCCTTCACAAAACCATGCTGACTATCCCCAATCAATTCATTTCTCTCTAAATAACTATAAATCCTATCCCTAATAATTCTCTCCAATACTTTGCCCACAACAGAAGTAAGACTCACTGGCCTATAATTCCCTGGAAGGTCTCTCTTCCCCTTCTTGAACAATGGGACCACATTCGCTATCCTCCAGTCTTCCGGAACCATACCCGTAACCAACGACGACCTGAAGATCAGAGCCAGAGGCTCTGCAATCGCCTCTCTTGCCTCCCAGAGAATCCTAGGGTAAATCCCGTCCGGCCCAGGGGACTTATCTAACTTCAAACCCTCAAGAATATCTAGCACATCCTCCTTATCTACTTCAATACTTTCCAGTTTGCAACCCTGTATCCCAGTGTTCTCCACAACTACATTTACATCTCCCTGCGTGAATACCGAAGAGAAATATTTGTTCAGTGCCTCTCCAATCTCTTCAGGCTCCACGCACAACTTCCCACTGCTGTCCATAACTGGCCCTAACCTTGCCCTAACCAATCTTCTATTCTTAACATATCTAAAGAAAGCTTTAGGATTCTCCTTGATCCTATCAGCCAAAGTCTTCTCGTGTCCCCTTTTAGCTCTCCTCAACTCACTCTTTAGCTCACTCCTGGCTAATCTATAGCTATCCATTGCACTAACTGAGCCTTCAAGCCTCATCCTGACATAAGCCTCTTTTTTCCTTTTAACCAGCGAATTAACTTTTTTAGTACACCATGGTTCCCTTACTCGACCATTTCCTCTTTGCCTGACAGGGACATACTTACCAAGGACTTGAAGTAGCTGCTGCTTGAATAAGCTCCACATTCCAGATGTTCCCAGTCCCTGTAGTTTCCTGATCCAACCTATGCATGGTGGAATTTGATTCAATAAAAATCTGGAATTGAGAATCTGCTGATGACCATGAAACCATTGTCGATTATTGGAAAAAAACCCATCTGATTTACTAATGTCCTTTAGGGAAGGAAATCTGCTCTCCTTACCTGGTCTGGCCTATGTGTGACTCCAGATCCACAAACAATTGTTTCTTGACAATACAATGAAAGTCATTTCCATTTGGGTTGGTGATTTTTGAAACCATCTCACTAAACAATGCATTATTTGAGAGAACAGCTCGCTGTACAATGTGCCAAGCATGGATTTTTCATGTTTATTGCCTTTCTATTATCAAGTTTAAAAAAACAAAAATATACCTGTTTTATAAATGTAGTTTGAGTAATTCAGAGGAAATAATGCTTGTTTTAAATTGTCAAACATGAAGCCAATTGAGCTCTTTGACAATCAAGTATTTATTTGGATATTTCCATATTGATTTTCCATGGCGGGTTGATTCAAGTTTACATGTTTCTCTCTTAATGACTGGTTCTGTGTAAGGCTAAATATGTTGCAGTTTTTGTGGGCTTGGACTGTATTCAAATTTGACCACAATTTAAATTTAAAATCATGACTTTCAACTGCCCTTGAGCAATTAGGGATGGGCAATTAATGCTGGCCAGCTACTGATGCCAATATCCTGTGAAGGAAATAAATATCTGTTTCAGTTTTTTGATAAATCCAGTGTTACCCTCACCCCATACTCTCTCATAGGAATCGCTGGATACAGTCAGGAAATGGTATTTCTTTCCTCTGCCCAGTGGCTCTGAAGCCAATTGCTGTGGCAGACTCCAGAGGCAGACTTACAATGAAACACATCGTGCCTGAGCACAGGGTGCCATCTCTGCCCCATGCACAAGGCCCTGTGTTGGCCAGTGGCTGTGGGGGCACCAATCAGTGCCTGATAGGCTCAAGAGCTTATTAGTAAAATGCAGAGCTCTCAGTAGGCAATGCAAAGCAACATCAGACTCTGATCAAGTCCCCTTCAAACCAGGGACAATTAGTGTCAGGTTTCACTCAATCCCCCATTAAAACCCTAGGATTTTGGTCACAATGTACATTGGCAATAAATGGAAAGGTGCAGATGTAGCAACTGCTCAGCAAAATTTTAAAAGGGCAATTCAGAAACCCAGATGGCAAAAAGGTGTGGAACATCTATTGCCAATGCTGTTCCTGGTTTCCCTGCTCCTATTCAGCCTGCTGTAGGCAACTCTGTGCAACTCCCAGGCCCTCCTGCTCCATTCTGTCTCCCTAAGTCACCGAATGGGGAAGGCTGAGCCCCAACTCCCAGCGCGGTCAAATGGAATGACAAAAACCTCAACCATTTCTTCACCGAAAGAGACAAGAAGAAGAAGAAGACGAAACACAAAACCAAAGATACCAAGGTGGCACCTCCTGCCAGGGTGATCAAAGATGTAGTGTAGACTAAGGCCCCCAGCTATTGCACTGGCTCTAGACCCACTACCAGCACCGTATCCCTCATGCCAGCAACTCCTGTTGAAACTGCATTGGTATTGGTCCGTGGTGAGGCTGAGGAAGTGAAGAAGGAGTATGGTGAAGAGTGAGTGTCAGGATTCCTAACAGCAGTGGGTCAGAGAGGAAGAAAAATGGAAATAGAAAGAAGGAAGTGACCAGAGTGCCTCATCGAACAAGGAGTTGATTCTGGACTAAAGCCAGACACAGTGATGGAGGAGAGAAAGAAGATAATGAGAAGAATTAAAAAGGGTTAAGGTGAAGATGGTGAAGAATATTGCAAGACAGTCAGGCTCTGGAACAAGATAACTACAGCACTAGCACCTGTTGTTGTGGTTGCAGAAAGCCCAGAATCAAAGCTGTAGCACTTCTCAATCTGCAACTGGAATGGGTGGTTTGGCTGATAGTCATCTGTCACTTTCCACTCCCAGGGTAATGTGGGAAGAACACAAACACAGGGATCACCAGAGATTTACAACAATGCTGAGTTTCCATTAACAAACTTCTGCAAAGCACGTAGAAACCAAAAAAAGATAAAGGACCTTTGAGATGATGAAATACAAAATCCGAGGCGGAGGCGGATGGTTTTGAAAGTCAGTCCGTTCTGTTAGAACTTGGCCACCAGATTACTCTTGGGAAAAAATAAATGTTGGAGCCTAGTTTACAGACTGGTGCTTTGTATTCCATTCCAGGTAACTAATCAACATGGAACCCATCCATCTTCACCCCATAATGCCAGAAATGAAGCATCTGCAAACCATCATGGGAACTCTAAGCTTCAGGCACAGTAATTGGTATTATCGACTATGGACTGGAATTGAAAACAGGTTTAAATGATAGTCAGTCACTGTTGGAGCAATCTTTTTGGATAAAGAATAAAAATGCAGCCATTAAATGGTCCATTTGTTTATCATCTTACTTCCCATGTGAATGTTGAGTTCAGCAAGAGTGACTAGCTCCCAAACCAAGCCTTTGGCCACTTACATCAACCAATGCTGATTTATGAAGGAAGGGATGAACAGGATCCCATCAGAGAGGGCAGCATTCCAGGGCTCCTCTTCATCCATCCGGGTAACATCTGATTTTAAATTTATCGTCAATTTTATTCTGAGTTTTCCTAATCTTTTCTAATGAAAATGGTGGCAGAGTAGTTAGCACTGCTGCCTCACAGCACCAGGAATCCGGGTAAGATTCCTGGCCTGAGTCATTGTCTGTATGCAGTCTGCATGCTTTTCCTGTGTCTATGTGAGTTTCCTTTGACTGCTGTGGTTTCTTCCCGCAATCTGAAAGATATGCTGGTTAGGTGCATTGACCCAGATAGGCGCTTTAGTGTGACAACTAGGGGATTTTCATAGTAACTTCATTGTGGTATTAATGTAAGCCTTACTTGTGACTAATGAATAAACCTTTTCTATTGATAGCTAAACTCTGAGCGTAGCCCCAACATTGCGTGGATACAAAGTACTCAGATCTAATCATCCCAAATAATATGTCCTCTTCTTCAAAAAACATGGTCTGAAAATTAAGGTTCATACTAATTTCGCTTAGACCATTTAAATAATTGTACTTAAAGTGGGAAACAACAGAATTTGAGTTTAGAAATTTTGAATACAATATAAAATTGACTTCAACTGTTTTCAAAACCCTGACTTTTTTGCACCTTGTGTTATAGTCTGGCTTGAATTGACACATGAGTAAATTCAATTTATCAACACAGGTTATTTCTTAGGAAGCTTTTCAAACTACTTACAAATATTTACATTGTCACATTTAACAATGTTAATAGGAAGTATTAATTCTTGAGGGGGTGAACTTTGGCTAAATTAAGACCAAAAGATTTTTAGCACTTGAAATGCAAATGCCATTGGGGACTAGGCGTTGCATCATTGGGAGTGTGATGCCACTGGTATGACATCATGGGAGCAGGGTGTGATATCTTTGTGTGGGAAGGGCTCAGAAATGAAGGCAAGCATAGGGCCCCCACAGATTGTAAGTCCATCACTGGTTGACTCAACAACAATTAAGAATTGAATCTGGGACCTCACTGGCCAATTTTTTCCTGGCAACAAATACATTTTTTCGTTCGTACATGGAATGTATCACTAGCAATACCAGCCTTTATTGACCATTCAAAACTGCTTTATGTCAGTCTCCATAACCTTAACCGCCCCCCCCAACACATTTACATACATTTTTTCCACCACCACCCCCAATCTACCATCCCGCACAAGAAAAAAACAAACATGAGTAATATAAACAAAAGGAAAAGGCCTAGGAGACAACAACTTATGGGTAAGGCAGCACAGGGGGCAACAAGAGTTGGGCTGAAAGGAAATAGGGACAGCACGAAGAAAAGGGACCTGTCCTTTCTCTATTCTTGACCTTCCATTCTGCTCTGTCCCATTTCCAACAATATAATTTGTCACATTTATATCCCTTTTCAGTTCAGCAATGTGGTTACTCTCAACTTCCCTCCAAGGGCAATTAGGGATGGGCAATAAATGCTGGCCAGCCACCAATGCCCATGTCCCATGAATGAATTAAAAAAAGGGTCATACAAACTCAAAACCTTAACTGTGTTTCTCTCTCCATAGATACTGCCAGATCTGTTTATCCAGCATTTTCTGTTTTTATTTCAGATTCCCAGCATCTGCAGTATCTTGCTTTTATAACCATGGTAAACAGCTTGAAAATGCTTGAAGATTTCCTTAGTTAAAATTTATCTACAGAGTAAGTTGACCACTGATGTGGGGACAGTCAGGATGATTTCCCAGCTGAGAAATGTGGGGTCGGGGGTCAAGCAGTTGCTGAGAATTCACTTGGCGGTATGTTAGTTTCTGCCTCAGAGGATCCAGAGCAGTCCACAGAGACTGAGGAGCTGAACCTAATTCTGCACAGCTGCAGAGGAATGAGAAAGTCCCTGAAATCCCACAGGGGACATAAGTAAGGATTAAAAAGGCTAAAGGAAATTTAATAGAATTTACAGAGTCTCAGACTACGCCGGAGGAAAGTAAAGATGCTGGATAAACACAGCAGAGGTTAAAGAGAATGCACCAGAATTTTGGGTTTTAAAGGAATCTTTAAGTATTTAAATAGGAACAGGGAAAGTTCTCAAATAGACAAGCAGAGTGTGAGGGAGACATCTCATTTAATTGAAGTGCCACAGTGGAGTTCAGCAGAGAAGGATATCCAACTGCGAGCAGTGGTGTTCCAAAGGACATGGATCAGACTGAGCGAAAACCCATCTCTGGAGTGAGGGAAACATGGAAAGCAATACACCCCAAAGAAAAACAGCAGTTCTGAAAACCGCAAGGAAAGTAGAAGTGAAGTCATTGTGGATTTGCCCACTGAGTATCAAATGTTCAGGTTCACAATCCAAAGTTAACCGAACCCAGTAATTTAGCTTCAAAACCCAGGAAAAATAAAGTTTAAAGTTTGTTTATATTAACATTGCAATGAAGTTACTGTGAAAATCCCCTGGTCAAGTACAGAAGGGGAACCTTATAGGAGCCAAAGGATAGTTTATGTCCCAATGTCTTCCTAGAAATGCAAATTATCAGTATGTCAGAACATGGACTATTGAACCTATGAGTTGTGGAAACAGCTATTAAGGGATTAAAACAGGCAGTGCAACAATGCAGCGACAGAAGTTTGTTATACACTTTGGTATAGAAAGGATATCTCTTCAGCCATCTGTGGAATTCAATCCTCTCAAGGACTGGAGGTTGAACCTGAATTTCCATTTAGTCCAGAGCACACCAAAGACTCAGTTACAGTAAGGAGAGAGAGAGAGACAATCTGAACTTCTTTATCCTCTGCCTATCTGCCATGAGTAGAAGTGTTTTGAATGTTTTTTTTTAAAGATTTCCCAAAACTCTCAGTAAAAATAACTTTCAGGAAACTCATATTGTGGTGAACTCAGAAGTTTATTCACATTCAAACACAGGTGGGGAATAGTATTTGCAACCTCACACTGATACATAGTAAGAGGATAATAGAAAATAAAGAAGATTTACAACCATGGGCAATAGCAGCAGAATTGAATTTCAATTCATGTGATTTCCAAAGTTCAAAAAGTCAAAGCACAGATGATGTTTCCTTCATTCTAGAGTTCAGTTCAAATGAGTTCCTGGGTGGAGACAGCAACACAAAAATCCCTGAACCAAATTATGCTGCAGCATGATGGGGCTTCTGTGCTTCAACTACTTGGCAGGTGATGATCAGACTTACACAATCCAACATGTTTCAAGGAGTTGAGAGGTAGTGGCCAGATGGGATCTGCTGGGGTCCTTTCCAGTTGGCGTCATATCAGTCTGAGGTGCGGGGCTAGAAATGTATTATTAATATGATCCCAAAGGCTAGAAACAATGGGGGGGGGTGGTCATGTGATGCACCACCCACTAAGGAGTTAATTACAGCCTTGCAAGAAGTTTCCGTGCTTCTGGCCAAAATCCATTATTTCCCATAGGAGTGAAATGGTAGTTATTAACAGATCTTTGGATATAGTGAATTTTGATGTCTGTGTCCTTGGTTATTGTTCCAGCTAGGAGGAGTTAGTTTATCTGTTGGTCATTGTGGCCAACGTTCCACAAGGATGAGAATAGAATTCTTTTGTTTATGTTGTTAACTCCCAGAACAGGTGGCCAATCTTCTGAGCTGGCAGCCATTTTGTGGTTCAGTAGAAATCCAGTTTAAAAAAGTTAAAAAAGGAAGTTTGGATACTCACAGTTTTGATTTCTTTTTATGTCTTTTGACAGATTAATCCTAAAGCTATTGATAGAAATCTTCCCAAAGTATGCCAAACAGCTAACAATGAAAATTCAAATCTACAAGATGACACATAACTGAAATATAGAAGGGAGAAAAGGACAGAAGTCACCAAGTCTAGGTCCAGACCCCAACAGCAAAAGTATTTATAATTATGCCTCCTCAAATAGGATAATGGTAAACTTGAACCTGGAAAAATGACTTACACAACAAAAACAAAAAACGCTGGAAACTGTCAGCAGGTCTGACAGCATCTGTGGAGAGAGAATAGAGCCAACATTTTGAGTCTGGATGACTCTTCGTCAACTGTCCAGAAACCAATAGATTCACCATAACGTTATGGCCTGTAATTTGGTTCCCCAGCACTGGATTTATGAGAATGCACTGGGACATCCCTCTCAGAAATTCCCAAGTAAGCAGTTATGTGAGGGTGGCAGAGTGACCCAGTGGTTAGCACCGCTGCCTCACAGCGCTGGGGACCTGAGTTTGATTCCCAGCTCGGATCATTGTCTCTGTGGAGTTTGCACTTTTCCCCGTGTATGCATGGGTTTCCTCCGGGTGCTCCAGTTTCCTCCCACAGTCCAAAGATGTGTGGGTTAATTGGATTCTCCTTCAGTGTTCCTGAACAGGCACCAGAGTGTAGTGACTAGAGGATTTTTACAGTAACATCATTGCAGTGTTAATATAAGCCAACTTGTGACTAATAAATAAACATTAATGAATAATCTATTCAGGCTAAGTATTCCAGTTCTGTGAAAACTTGTGTGTAACTCCATCTTAAGAGATAAACTTGAAGTGCAAAAGTTTTACCAACAAACGGAGCAGCTTAGCTGATTCACTTGAAGGGATGTTTTTATTCTATTTGTGTCACTGTTTGAAGAAGTTACATTTAAATTTTATTGACTACTTCTATTCTCTCATAAGTATTGTGATGTTCAACATTTGCCTTTGTATTTTTATGCTTTTGTAAATTAATTGGTCATTTGGTAACTTGTGTACTGATGTCCAACTAATCACCACTCCCCTTCTCATGCAGTATAAATTGTCCCCTTTGAAATGTGGCATTCTTATATCTATCCTAATGAGCACAAATGGAAAAACTGTGACAGTGTTTCAACGAAATTTGCATTTAATTAATCCAGACTTGTGGTTTAGTGTACAGAAAGTGGTGTCATAAATCTGGATAGACAGGATAGTAAGGGTTTGCCAGGAAGCCACTTACTGGAAAGTTAATATTTTATTGGATCTAAACTATGTTATCTCTTTTTCAATGGATTAATTCAGTAATTTGATTGTAATGTTTGTGGGCTGGGACTGTGAACATCAGAAGGGTCAGGTCAGGTTTGGGGGTCAGGTGTGTCCTGTGTGATTGGGGATGGTTTAAGGAATACTGCGGGAGGATACTTAGTGAGGGCAGGCTCAGGAATGTCAGGGTGTCCCATTGGGATCTTGGCCTGTGGATATTTAACACACAGAACTTAGAAAAGGTTTTATTTCTTCTGATTTTTACAGACTAACTATTAGTATAACACCAGCAGAACCATCTGAAGTTAATAATACAAATTGCTTTGTGGGATGGTTCCCTTGGCAGTGCTCTTGTCCATCAGAAGTTAGCACTTCTGCATGATTGTGGTGCAAATGCTTATTTGGGAATTTCTGAGAGGAATTCCCCAGCACATGCCCACAAATTCAATGCTGGGGAACCAGATTATGGGCCATTAACTCTGTGGCTCTCTTCATCAGTGTAAGACCAGTTAAGTATTTCCAACATTTCCTGTCTTTATTTTGGTATCTGTATTACGTTGGTTTTGGATACATATTCCTGTTTGAACTGCTGCATTCCTAATAGTGATGGCACAACCATCCTGTTGGAAACACTAGGAGGTGATCCAGATGGCAGTGAAAGAATGCTGATAAATATCCAAGACAGGATCATCAGGGGCTTAAAGATGATAGAGGTCTCGCAATATTGCTGCTCTTGCCCTTCTTGGTAACGGTTTGATTTATTATTGTCACACAGTGAAAAGTATTGCTTCTTGCGTGATAAAAAGACAAAGATACCATCCATAGAGAAGGAAAGGAGAGAGTACAGAATGTAGTGTTACAGTCATAGTTAGGGGTGTAGAGAAAGATCAACTTAATGCGGGGTAAGTCTATTCAAAAGTTTGATGGCAGCAGGGAAGAAGCTGTTCTTGTGTCAGGTAGTACCTGATCTCAGACTTTTGCATCTTTTTCCCCATGGAGAAACATGGAAAAGAGAATGTCCAGGGTGTGTGGGATCTTTCATAATGCTGCAGCGACCCCTGATCTGCCCAAGACCGCAAGAAACTGCAAAAGATCGTGAATATAACCCAATCCATCAGGCAAACCAGCCTCGCATCCATTGACTGTGTATGTGTAAGAACTCAGTAAGAATTTAGCAACACCAATTTATAATCCAACCAATTTATTTGATAGTAAAAAAGTGAGCTTTCAACACTCTTGTGTCTTCCTCAGGCAAATGCAGTGTTCTGGTCTGCAATAGCACACATCAGCACAGACAGTCAGAGATTGCTGATTAGAATGCGAATCCTTACATCTAACCTGCTATTGAAGTGTTAAAGTGGCGAACAATGTGTGTGAAGGGAATCCTGAGCATTGTTGGAGAATTGTGTGTTTTCTCCAGACAGCACAACCTCAAACAGATCATTGTTCGCAGCAAACTACCCAACCTTCAGGAGAACAGTGACCACAATACCACACAACCCTGCCACAGCAACCTCTGCAAGACATGCCGGATCATAGACATGGACAACATCATGAAACGTGAGGATACCATTCACCAGGTACACAGTACATACACTTGCAACTCGGCCAACGTTGTCTACCTAATACGTTGCAAGAAAGGATGTCCCGAAGCATGGTATATTGGGGAGACCGTGCAGACACTACGACAGCGGATGAATGAGCATCGCTCAACAATCACCAGGCAAAACAGTTCCCTTCCTGTGGGCGAACACTTCAGCAGTCATGGGCATTCGGCCTCCGACCTGCGGGTAAATGTTCTTCAAGGGGGCTTTCGTGATACACGACAGCGCAGAGTCGCTGAGCAGAGACCGATAGCCAAGCTCCGCACACATGAGGACGGTCTTAACAGGGATCTTGGCTTCATGACACACTATCTGTAACCCCCGTAACTTGCCTGGGTTAGCAAAAAAACCTCACTTACTGTGCTGTCTGCAGAAAATACACAATTCTCTAACCAATGCTCAGGATTCCCTTCACACACATTGTTAGCCACTTTAACACTTGAATAGCAGGTTAGATGTAAGGATTCGCATTCTAATCAGCAATCTCTGACTGTGCTGATGTGTGCTATTGCAGACCAGAACACTGCATTTGCCTGAGGAAGACACAGGAGTCGAAAGCTCGCGTTTTTACGATCAAATAAATCGGTTGGATTAAAAATTGGTGTTGCTAAATTCTTACTGAGTTCTTACCACCCCAATCCAACGCCGGCATCTGTGTATGTGTGCCAGGGGCTAGGAGTCCCTTGACTCAGTTTAGCCAAATCTGTATCTTACTTCTGGCTTTAGTTTTTTTTTGCTCCACTTGGCAATTAGGATGACCTTAATGCAATGTGGAAAATGTGAATTTTGGTGGTAATCGCATCAAGAACGGGATTCCCACCAAAACAAACAGCATGGCTGACCACGGCAGCAGCCCCACCCTGGCAGCATGGTTGTGGTTCGGGAGTTTATATGAAACCACACAGGGAATGGTTGCACTGACTCATCTCTTTATGAATGAAGCTGTGTTGAGCCCCCAGAGCTACACGGCTTTTTTAAAAATATCCTGGGATTGTAATGTGAGAAAGTCTCTGTGCTGAGGGGCTGGTCTTGGAAAGGTTGGGTTAGTCACTCCCACCCTTTACATGCAGCCTGCAGGAGAGAGAAAAGAAACTTTGAGAAGGGAGTTGGGAAGTGCATGTGGGAGACAGATGGCTCCGATGCGGGGGTCGGTTTTGTTGGTTATATCTCCAATGTTACATCTCTTACCCGTCCTACTGTCAAGTATTGCACTGACCTCTGGAGGTGAGTGAACTTAATTAATAATTTAAACAGTTCTGCAGCTCACTGTGACGGTAGCATTTCTTTAGATCAAATCTTGTGAGATGAAATCAGTATTGTAGCGATCGTGAGGTCTAAGGTTCGCTGCTGAAACTTTAGTTGCAAAGGCGTTTTCCTCCTCTTGGCCCCTGCGCCTGATTCCACTTGTCAAAATATCTCCAGTTTATTAGATCAGCGCAGTAATTATCTGCCTGAAATCCTACAGCCTTAAATGTATGAGTGGTTCCGGTTAAATAGAAGTGATTTAGAATAACGGCTGTCAGTAGTCACTCCATCAGCAGTGCTCCTTGCCTTCTCTCTTAAAGGGAGAATATTGTCGGGGATTAGAGCAGAATTTGTTGCAGTTAAATATGCAGGTCCCTTTATAAAGCTATTAATAAATTAATTGTTTTGAAGTATCTTCCAGTTCAGCTATTGGGTCTGCAATTAAATATGGCACCGCATTCATACTATTGCATCTATATTTGCTTAGTGGGGTGGCACAGTGGTTAGTGCTGCTGCCTCACAGCACCAGGGACCAGGTTTGATTCCCGACTTGGGTCACCGTGCAGAGTCTGGATGTTATTGCCTTGTGTCTGCGTGGGTTTCCTCCGGGTGCTCTGGTTTCCTCCCACAGTCCGAAAGATGAGCTGGATAGGTGCATTAGCCATGCTAAATTCTCCCTCAGTGTACCCGAACATGCTCCAGAGTATGGCAACAGAGGGATTTTCACTGTAATTTCATTGCATTTGCCTGCTTGTGACATTAATAAGTAAACTTTAGTACTGTCCACTGTGAGGCAAGGGAGTTTATAGCATAGAGAGGCCATTCCAATCCTTGAATTCATGTCCTACTGTTGTTACAGAGGGTTGTAGGTACAAACCTAGGGCAGAATGCTCCCAAAACCTTTCTAAATTGTAATAGAGAAAGTCACAGAGTGATCTGCGCTGGTCTCAGACGCATGCCACACTGCAACCCACTCACCCTTGGTCATTTTTTGGAGAATTGACAATTCTGTGCTGGTACGGGGGGGGTGGCTTTAACACAGCAGTGAGTCTGGCTTCAGAGCACTTGGACACCTTTGAACAAAGGTGCCCTGATGTTACAGTGCATTGGGAGACCCTAACCCTCACTCCACAGACATCAGGACTTCCCCTCTTATTGACAGCATCTTCTCTCCCACTCCAGCAACCCACTCCCCAACATGGGTCCTGGCATCAGGGCAGTCCTGTTGGATCCCCACCCAACCTTCAACATGCTCCTCCCTTCATCCCCATCAGGACCCCCTGACATGATCCATTCTGCATAAGCCACCCTCGGAATCACCCTCCCTACCTTCGTGGCCCCCACTCAGGCTGTGCCCTCTACCATCTCATCAGGCCTCTATTTGTGGGGACCAGTAGTGATCCTCAATCCTCACCATTACCACATCACATCCAAAGCTGGTGAATTCCGTGTGCTAGAATTTGAATGGGCCATGCACATTTAAATGCTGCTTTAAATATTCAAATCAGACTCTCACCATTTCTGGGCACAATCTAGTTTGCACTATTAGGAAGGGGATGGGACACTTGCAAACTATTTGGTGCCAGGTGTGAAACAAATCTTAAGGCATGCATGCTATTCTCCTGCGTGATCTAGTTACAGCTTGGCCAGTTTGGAGAATCGCGCTGCTGATGGCTGTTAGAAAATCAATAGAGAAACTTTAACCTCAGTTAGCTGAACCCTATAATAAGTGCTCTCACTTAGTTTTGATACTGAGGTTTGAGTGTGAAGAGAGGATGGTGTTTGACTTAGATTCACTGGATCTGAATGAGCGGGATTTGAGCCTCATTGAGAGTAGCTCTGTAGGCAATACAGCAGCGCAGTGATTACGTTACTGCACTTATAATCCAGAGGTTAAAATCTGAAAATACTCAGCGGTCAGACAGCAACAATGAAGAGAAACAAAGCTAATGTTTTAGGTTGATGACCCTCTCTAATCCTAGATTTGTGATCCCGAGATGAGTTCAAATCTCATCACAGTAGTTGGAGAATTTAAATGCAATTTGTTAAATAAATCTGCAGTAAAAATCTATCATCAGTAATGGTGACCATCAAACTACTGGATTGTTATCAAAACCCTTTTGGTTCACTGGTATCCTTTGGGAAGGAATCTGCATCCTTTTTTGGTCTGGTTTACATGGTTGACTCATTGTCGCCCCAACAGTTCATTCAGTTGCCAAAGAGACTGCTCACCAACTCACCAACAAGGGCAGTTAGGGATAAATAATTGCCTCAACGATGACCTCACATTCCACGAATGAATAAAAACAAAAATATGTTTGACAAAATGTTCACTACAATTGACTCAATTGTGCAATTGATTCCTCTTTGGAATGATTGTAAGTGGGAACTTCCTCACTCAGTAAAGACAACTAATCACACAGCGGCACAAAGAAATAGATTCAATAAGAACTGCGAATGGTTAGGGTGAATCTAGGCATGGTAGCTTAGCTATGAGTTAGAATGACTCAGTAGTTATCATCGCTGCCTCATAGCACCAGACATCCGGGTTTGATTCCCAGCTTAGGTCACTGTCTGTGCGGAGTTTGCACATTCTCCCTACCTTTGTGTGGGTTTTCTCCAGCTGATTTGGTTTCCTCCCACAGTCCGAAGATATGCAGGTTGGCGGATTGGCCATGCTAAATTGCCCCTTAGTGTCAGGAGGACTAGCTAGGATAAGTGAATGGCATTATGGAGCTAGGGCCTTGGTGGGATTGTGTTTGGTGTAGACTCGATGGGCTGAATGGCCTCCTGCAAAAAAAAAGAAAGTCTGCCTGGCCTACAATTGGAGTTACTCATAGAGGTGTGATATGGCTCTGAAATTCATTGAATTAACACATGGTTTGAAAATGGTGTACTGTTGGGAATGGGCAAAATTGTATTACTTCCAGACCTTCTGAGTCCAAGTACTTCTACTCGACTTCCTTTCCATAAATAGGCCTGATTCCATGAGCATACACAGTCCACAGCGCTCATAATTGTTGCTATAAACTGACATCAGAAGTAATGTTTAATATCACTGAGGTAATCACATGTAAATAGATTTGCAATAAGACAGCTAGAGTAATGGAGCCACCGTGCACTCTTCAAAATTCTTTGCTCTTTATTCTTTATGGCTTTGAAACCATATAAAGCAGAAAAGCTGCCCAGATGTTGGCTCTTGCTTTCGAAATAGTAACTTTAATGGAGGCAAATTTTCAGAGAAGTTGGTTGTTGGCCAACACAAACATTACAGCCTGTTTACCATTCAACGGAAAGTTAAAAAACTCTCTAAAAATACTCTAATAATCTTTGTATTTACATGGTCTCACTTGTGTTTTTTTTAAACTTGAAGACTGGGAATATATAGACTGAGCACACACCCAAAGTATAATCAGGAAAGGCAGTGAATAACTAACTTATACATTTTATTTGGATAGTATCTGCAGCAGAGGAATAGCCAACAAGGATACTTGGAGAAATCGTGGTGTAAACATTGGCTAGCACCTGTTTAGAAGGAATTAAAAAGAAATCCAGTTTGGCAGACACATTCTGTGCTAGATGGAGTTAGGGTGTTGGTTAGAGTGTCCTGTAGTTTCTAGGGTCTTTGCCTGAAACAGTCGTTAGGATCATTACCTATGGAAATGAGAGCCAAATGTACCTTCTGACTACTTTCTAAGATTGATTCACACCTGGCCACAGGATGGATGATCGATGCAGTGGTCTGTTTTATCACAGATCTTGAAAATTGTTCACTGAACTCTATTTGCAACAAGTTGTGCTTCTTTATTAATGTTTTTAAGCCATTGGAGGATACTGCTGATTACATCCCCTCCCACAATATGCACACAACATTCCCCCTCCCCACAACATGCACACCCTTCTCACAACACATCCACACACACTCTTACAACCCTCACACACCCCCACACATCCTCACTCGCCTTCACTCATTTGCACACATCCCCTCACACTCCAACATATCTTCTCACACTCCCACACATCCCCTCACACTCCAATGTTGTTGGCCAACACAAACATTACAGCCTGTTTACCATTCAACGGAAAGTTAAAAAACTCTCTAAAATACTCTAATAATCTTTGTATTTACATGGTCTCACTTGTGTTTTTTTTAAACTTGAAGACTGGGAATATATAGACTGAGCACACACCCAAAGTATAATCAGGGAAGGCAGTGAATAACTAACTTATACATTTTATTTGGATAGTATCTGCAGCAGAGGAATAGCCAACAAGGATACTTGGAGAAATCGTGGTGTAAACATTGGCTAGCACCTGTTTAGAAGGAATTAAAAAGAAATCCAGTTTGGCAGACACATTCCCATACGCCCCCTCATACTCTCATACGCTCCCTCACACTTCCACACACCTCCTCACACTCCCACACTCACACACCCCCACACATATCCCTCTCATATACACCTCCTCACACACATTTCCACACTCATCCCCTCACACACACCCTTATATACCATCTCACATACCCCCTCACATACCCTCTCGTACACTCACTGTCACAGCCACAAAAACACGTACCCACACACCATCTCACAATTCCTCACACTCCCTCACACACCTATATACACTCACAGATCCCCACACACAGCCACATATACACCCTCGCACACACACCCCCTCACACTCACACAGTCCCTCACATACCCACTGTGACACACACAACCCAGCCCTCTCACAAACACTAACACACCCCATTCCCATACACACAGTTCCAACGCTTTGTTCAAGGTAAATAAATACTTCAATTAAAAATTGACATTCAAGTGCTTCTAAATTTGTTCCAAGTTTTTCAGATTTATTTTTTTCCAAGTTCTTCTTGTGCTGTCTTGGCACTGGTGGAATGGGTACATTGGTATCATAGTTATATGAAGAAGAAATGAGATTATCAGCTATTTGTTCATTTCTTTCCTTTTTCCTTTATAATTGCAGAACGTGACCTATTTTCTATAACAAATTCCTGAACTAGGCTAATAGCTAGTGGATCCAGTGACAGAATCAGCAGGACACTTCCCTGTTGAAATTAGCCTTTTGCAAAAGTGTTCCAGAGGAACTTTCCCCATTTTATACACACAAATATATCTTTTTGAAAATCTTTGGGGGTCATGTGATATGAACAGGGGAGTGGCTGCATACCGCAAACTCTGACACTACTCATCTTTCTTAAACCCTAATGCATAACCTGTTTTTGGAAGATTCTAGTTAACCTATGCAATGTGATTGACTCTCAACTACATTCTAACAGCAACTGGGATGTGCAATAAATGCTAGCCCAGCAATGCCCATGTCCCATGAACAAATTAAAAAAAAAACTTTTGACTGTGGGTAGCCGAATTAAGTTGAAGAAATCCTCATTAGTGAGATGCAATTGGAATTGACTTGGGTGGAGCCCGATTCCTATCCCCATAATCTCATGCATTTACCCTAACTAGTTCCCCTGACACTAAAGGACAATTTAGGTTGGTCAGACCACCTAACTTACACATCTTTGGACTGTGAGAGGGAACCAGAGCACCCGAAGGAAACCCACACAGATATGGGGAGAATGTGCAGACTCCGCACAGACAGTGACCTGAGACCCAGGTCCCTGTTGCTGCGAGGCAGCAGAGCTAACCACTGGACCATTGAAACACCCCAGGGTAAGCAGAGTTGAGAGCTGTTTGGTTACTTGTTTTTGAGGGGTATCTTGTTACACATATTCCCCTTTGTATAGAGGGCGAGCAGCATTTGGAGCTTTCCCTTGTCTTGATGGTGCCTTCCAATGAGTCTTGTCCTCTATTTTGTCACTGTGTGGAAGACGGTGCCCCATAGTGCCATATTTCCATGGCCTTATCCTGTTTCTTAATTCCCCACATATATCTTTTCAGTATTTATACAGGAGGAGACACCGACCCCAATGGCAAGATTATGACATCTTAGTCTTTGAATTATTTGTATTGATCTTTGCTGGTCTTCTCCATATCATAGGACAGAATCCCTACAGTGCAGAAGGAGGCCATTCAGTCCACCAAGTCTACACTGATTACAATCCCACCCAGGCCCTATTCCCGTAACCCCACATATTTACCCTGCTAATCCCCTAAGACTGGGGGCAATTTAGCAAGGCCAATCCAATCTAACCCACACATGTTTGGGGTGTGGGAGGAAACCAGAACACCAGGAGGAAACCCATGCAGACATGGGGAGAACGTGTAAACCCCACACAGTCACCCAAGGCCAGAATTGAACTTGGGTCTCTGGTGCTGTGAGTAAGCAATGCTAACCGTTGTGCTGCCCTCTGGAAACAATGACTGTTTTGTACTGTGCTGAATTACAGCAAATTGTGAATCACGCTTAATATTAAGTTGAAAATTCTCAATAAAAATATTTTTAGTAAGAACAGATTGAGAACATGAGACATTTTTTATAGGTTCCATTAATTGAACATCATCCCACTTAATATGTTATTAAGCATGTTTTAGGAACAGTATACCTCAAGTTTAACTCACATCGTATTACTGGATTGAGTCACGTCTCTCGTGAGATACGCAAATTCTCCCAACTGTAATCTTCCTCCCACGTGTAGTTTTCAAACATCTGCAATGCTGGTGAGATTAACTTAGTTTTATGCTGCCTCTAATACAAAAGAGATTGATACCATATGAGTTTGATATTGGAGTTCTGGCAAGATGTCTAGAACAACACGTTCTGAGCTCCCATAGTTTCTCCTTTTAAAACACTAAAGGGGAACTCTGCTTGTGAGAGATCTCCACTGGCTGGATGGGAATTTCTAGCAATGGATTTCCTGATGGATTGGCTACTGCAGGTGGAAGGAGAGAATTTTTTTTAATTTAATACAATCAAGTCCAATTCAGACTCTCAACAAGTTGAGACATTTCCAATCCAAGCTGACAAGACAGGGCTCTCACCTCCTGCCTTGGGCTTGATCTACATGATCCAAGCTGATTGGAGTAGGCACTGTACCTCCAAAGCTTGATTTCATTTGCATCTTAGCCAAAAGACCAAGATGCTGCTTTTAAAAATTGCTTCAAATGAACTAAAATGTAACCTAATGACTTCAACCAGTCAATACTATACTTGATCTTAGCCAAAAGGCCAAGAAGCCAAAGGACGGAAATTAGTTCAATTTGAACTTACAATAAGAAGGGTCCAGTGATTAAATTCTCCAAATCTAGCAATTAAATGTAACATGGACCACAGTATTGTCAAGTTCAGAATTAATAATATAGGATTAGTGAGTCTCACTATATTTATCTCTGGAGAAGGAGCAGCAGTGATGATCTTTGCCAAATTTTTCTTCAGGAGATTAATAGTTTTTATAGCAAGCATAAGAATTAGGATTACAAATGATCTGCTGAAAAAACTGGCATAATTCAGATTCTCACTTCATGTAATCCTTCAAGCATTAGGAACCTGGAAACTTTCAAAAAGAGAAGCTTTTTCTCCCCAGCTCTAGGCTGTTGTCAGACCTTCATAGCTATAGCATTGGATGTTGGATTAACATTTGCTTACCATTTCCCCTGGCCGGGAGATGTAAGCGATTGCCTTCTTTAATGTATAAAATGGCAAGCGCTGGCAATTTCCTTTCAACTCAAGTCAAACATCAACATTTCTGAATTTGGAATTCTGCCTTCAGTTTGACTCTTGCTCTGCCAGATGAGCTGCATATCCCTAACATACTTTGTTTGTCCCTAGTTGTGTTGAATGTTAACTCTTTATGACCATTCTGTGAAAGCCTTTCATGATCACTGGGTGTTCAAGGACATTGTCTGCATGGTATAGCTATGGTTCAGCTCCTTAAACAGCGACCTTCTCCACTCAATAATATTTTTTCATTCTATTTTAAACTGTGGGTCAAACTAAGCCCAATTCCTTTATTAGCCATTTTCCTTACAGCAGAAACTTGGTCTGCATTTGTGAGATTGAGCAGCTCAGTTCAAAATTAGAACATATTTGCCTTGTTCTGGATTGAGTTATAATTGAATGCTGATGAGTGTGACTCTTTCTGTCTTCACTTGCAGAAAGTGAAGGTGTATGTCAGTGAGACGTAGGCAGTTGGGAACATTGGATAAGGGATTGAGTGTTGCAATAGAAGAAAAGAGAAGGAAATCACTCATTGTCACTTGTGGTTTATCATGCAGTATTAGATGGTGATAGTGTGTAACAAATCACCAGAGATTCTGAGTTGCTGGAGCAATGTGCATTTTTATATGTAATGTGGAGCTCCAATTTTCTTCCTGACTGACCAGGAATTTCTGATATTCTTGCCACCAGCCATTGGTATGTGTTGGATGATAATCAGCCTGCTTGGCCACAGTAGGAACACCTTTACTGGCATCACGTCCTGGGGCAGGACTTGAGCTCAGAGTTCCTGACTCAGGTGCAGAAATGCTGTCCACTGCACCAAAAGACTTCCCAATGCAGCGTTGGGGATTTTCTCTTGTTCAGATTCAGTATTCACGGGCTTGATGTTGACTTTTACATTACTGTGAAGCACTTGATAGCGAATCAGCAACCCATTTTATATTCTCCTGGGTTTTTATTTTAATTAAAAATAGGTTGCTAACTTGCACTGTCACCATCTATCCAGTTGTTTTTTTTCCCAATTAGAGTCCACAAAACAAGCATTGTGTCTCATCTATAGAAGAATTTATTGATATGGGGCAGAATGGTGGTACAGTGATTAGTATTGCTGCCTCACAGCGTCAGACAAGTCACCCATCTGTGAGTGACTTGTCTGTGTGGAGTCTGCATGTTCTGCATGCATTTTCTCCAAGTGCTGCAGTTTCCTCCCACAGTCCAAAGATGTACTGGTTAGGTGGATTGGCCATGATAAATCACCCCTTAGTGTTCTAAGATGTCCAGGTTGAGGGGATTAGTGTAGAAGAATTGCATTGATATGGGGCAGCACTGCTGTTTCATTGGATTCCTGGCTTGGGTCAATATCTGTGTGGAGTTTGCACATTCTCCCCATGTCTGCATGGGTTTTCTCCAGGTGCTCCAGTTTCCTCCCATAGTCCACAAAGATTGGCAAGTTAGGTAGACTGGCCATGCTAAATTCTCCTTTAGTGTACCTGAACAGGTGCCCGAGTGAGGCGACTAGGGGATTTTCACGGTAACTTCATTCCGTGCTCATGTAAGCCTGACTTGTGACTAATAAATAAACTTTAACTTTTAGATGCGTGCGGTTATGGGTGTAAGGCAGGGAGTGGGCTGGGTAAGGTACGCTGGACCTGATGGACTGAATGGCCTCCTTCTGCACCATACTGATTCTTTATTTAAAATGCAATCATTCATATTATAGTAAATGTTTCTTTTACCATTTGTCTCTCCATCTCTCCTGAAGGTAATATATTTAATTGGGATACATTTCATTGGCTGCTGAACACTGAAGCTTTCTTCATGTCAGCAAATAAAGTGAGCACTGGCAGACTGACAGTCAAGGCCAATCTGTCCACACCCTATGTTTACTAACCCGTACATTCCAGCAGATGTTACGTGCATTGTTTCAAAGAAGGGAATCAAGACTAAAACATGGGTTAGGAACTTTGCAGGAAAAGAGACTTATGGAATCAATCACTTCTTCTAAAATAACGTATTCATAAAACTAGCAACTAGAATTTGGGAGTCTTTCAACCATCATTTATAACCTTGCCAACAAGAGACAGAAAGGATAAATAATAGCAAGCAATATTAAGCTTTACACCTTAAAGAATAAAATACAGTGTGCAGTTTGTTCCAAACACATTTTGCCATTGATGAATAGCTCATAGCTCTTGGATGATATCTCAACCTATTGATTTTAAGTCTCCTTGAATCTATTGTAAATGTGCAGCTTCTATAAAACTAAAAAGGGATATCTTCTGACTTTAGGACATCTCAAAGCTGCTTTTCTGGAGATAACAGTACACCACATGTCTTGAAATTTGTCTCTATGCTCGGTGCAGGAGTGCAATTTTCTGTGACACTGTTAACATTCTCACAATCAATTGAATGGCAATTTCCACAAGCAGCAAGTGGAATGAATGACCAGATATCCAGTATTTTAGTTGAGAGAGGAATGTTGCTCAGGAGAAACCTTCTGTTCTCTTTTCAGTATTCTGTTGCTATGGAACTTCTTGGGCAGAATTTTACTGGCATGTCGGCCCGAGGTTTGTACAATCCCGTCCAAGGCCAACAGAGAATGCTGTTCTCCAAGCCTTGTCCGCCCCCAGGATTGGGGTGGGCGTGCCAGTAAAATTATGGCCCTTGTCTCTTCATCCTTCAGAACAAACAGCTTAATGTCTGAATACTATCATCCCTAAGTTTATCTGGCCAACATTTAGTCAACAACTAACATGTATCTCTCAATCAACTATGAAAAAAAATAGATTATCTAATCGTAGATTATTCTTTGTTGGAGTTTTCTCTGCACAAATTAGTTATCATGTTTCTTACATTGCAACTACGCTTCAAAAAGTACTTTGGTAAAGTGCTTTAAGATGTCCTGAGGATGTGAAAAATATATTTGAAATACAAGCCTTTTTTCCTTTTCTATGTTGCACTGAAATGTCAGCCTCAATCATATCCTTATGTCCTGAAGCTTATTTAATATGTACTGGTACCATAGACCGCAGAGGTCAATACATAATAGTATACAATCTTTATATATGGTTTTTGCTTTTCTTTCAACTGTTCTTTTTTAATCTCATTCATGGAATGTGAGCGTTGCTGGTTAAGCCAGCATTTATTGAACATCCCTGATTGCCCTTGCGAAGGTGATGGTGAGCTGCCTTCTTCAATTGCAGCAGTCCATGTGGTGTAGGAATACTCACAATGCTGTTAGGAAGAATGTTCCAGAATTTTGACCCAGCGACAGTGAAGGAACAGCAATATATTTCCAAGTGAGAGTGGTCTGTGACTTGGAGGGGACCTTGCAGGTGGAGGTATTCCCATGCATCTGCTTCTTCTCAGTGGTAGAGGTATGGGTTTAGAAGGTGCTGTTCAAGGTTCTGATTCCGGCAGTTCCACAACAAACTGCACTTCTGCACCAAGTAAGAGACAAATTTCACCCTTACAACATACATTCAGTTCTGTGGTGTTGTATACTAGTCAGTGCACTTTAACAATAAAAATAAATGAATGAAAAAATTGCCACATGGTGGTTACTTAACCAATTAGTGGAACTTCATTCGATATGTGTCATTCACTTGCAGTCCAGGATGGAAGAGGGGTGAAATCTCCCAAATACATCTGATGATGTCACCACGTTATCATATGACACAGAGATATATTGGGTTACAATGCATAACATGAGGTATGAAGTTATCTACAGCAACGTAGCAGACTATTTTGCTAACTGATCGGTAGATATGATGTTACACAATAGAGATTCAGGCAGGGGTTGGTAAAATAAGCTCTCTGTGGTGTTTGACCAGCTGCATTGTGGGCATAACCTTTTAAAAGCAGGGCTGCATGTTCTTGCTGTTGTAGTACCTGATATGTACAGTATCTGTATAATTATTCTTTTGCTTCTACAATGTGTCCCTGCTCCTACTTCATGTTAGCAGTGTAGTGTCTTTGAATCATGGCTGCCCCAGACATTCCTTCATGGCAGCAGTCACATGACTATGGCAAGTCAGGGAGGATGTGTCGTAATGATTGCATTTTAAAACCCAAACATGCTCTTTTCCCTAATGAACAACCAATAATCTGCCATGCATTATCCTGTGTAACTGTGAATTGCCCAAGTTATCCAACACATTACAACTGTTCTCTTCCATACCAAACTGTTCATTATTCTCATTAGTTTCTGCAACTGCATTGTGTATCTAGTCATTCAAGCAATCAGATTTCTTCATGGTATTGTTCTGGATATTGTTCCCATGGCACTAGTTGCTGTGCTACCTGTGAACTTTCAAGCATTTTGCTATCTCCCTGTTTTTGTTGAAGTCAGTTGGTCTGCCTTCCAGTAGTCAGAGTAGTAGTCTATTGTGACAAGATAATTAGTTCCTGCTACAGTGAAGAGATCTACTCCCAGTTTTATCCATGTTCCGTCTTGGATGTCATGTGTCATCAACAGTTCTCTGACTTGTGTAGCTTGGTATTGATAACTCACACCGCACTTGCCAATGTGGTTTTTAATTTCATTGCTTGTGTTTGACCAGAAGAGCACTTCACTCACCTTCCTCAGAATCAATTCAGTTCCTTGCTGGTTTGCATGGATACATTTCAGCATCCCTCCTGTCATCTCCTCAGGGATGATCACTCTATTTCCTCAGTACTAGATGAGAACTTCTTAGTATGCCCAACACACTCTTGTGACCGCTGGCCTGTCCTTGGCAATATTGGATCATTCTTCCATCAAAACTTCTTGCAGCAGATAGAGATTTGCATCTTGTTGGGCAGGATTTTGTTTTGATTCAGTGGGTGGAATATTAGATCATGTAGCAGTGGGGCAGGGGCTCAAAAATCCATTCACTTTGGCAGGCCAGGAAAATCCTGCTGATGGAAGGGGCTGTGTAAATTAAAGTGAAAGTAAATCTTATTTATTACAAGTTGGCTTACATTAACATTGCAATGAAGTTACTGTGAAAATCCCCTAGTTGCCACACTCCAGCGCCTGTTCAGGTACACTGAGGGAGAATTATGGCCAATGCACCCTAACTAGCACATCTTTTGGACTGTGAGAGGAAACCTGAGCACCCGGAGGAAACCCACGCAGACACAGGGAGAATGTGCAGACTCCACACAGATAATGACTCAAGCCTGGAATTGAACCTGGCACCCTGGTGCTGTGAGGCAGCAGTGCTAACCACTGTGCCACTGTGTTGCCCCAAATTCTATCCAATGCCTCTCCTAGGTTCATGACTCCAAAGCCTGCTGCTTCATGTTGATTCTGGAATCTGGAAGATTTCATATTCTTTTGTTGCCCCCTCAAAGTTCCTCATGGGGAGTGACACCCTTGCTACCATGACAACAATATACATCAGTTTCCCTTGTATGGCCCAATACAGATAATATCGCTGCAAAGAAGGTAATATCTTGTCAGACACTTTGGAACAGATAGTAGTGGTTTGAGAAAAATGCTTTGAAGCGGCTTGTGGTTAGACTGTCTCTCCCAAGCAGGTACCGATGAAAATGCCCACGTGGCACAGTGTTTAGCACTGCTATCTCACAGTGCGAAAGGACCCAGGTTCAATTTCCACTTGGGTCATTGTCTGTGCAGAGTCTGCACATTCTCCCATGTCTGGATGGGTTTCCTCTGGGTGTTCCAGTTTCCTCCCACTCTCCAAAGATGTGCAGGTTAGGTGGATTGACCATGCTAAATTAGCCCTTTGTATTGGTGGAGTTAGCAGGTAAATATATGGGGTTAGAGGGATCGGGCCCGAGTGAGATTTTTGTCAGTGCAGACTCGATGGGCCAAATGGCCTCCATCTGCACTGTAGGGGTTCAATGATGAATAGCCAAGCACTCATTATTGATAGGAATGTAATGTTGTTCAGCTTGCATTATTGCCCTGGATGCAAATGCCACTGGTTGTCCTTGCTGCATTGGGATTGCTGCATTGAGGCCACTGTGTTGGAGCTGCTGCATTGGGGCCACTGTGTCAGGGCTGCTGCATTGGGGCCACTGAGTCGGTGCTGCTGCACTGGGGGCACTGTGTCGGTGCTGCTGCATTGGGGACACTGTGTCAGGGCTGCTGCATTGGGATCGCTGCATTAGTGCTACTCCTAGGGCAGCATAACACTAAAAGTTAACTTCATCATTGATGTCACAGTACTTCGGCACTAATTTGTAGTCACTAATTGTTGTCACCAGCTTGTTAACTACATCTTTTGCAGTCTTGTAAGTTTGCCACTGCCAGTGGAAAAACCTACGGTCTGTTGCACATTGCCTTTCATTTTAACAGGGAGTGGAACGCTTACAGCCATTCTTGTCTTGCTCAGTATTTTACTTGTAGCCTTCACTTTATGTTGGTTTTTCTTTTTGTCTGCATTTGTTTTTCTTCAGCTTTTAGCAGGTTAGAACATTTCAGTGTTTTCACTTTTAGTAGTTTCTCCTCTAGCTTTCCAAACCGGAGTTACAGCTCCACTTCCCACACCATGTTAACAGCTCAAAGATGACATACCCTCTAGCGCAGTGTCTTGATTGAAATGGTTGTATTATACCTGTCCCCAGAAATTCCCTCATGACAGGAGGACACACAACTATGGCAAGCCAGGTAGGGTACGTAAAATGATTCCATTTCAAAAATGGATCCATTTCACCAACCACTGGATCCATGTGACATTTTTTTGTTTTCCTTTTTGTCAGTCTTTTTGGAAATTGTCGTTTTTGTGTTGTGGTTTCCAGTTCAGTAGGAATTGAACTAAGACAACACAAACTCAGCTGGGAACTTTACAGTCAAAAGGCAAGAAAGATTTTCACACCAGTTATCTGAGCTGGAACTGGACACAGATCCCATAGACAAAGTGAGAATCAATCACCCAGTCCTTCCATCATCTAACATATTCCACGTTAGGAATATAAACTGTGTAAAGTAACTCCAGTAGAATTGAATGATTCAATGGTTAATATACACACCTTCTGGGACCTGAATTCAGTTCCAATCTGGAACTGGCTCAAATATTGTGACTTAACGCATTGTAAATTAGAAACAATATTACTATAAAGTGAATCATAAATCCACCTTTGGAGAAACAGAATATTAATTTATGCTTTAAGGGAAACAGAGCAACATTTTTTAGCATGAATTGGAAATGAATAGTATTTATTATCCTGACCTTTCTGTGTGCCAGTGACCAAGCCCAGTTTTTCTTGGAGCTTTCTTTCTTTACATCTTGTATTTCAGGCATACATTATGAAACCAAATCCTGTTTGACTAAACTCATGGAAAGCAAATTATCTGTTAGTCATCCTTTCCAACTTTAAATGAAAGGCCAAAATTGTTGTAGTCAATGTCACAGCCACCCAGCCAGAATATTCCTCAGTTCGCTATCCACAGCTAAAAATACATGGGAAAGAACAAACTTTACACAAATAAAGGCCTTCAGAGCTCACATTACACCAAATATGCTGGGTTGCCAGCCTGTATAATTGCATGGGATATAGATTGGGATTGTCTGTCTGTGGAATTCCATCAGAAACACTGGCATTGTCTCCCTGTGGTTACAGTGCATCAATGTCTTTTGCTAATGGATGAGTACCATATGTCACTGCCACTAATTGACAATAGAATTCAGGGCAAAAACTTGGTGCCTGCCTTTGACTGTGATTAACCATAAATTAGTCTGAATCTAATTGTGTCAGATGAGTGGAAATGTTAATATGTGAGACTATTTCTCTACTTAAGTGACATTGAGACAAGGTACATTGATCAATGACTGTGTGACAGCCTGTGAGTGAGTGTTAGTGAATTATGAATGCGTTCATCGCTGAATGTGAGACTGAGTATATGCATCATTGAGAGAGTTTTAACTTCCAAATGGGTTCGTTCGGGCTATAGGAGAGAGGGTAAAAATGGTTTAAATCACAAACCAGATTCCAACCCATTTCCAACCTGCCCATAAAAAAACTTCATTCAGACAACAGAAAGTAGGCAGCAAATCTCTCTCAAAAGGTGGGTTGGTGACTAAAATCTTTTTAAGGAAGCTGTATGTTTTCCTTTTAAATTAATTTTTATTTTTAATAAATAGAAGCCATGGAAATCAGGTGGGGAAGGTTGAATCCATGAGACAAAAGCCCCTTTTTATTGTATTACTTGTCGGCCATTTACACGTTGTTCTGCAAGTTTATTAATGATCTTTAATGATGCAATTATGATAAACATCAGTTCAAATACTACCCATTCTGGTATCAGGCACCTTAAGCAAATCTCCAGTCACTGAGCATTTATTTACCCAGTGCTCTGCAATAAACAGAGCAAGGAGATAGCAGACTGTGTTGAGTAGCTGAGTGGTTAAGAGGTTCTCCACCCTCCAGAATAATTCTACTTTCTTCACTGCTTCCTGTCTTTACTTTATTGTAACCATCTGTGTCAGCAGGCCTTTACTCTTCAGAGACTCTGGCCCCTGTAAAATAAGCACGAGGGTGGCATGATGCACATTTTTCCTGGATCTATTACTAATTAGTCCAGTTTTCCAATAGTGACTGTTAGTAGCCTAACTGGCAGGAGAAAAGATTCTTGTGTACAGTATCTGACAAAATTGAAAATTTGTGACAAAAATCCAAATATATTTGTTTAAATATATCACACAAAAACAATCCTTATCCCATGAAAGAGATGCCAAATGAGTAATGTAGCCAAATCCACGGCTAGATTTCAGCTTTATGTTTGAAATAAATATATCTAACATTTTTAAATTGTTTTCCATTGGCCATTAGAAGTATTAATAGTATGAAAAAAATTACATTCAATGTGAAAACACAAATATTAACTTGAAGGAAGAAGGAAAAAACACACATTAAGCTAGATGAATAACTAATACTTCTCTTTCATCCATTAATGGGATGTAACCATTGCTGCCTGGCCAGCATTGATTGCCTATCCCTAATTGCTCTTGAGAAGGTGTTGATGAGCTGTTTTCTTGAACCACTGCAGTCCATGTTGTGTAAATACATCCACGGTACTGTTCGGGTGGAGTTCCAGGATTTGACCCAATGATGGCAAAGTTTGGATGGTGTGTGGCTTGGAGGGAATTTGCAGGTGGCGGTGTTCCCATGTAGTGCTGACCTTGCTCTTTTAGATGGTGGTGATCGTGGTTTGGAAAGTGCTGCCTAAGAAGTGCTGGTAGATGGTACACACTGCTGCTACTGTGTGTCAGTGGTGGAGGGACTGCATGTTTATAGACGTGGTGCCAGTTAAGTGAGCTGCTTTGTCCTGGGTGATGTCAAGCTTCTGGAGTGTTGTTGGAGCGCCACTGATCCAGGCAAGGCAAGAATATTTCACCCTTGACTTGTGCTTTGTAGATGGTGGATAGGCTTTGGGGAGGTAGGCGCTGAGTATTCATGCAGAATTCCCAGCCTCTAACCAGTTCTTGCAGCCACGGTATTTGTATGACTCGTCCAGTTGAGTTCCACCTAGATAATTTGCAGGTTGTTGCTTCTTATACCTCAATTCCTCTGTATATTTAACAAAGTTCTCCTTGGTAGCTAAAAGCTAATTTTTTTTTATTTGCTGGTGCATTTCATTCTGTGAATCAGAAGCCAGGGATTTGAGCACGGTGTCAGGACTGTATGGGAAACCTCTTCATTACTCAATTAACAGAGATTTTTAAAACTGAATCATTTACAAACAGGATATTTAAAATGCAGATTCACTTTGTTGTTCAGATTTCCTCATGTGAACTTCATTTGGGTCAGCAACTTTCTATCCAAACAGTTGGATTTAAAGAGTAATTTTATCAGTCTGGGAATTGAAGAGGGGGGTGTATTTGGTCATTCTAAAGTTGGAGGAGGGTTCCCTGGGGGTAAATGAGAACCTAACTTCCCACATTCAGAATTATGCAGGCAGCTATTAAGGGAAAGTAACAGTGGTTGGAGACCTTTTTTTTTCATTTTTATTTGTAAAATATCTGGAAGAACATTACAAACATTTCAAAATGGCCATCATAGAGATTGCAATAACATCTCGTAAGACATAGGAGCAGAATTAATCCACTCGGCTCATTGAATGGCAGAGCAGGTTCAATCATGGCTGATATTTTTCTTATCCCCATTCTTTCCCCATGACCGCTGACCTCCTTATTAATCAAGAACCTATCTCGGTCTTAAAGACACTCACTGACATGTCCATGTTTTCTGCATGGATCAGGTTGCAATCTGAGGTGCTTCCATACAGTTGTGATACATGTAATATTAACCACATGTATTCAATCTGAGTCCAATGGCTCAAGGGATCTGACACAATTCCTTTCCCCTTGGTGAACTTCTGATGTGAAGATGCAGCATTGGACTGGGGTGGGGCATGGTAAGAAGTCTGACAACACCAGGTTAGAGTCTGTTGCCTGCCGCACAATCTGTTTTAACCCTTATACTGTGAACAAATTACTACGAGTAGATGTCTTGTTAGTACAACTAATATTTATTTAAACCCATGCAACCAATAATCACCTACCCAATCAACAATAAGTTATCTTACAGGAAAATATTAAAGTTCAAGTCCAATACAAGACCTTGACTTAACTTTGCATGACTGGCAAGTACCCAAGCAGATATTGGCCTTTATCTGTGTGCTGGTCTCAGTTGTCATCTGTGTAGTCTGGTCTGGCGCTCTGGTTCTGGTCTTCCTTCCTTCCTCCTTGGGTGTGGTGGCTCACCTCATGTTGGCGATGGTCACCATTGTTTAGTTTCACACCCCTTTTTGGCCATTGCCAATCAATTGAGCAGGACACGATCACCATGATCAATAAGAGTCCAATCAGGTGCTACCACACTGATCTCTGGGTGTGTCCCCCATAGCCATGTCTGTAGGTGCTGGAGGCACATAGGTCACATATCTCCCCTCTTAAATGAAGGTTCACAGTGTCCTTACATCTGTACACAGCCCAGTGTGACTATAAAGTCCCTTTCATCCTGGAGATGACCCCTATCCTGTTTATTCACTGGTCAGGTTGTCAGGCCTGTTTGTCTCTGTCTTTAAACTGCAGCCTGTTGGTTTAGTTTCTTGCCCAGTTGTCCCAGAGTGCATTACAAAACCCCCATATTCAATGGCCCGTTTGGCCACAAGTCCAACAGGTTTATTTGGAACCATGGGTTTTCAGAGTGCTGCTCCTTCATAGAGGTAGGTTACACAAACACAGCAAATATAGACAGAGACACCATTGCAAGATAATGGTTGGAATGCGAGTCTTTTCAAGTAATCAAGTCTTTACAGGTACAGATAGTGCAAGTAGAGAGAGGAATAACCACGGGTTAAAGAGGTGTGAATTGTCTTAAGCTAGGACAGTTGGAAGAATTTTGCAAGCCCAGGCAAGTTGTGGGGGTTACACATAGTGTGACATGAATCCAACATCCTGGTTGAGGTTGTCTTCATGCGTGCAGGACGTGGTGAACCTAGACAGCAACCTTCCCCATTGCACAACTGACCTGAGCTTTAATGCATCTCTCAGCCTGTGGGCTGGGCTTTGGAATGTGCCAGTTTGTAACACTCAATCGGGGACAGTTCTTCGCACTGGAAGACCAAGAAGTTTCAGGTAGACCAAAGAGCATCTTCCACCAAGCTAACGATTGTCCCGGTGAGTGTCCCTAGGAACAGCCTGTAGACCAGAGTCCTGTGTCTGTGCGAACAGCCTGTAGAGCACAGAGTCTTGCATCATGGAGCCACATGGGATGAACCTCAATGAATCTCTCTCCTGATCTTCTTTGCAAAAGCACAGTGGCTGGAAACCATGTTAGAAGTATTCTGTTGCACTCCTTAAACGTGGCAACTATACTGTAAGGAAATGACTGGCCCTGACAAATCAGCGTGATTACATTTAAAATAAGCTTTCTGTTACTCAGAAGCAGAGCATTTATTAACATATTTTATAATGACAAGTAAATTACTCTTTATTTTTGTTATTCATTCATGGGGCATGGGCATCGCTAGCCAGCATTTATTGCCTATCCCTATTCTCCATCTAAATTTATATGTAAACAAATATCAATTTATCAAATACGTCCCCTGAAACATTTTTGATGGTTATTTGGATGCAGCCTTTCAGCAGGAAACATTAAAAATCAAGAGCACAGTTATCTGCAATTTTCAGTGATTCAGAGGATGAGCATATTCCATTTGCTAGGTTTGCTACAGTTGCTAGGCTGAAAGGTAAGACTGAATTAGATTCACAATGTTATTTTGTTAGTGTACTAATTAATAGGATCAGAGAGATGAGCTTTGCAGTTATTTATCTTTGAATACAGGCCCCTCGGTAAAGTTCCCATTGTATTACCTTTCTCTCTGTTTGCCTCGTGCTAAAAGTGCTAACTCTTCTTACGATACAATTCTACAGGTAATTGAAAAACTCTTTGGTGTATTAGCAAGTGACCGTTCTCTGTACAGTTCATCAGCACATTGAGTGATATATGTACTTTCAAACACATCTGGGATGCAAGATTACTTTTTGTGTTTGGTATTAAATATTCTAGTGAGCACATATTTAATTTGCAGCTTCTGTGCCACATGCGGATAGTGACTAAGCCCTGGTGGAATGTGCACACTGACAGTCAAAGTTGCCTTGTTTCAGAGTTAAGGTTGGCTGGTATTCTTTGTGTTTCTTCAACATATTTTGTTCAATTCCTCTTTGGCTACATTTTTTCCAACAGGTCTAATAGTTTTTGGGCTGTCACCAAAACTACTGCTTGCCACAAAATCCATCCAGTGCTTGCAATAAATCCTCATTAACTGTGCAGCATTGACTCTGAATATGCAAACTTAAAAAGGAATTGATTGTCATGAGAGGCTTACACATGGCTATCGTACTTCAAAACTAATAAATATGTTTGATGTTATAAGATGACATCTTAAAAATTCCTTCTCCAGTGATTTCTGTCTCTGCTGCTGACGTTATTACATAGTAGATAAATGAATATTTGAATGCATTCCTTTAGTATTACTATTAGTGGTTTTGATGATTGGAGTACTCTACTGTAGACTGGAGCTTGTAGACAGATTTTTGAGCATCAGCACGTCTCTCCCAGTTTTTGTGGTCTGGTGTATAAGTCTCAAAGCTGAGCTAAATACACCAGGACTGCATTGCGCAAAAAGACCAGGAAGATCAGCCTCCAATCTCTGTTCAACAAGTAAGTTTCACCAGAGATATTGATTGGTTCAAAGATTTACCTAACCCTAATCCTTTCTCCTTATCCGTAATTTACCTATATTTTTCAAAGGTCCACTTGTTTGCAAAACCCTTCACAGCCTCGGCATGGCACGGTGAAACAGTAGTCAGCACGGCTGCCTTACAGTGTCAAGGACCTGGGTTCGATTCCTGGCTTGGGTCACTGTGTGGAGTCTGCACGTTCTCCCCATATCTGTGTGGGTTTTCTGAGTCCTCCAGTTTCCTCCCATAGTCCAGCAATGTGTGGGTTAGGTGGATTGGCCATGATAAATTGACCCCTGGTATCAGAGGAATTAGCAGGGTTAATATATAGGGTTAAGGGCATAAAACCTGGGTGGATTGTGGTCAGTGCAGACTCAATGCGCCGAATGGCCCCCTTCCGCACTGTAGGCATTGTATGATTTTTTGAAAAGCAAAATACTGTGGATGCTGGAATTTGAAACAAAAACAGAAAATGCTAGAAAATCTTAATAGGTCTGACAGCCTCTGTGGAAAAAGAATAGAGCCAATATTTGGGGCTCTGATGAAGGGTCTTCCAGGTTCAAAACATTGTCTCTATTTTTTCTCCCCGATGCTGTTCAGACCTGCTGAGATTTTCCAGCATTTTCTGTTTTCCTTCACAGCCTTGCCCCACCCTATTGGGTTGTGTCCTCTAGTTACATACATGAAATTGTACTTTGTTATTCCAGTCTACTCTTCCTGTCTATCGCCCTCCATATCACTATCAGTGGTCATTTTTTGAATGAGGATGGCTGGTCTTGGGGAATTGCCGTTCTCACAGCCTTGTCATCGTTATCCCTGCCTGAAACAACCTCTTAGAAATCTCTCAACTCTATCTCCTGAACTTCCTTAATTTCTAGTCAGGACCTGTTGCTCTTGTCAAGCAATGTGACTTAGTTTAAAGAAGAATGTATATCCATAAGCTGTTAAATATCAAGATTATAGGACAATGTCGCAACTAACCACAAATGAATCCCAAAAGCAATATAATTGGAAAATACTGTGTTCCCTCAGAAATTCAATGAAAGAAAGTCAATGATCAATTAAACAATTGCAGAACATGTTAAAATCCCATTTTGAAATAATATACTGATTTGCTGCCTCATAATGGAGACAGATGTAAATAGTGGAAATATTGATATTGGCAGCGGGTCATGGAGAGTTTGAGTGGGTGAGTTAATTTAAGAAGATTTGTGAGAGGAGCGGGAGAACAATTAGCATGTGGTGTTGGCAATACATTTTTCACGTCTGGCTTCAAATGTGGTTCAGACTGATGAGTTGAAAATCTATGCGGATGCTTTGTGAATTGGATTTGTGCTGTCTCCGTTCCTTCCTGCTGGGTATGGACCAATACTTAATCTTTGTTCTATTCAGCTGACTGGATACTGAACTGGCAGCTACTTCTAGAGAGACCACAGCACTAACAAAGTATAGGTTGGCTCTGAAAGATGGCATATTCCAGAAACCTTCAGATATACTTCTATTAATGCCAGAATCACAATCCTGAACAAAAGAATGCAAAGGACAAAGGCATTATATTGGCCTGGATTTTGTGGTCAGTGCTGTTCAAGGCTTTGGTACTTGTAAACTAAGAAAAAATTAACCCAGGTTCATTGCCCAATAAATGTCCAGTGAGCCTTGCTGGAAAGTGTGCATTTTGGGCATTATGTAGGCGATGACTGAGATAATCTTTGTGGTGAAATAATTTACCAAATCTAAATACCAAGGTTAGAATCATAGAATCCCTATAATACAGAAGGCCATTCAATGCATTGAGCCTTCACCGATAACAATCCCACTTAGATCTTATCAATGTAGCTCCACATATTTATCCTGCTAATCTCCTTGATACTAAGAGACAATTTAGCATGGCCAATCAACCTATCTAGCACATTTCTGAAGTGTGGAAGGAAGCAACACAGTGGCACAGTGTTAGTACTGCTGCCCCACAGCAGCAGGGACTCAACTCAATTCCAGCCTCAGGTCACTGCCAGTGTGGAGTTTGCACGTTCTCCCTGGGTTAGGTTAATTGGCCATGCTAAATGGACCCAAATGTCCAAGGGATTAGCAGGTAAATGTATGTGGTTATGGGAATAGGGCCTGGGTGGGATTATGGTTGGTGCAGAGTCAATGGGCCAAATGGCCTCCTTCTGCATGTAGAGATCCTATGATTTTAACCTCGGTATTTAGGGATTCTCGGGATTCCCTGAAACTGGAACACTCAGAGGAAACCCACACAGACACGAGGAGAACATGCAAACTCCACACAGTCACCTGGGGCCGGAATCAAACTCAGATCACTGGTGCTGTGAGTTAGCACTGTGCTACTCTTGAGAATGTCTGAAGAATGGCAATTTGATGAAGGCACATGAAAAGGTGTCCAATATCTTGGTACATCAGCCAGGTCAAAAAGGAAAGCACATTTTCAGAGAACTGGGATCAAACTAACTTTAGACCCAGGTGAAACAGCAATGTCATAAAAAGCATTAGATGTTTCCGATGCCATTTACTGATGTCCTTATTGAATACAGCACAAGGACAAAATACATTGAAAGCTGCAGATTCTATTTAAGCAGCTGAAATGTCAAATGCTCACCCTAGAACTAATACATCTGAAAAAATGCCCTGTAGTATTTGAAAAGGACACTGTGGTTATTCTTTAATGTACATTTGTTTTTGAAAGCATGCATGCTCTGCAAAGCCTCTCAGTGGATTGGTGCTACAGCTGCAAGCAGAGCTCCTTTGAGTAAATCATAATCATGTGCTACAAAGCACAGAAAGGCTGGGTTATTCAGGGCGGGAGTGCCCGCTATCCTCAAGCAAGGCTTTGTGATAATGTTGGATCTCATTTTAATGGCACCATTGCCCAACAACCTATTTCAGTCTTTTAGACGTTCTGTCAGAGAAACAAATAATCTGGGGGGAACTAGTTGTTCAGGAAATGGTGACTCATTCTATTGGGCCCATCATAAAACAGCACTTGTACTCTCACATTGCTTCTGCTCTGCTCAAACTGATGAATAGCAGGCTGCAGCCAAGTCACTGAGATTTTTTCCGTGCAAAAGAATGGAGCCTTTTTAGCAACTTAGATGATAGATATTCTGGAAAAAGAGTGCACACACCCTCTTTCTTCCTCTTCCCAGCCACCCAAAATGTATCTTAGTCACACTTATTCACCTCTGCCCAACTGTTAATATTCTCACGTGTAACCTTTTTTCCTCAAACTTGCTTACAGTGTCATGAAATATTTTTCCTCCACCTCAGGCCCTCTTGTTAATTTTCTCTTTTCCGCGCAGAAGAGAAAGAGGAAGAACTTATGTTTCTCTAGCGCCTTTCACAACTTTGAGACATTCCAGAGCACATTACGACCAATGAGGGCCCTTCTGAAATGTGGCCACTGTTGTGGTATTCTTCCATGGTGTTAATTAAACACTATTGTTTGTAAATATCCAAGTTTGATCTCCAATCTATACAGAGATAACTGATCAGGGTCATAGCAGAGTTGCAACAATTGAACTTGGCATCAAGGGTCTAAGGAGTGGAAAATCAGTCACGTGTGATATCCAGCAGGAAGGGAGACTGTGTGCTTAGCAAGAAAGAAGAGAATTGGGTTCTGCTGTGATATCTCCAGTAATTGAAAAGTTGTCATAGACTTAAACAAGAATAATTACAACTAAGTAGCATAGAATCCCTACAGTGCAGAAGGAGGCCATTCGGCTCATCAGGCCTGCACTGACTCACCCAGGCCCTATTCCTGTAACCCCACATATTTATCCTGTTAATCCCCTGACACTAGGGGAAATTTAGCATGGCCAATTCATCTAACCAGCACATCTTTGGGTGGGAAGAGACATTGGGAAGGGAAAACAAGCTGTACTCACTGAACTACCCCAGTTGGGAGTCAGCTTGTTGATACATAAGAAGAGGGGGGATTGGCAAGAAGAAAATGTATGTATTTTGTGCTCCTTTAGACTGACATTTTATTATTTGTTGCAGTGTCGTTCTTTGGAGACAGTTACATGGAGGTGAGGGAGCTTGGGTCTTTTATCTCCAGCAGACTTTCCATGAAGTTCCTGACCAATAGACAAAATGGGCTTCTTTTTCTGGGTTCTGGTCACAGTGACTACTTGCTGATGGAATTGTATGCTGGAGCATTGCAGGTACAATATTATGTGGGATAATCTGTACTTAAACCGATTCTAAGATACAGCCATGATAACCACACTCAATTCATTTAGTGAATACTTTTTCACATTGGGTAGAATATTCCTTAAAATAATTATCATCATTGGATTAAGTTTATTTATTAGTATCACATAAGCAGGCTGACATTAATACTGCAATGAAGTTAGTGTGAAATTCCTCTAGTTGCCACAGTACAGCATCTTTCAGGTACAATGAGGGAGAATTTAGCACGGCCAATGAACCCTAATCAACACACCTTTGGACTGTGGGAGAAATCCAGAGCACCTGGAGGAAACCCATGCAGACACATGGAGAATGTGCAAACTCCACACAGTCACCCAAGGCTGGAATCAAACCTAAGTCCCTGGTAGCAGTGCTAACCACTGTGCCACCCTGAGCAGAAGAGTTTGGTTAATATTTTCAGCATGTAGACATATCTTGCTTTCCTGCCGCATAACTGAGCCTTGTGAGCACTGCTTGTATTTCAGGCTGCTGTGCTAACTTTATATTCTGGGTTTAATTCACATACATTTCAGAATGGTTCTGTGAACTTATGTGGGAGTCTATGCTTCAGATTGATTTTGAACAGGAAAACAGCAGTGTGCTCAGCCACAATTAAATTTCCTGACTTGGGTATCCCTGGATTAAAGTTTAAAGTTGGTTTTGTAGAAGTACATAACGCTAGTCTAGCACCAAGACATTGCTCAAGCCTTCTCCCACAGCTTGGCAGATATTCAGCAGAATCCCCATTTATACACGCAGGCGAAGCCCACACCAGCAACACAGCAGGAGAAACCATGAAGAAATTCTGGGTACAGGATTTTTCAGGATTGCCTGCATGACCAAAGGAAATGAGAACTGTCATTGTTCAGTCTGTTTATTCCCCAATCCTATATAACATGGTCTATCATGGAAACGGTCCAAATCAATTTAATCTCTTGAAAAGGAATTTTCCCACCACCCCACAAATAAGCAGACCAAAATCCAAGGCTATCTTGTTAACTTCACATCCTGTCCATCTGCTGTTCCTGAACCCATTTGCTTAATTCCTTTCATTTTTAAACTTTCCATTTTCTGTATATACAAGTTAAGATGGTGTGTAATAAATGTTACACAGGATAATAGATTGATATATAGAATGAAATAATGTTTATTTTACAGAAATGTTTGTGTTTATTCATTGCTGTGAGGCCCACAAACTCTTGAATGTTAAGCTCAAATATGCGAGTACCCTGTTCTTCCTCTGTCAGTCATGTGCTGTGCAGAGGGACTTGGGTTGTCTTTGTGCAGGAATTTCCAGGAGTTGGTTTGCAGGTAATTAAGAAGGCAAATGGAATTTGCTAGAGGGATGGGGTTTAAAAACAGCGACATTATGTTGCAGCTGTATAAGGTGCTGGTGAGGCCACACCTGGAGTACTGTGTACAGTTTTAGTCTCCTTTCTTGAGAAAGGATATCCTGTCACTGGAGGGAGTGCAGAGGAGATTCACTGGGTTGATTCCAGAGTTGAGAAGGTTGGTTTATGAGGAAAGACTGAATAGACTGGGGCTGTACTCATTGGAATTCAGAAGAATGAAGGGAGATCTTAAAGAAATATATAAGATTAGGAAGGGAATAGATAAGATCGAAGCAGGGAAGTTGTTTCCACTTGGCAAGTGAAATTAGAACTAGGGGCATAGCCCCAAAATAAGAGGAAGCAGATTTAGGACTGAGTTGAGGAGGAACTTCTTCACTGAAAGGGCTGTGAATCTGTGGAATTTCCTGTCCAGTGAAACGATTGAGGCTCCCTCATTGAATGTTTTTAAGGCAAGGATAGATAGATTCTTGAACAGTAAAGGAATTAAGGGTTATGGTGAGTGGGCAAGTGAGTGGAACTGAGTCCACAAAAAGATCAGCCAGGATTTTTATGAATGGCAGAGCAGGTTCAAGGGGCCAGATGGCAGATTCCTGCTCCTAGTTCTTATGTTGATCACATATTGATTATGGGGTTCCATCTACAATGGCCACTGCTGTTTAAGCATTGCACATACCTCTAGTGCAGTAAACTAGCCTTGCTCCTTAAAATGGCACATCCAAAGCTCAGGACTAGATATTGAGTCAGTCCAATCTGTATCATTCCACTGAACAGACATATGTATTTTTAAACTCTGTGAAAGATGAGACTTGAAAAGCTTGGGGCAGCAGCTGCAGACATAATGGGGAAAAGTCACTGTATAAGGCCTTCCAGCCATAATGCACTAAAGCACTGAAAATTGTACAGACCTCTTTGAGCTTATGACTCACATTGAATGCATACAGTGACTATTACATGGACCACAATTATACTGAAGCACCTCAAGAGTGCAGTCTGATCTTTGTAGAAGATATAAATACCATTGCATTTTCTGTAATGACCATTTTGTAATGTTTTCTAATGTTCTCTTAAAAATTTTATGAAAAAATTTTTTTTGCAAAAACTAAATGTGGGCAGCTTAACGGGGAACTGGCTCCAAAACATGGCATGCATCAAACTCTGGGATATGGCATTAAGAAATCTTCTATAAGGGGATTTTCTTGCAAAGCAAAGGGATGATCAAGAATAAAGAAGCATAAAAATTCATAGAAATCATACCATTTGGCCCATCAAGTCTGTACTGACCACAATCCCACCCAGACCCTAGCCCCAAATCCCTATGTATTTCACCCACTAATTCCTCTAACCTACGCATCTCAGGACTCTAGGGGGCAATTTTTAGCATGGCCAATCAACCTAACCTGCACATCTTTCAGACTGTGGGAGGAAACTGGAGCACCCGGAGGAAACCCACGCAGAGAATGTGCAAACTCCACACGGACAGTGACCCAAGCCGGGAATCGAACCCAGGACCCTGGAGCTGTGAAGCAGCAGTGCTAACCACTGTGCTGCCCACAGTAGCAGAAAAATGCAGCATCTATTGACAGCAAGGTCACTTTCAAGCAAAAGAGCGGAAACATAGGAAGGAGTTTTCCACGCAAAAGATTCCATTTGAACACTTTTATCAAGATTATTGTGCAGACATCTCAAATGCCCTAATGGATGATTTCCACATTAAGCCTGATGAGCATAAACCACTGTGGGTGCTGGCAACAGCTGGTTTGTGCATCTCATCATTATCAGCTCTGGGGAAATATTTCATTTATTAACATTAAGAGTGGCATGGCGGCACAGTAGATAGCATTGTTGCTCACAGCACCAGGTACCCAGGCTTAATTCCGACTTCAGGTTACTGTCTGCGGAGTCTGCATATTCTTCCCATGTCTATGTGGGTTTCCTCCCACATTCCAAAAATGTGCGTGTTAGGTTGATTGGCCAGGCTACACTGATCTTTAGTGTTGGTTGCGGAAGGGAGGAGTAAGCAGAGTAAATATGTAGGGTTATGGGGATAGGGCTTGTGGTCAGTGTAAACTTGGTAGCCTTCTTCTGCAATGTGGGGATTCTATGATAATTAATAAAGGCATTATCTGTAGAAAGATTTTCCATTCTTCAGCCTGCTTTATTGTTTTAAATTTCAGGATCTGTTACAGGGAGATGAACTGTGATGAGGATTTCCCCACACTGCTGCATCTGAAGTAGTTAAATTGGTGCTTATGCTGAGTGAACTTGGACTGGAGCTGCAGTGATAGAATATATCGTAGACTCTGTTATACAGCCATATTAGTAATTATTTATACTTTATGTCAATGCAGACCACACATTTCCAAAGCAGAATGTGTAATCCAGGCATTGCCTAGAACACTGTTCCTGGAATGCAGAAGTTTCAAAGATGAAAAATTATCTATCACTTATCAAACCAGGTGTTTTCAAACACAGATTGGGTAATAGGAACTGTGATAAAATAGCAATCACTAGCATTAATTTCTCGAGTCATCAGACAATAGATGTACTGTCTTCTCATGCCACCAGGTGCACACAATAAAATAAATCCCTTGATTTTGAAATATTCAGTCAGAAATATTCTTTTTATTAATGTGCAGTCAGTTCACCACAACTCTCTTTTACTCTGTAATTGTTTGATTTTTAGTTCAGCCTCTGCTCTACTGACTGGAGCTTCCCTCCAATCTATATTTCCAGGATGTTGCCTGGTATGGAGGGCAGGTCCTATGAAGAGAGGTTGAAGGATTTGAGGTTGTTTTCGTTAGAAAGGAGGCGGCTAAGAGGGGATCTTATTGAAGCATATAAGATGATTAGAGGTTTAGATAGGGTGGACAGTGATAGCCTTTTTCCTAGGATGGAGAAAGCTAGCACGAGGGGACACAGCTTTAAATTAAGGGGTATGAGTTATAGGACGGATATCAGAGGTAGGTTCTTTACTCAAAGAGTGATTAGGGAGTGGAATGCCCTGCCTGCAGCTGTTGTAGATGCGCCAAGTTTGGTGGCGTTTAAGAGGTTAATTGATAAGTATATGGAAGAGAAGGGAATGGTTTAGTTTGGAGGGGCATTGCTTTTTATTTTGGTTGGCACAACATCGAAGGCCGAAGGGCCTGTTCTGTGCTGTAATGTTCTATGTTCAAAAAGGCATTGGTATCTTTAAGCTCGGTAGAACATGAGATTTCCCTCTTGTGTGCTTTCCAATCCCTATGCTGTCCGCACACCCCCACTTCAGTCTACTCTCTGCTTTACTATTGGTGGAAGACTAATTCAGCCCCACAGGATAGAGCAATCGCAGCTTCACCAATCTTGCTGTTTCCAACCTCCATTATTCCCGTTAAACGTATTTTTTTTGCATCTTTATCTTTCAGGTGAAATTAAAACTTGGATCTGGGGAAGTTGTATTGCATTCTGAGCCTGGCCTGAAGCTTAACAATCTTGTCTGGCACGATGTTTCTCTTGTGCATGAGAACAAAACTTTAAGTTTGACAGTGGATGAACTCTTCACGACTTCAGTGAAGGTACCTGGCCATCTTAATAAACTGAATATCGACAATGGTCTCTATGTGGGTGGACCTGGGAAATTGAAGATCCCATACTTATCGAGACAATCTAGTCCTTTCAGAGGCTGTATTTCCAAGGCTGAGTTCAATGATTATGACATCTTATCCTCACTTACTTCACTCCCTGGATATAGAACTGTTTATGAGATAGAAGATGGATGTAGTAATGTAATTGTAGCAGAGGACGATTATCCTATCAACTTTCACGGGCCAAAATCCTATATCTCCTTCCCAAGCTGGAATGCAAGAGAAGAAGGAACATTTGAGTGCTTTCTGAAGACAGTGGTTCAGCAAACCCCTTTGCTTTATCATGCAGGACGGCAGACAGACTTCATTGTCTTAGAAATTGCAAGTGGTCATTTCCGTGTTTTACTTGACAGTGGAAGTGGAATTGTTGTACTAGAAAATACTCGATTTGTTAGTGATGGAAAATGGCATAGAGTTCAATTGCTTTTTAATATGAACCATATACAACTTAAAGTGGATAATGAGTTATCTCAAAAGCAATTAATTAACAATAAGAAGGCGTATCTGGATCTCCGAGGGCACATGTTTATTGGTGGAGTTAACAATGAAACTTCATTGGAATTAATTAAGCATGGATTGTCCTACGTATTGGTGGAAAGAACAGTATCTGGATCCTTCATTGGCTGTATTCAAAGTATCCGGGTAAACTTAGAGACGAAAGTTTTAGCAGATGCACTAGTCACCAAGGGTATTGATACCATATGTGAAGATGAAGAGAATGAAGAAATGGAGAAAGGCAAGGATACACTGGAAGATAAGATTTCAGCAACACCAATTCCAAGTTTTTTGAAGGTTCAAACAACTAATGCACCTTGTGTGCTCAGTAAGAACTTATCTAAAGTCTTCAATAATTTTACCAGACTCTTAGATCTGAAACCAATAACAGTAAAAGAAGCAGGAATTTCTACCTTGGAGCTCAAACACATGCATCCCACTATTGACCTGAGTAGAATTGGAGTGAGAAATTCTCGAGTTGTTTTTAAGGTAATTCAAGATGCAAGACATGGGCACCTGGAACTTAATATTCCAGGTGCGAAGAATAGGAAAGCATTTACCCTGTTAGATGTGATTCACCGTCATATAACGTACCATCATGATGGCTCTGAAGGGTCAGTTGATCAGTTAACCGTTAATGTATCTATTCATAGTAAACAAGAGATCCCTAACTGTTTAAGGCAGGGTCAACAGTACATTTTTAGTATAAAGATAATTCCTGTCAATGACCCACCAAAAGTAGTCTTCCCAAATGGAAATCTTATGATGATTCTCAAAAATACTTGGAAAACACTTGGTCCAGATATCATTCATATTGAAGATGCCGACAATGTTTGTTCTGAGTTAAAAATTATTATAGTTAATAAAGATGACCCAGGTTATATTGAAGACATGAGAAACCCTGGCCAAAGAATTGGAGAATTTTCATGTCAAGATTTAAGAGTGGGAAATATTCGCTATGTTCACAGTGGGGCCAAAGTTTCTGAATTATTGTTTCAGGCCAGCGATGGAGAAGAAATAAGTGACCCAACTGCTTTGAGAATTGTGGCCTTGAAACCTGACATTCAGGTGGGCAACAACACTGGTTTAATTCTTTCACAAGGAGGTGTCAGTCTAATCACCATCAGCAATCTGTCTGTTGAGACAAACGCAGTCAGGCAGAAGGTGGATATTTTATATAATATAACAGGGCCATTATATTACGGTGAGATACAGAAACTTAACAACAACTGGGAATGGAAACCGGTGAAGACCTTTCATCAGGATGATATAGAACACGGCCATCTTCAATATTTCAGCACAGATCCTGAGTTTCGCAGAGAAGACATAACAGAGAAACTTAAGTTTGATGTAACAGTGGGAGAAGAAATCCTTGAGAACAATATATTTTTTATAAAAATAAAGAGGGCAAAAATAAGACTGGTAAGAATATCTCCAAATGAATTAAATAATGTCAGACGAGGAAAGATTACACAAAATGAACTACAAGCTGCAATAGAAGGCCATACAGTCCCTGCTGATCTGTTCAGGTATGTTATTCTAAAATCTCCAAATAAAGGAAGGTTGCTGGTTCGAGATGACGAACTAAAAGTACATTCCATGTTCACACAAGAGGATTTACAGCAAGTAGGTCTCACCTATGAAGCAACAGTGAGAAATGCTGAGGAAACCCAAGATAGCTTCCAGTTTCAAGTTTTTGTTGGAGACCAACATTCCCCAGTATATACTTATCCAATATTGATTGGCATTGATCCAGAAGTACCCATTTTGATGAGTAAGACGTTGATTGTGGTAGAAGGAGGGACACAAACCATCACCAAGGATCAACTCTTCACCATAGGTCAGAGCACCACTGCTTTTGTGTATGAAGTCACTCAGAGTCCTCAACATGGACAGCTGATGATGCAGACCAATCCCGAGAAAAGTGTCACAATGTTTACCAATGACGACATTCTCCAAGAGCAGCTGATATATAAGCACGATGACTCTGAAACTTTGGAAGACGAGATTGTCTTTGTTGTTGTGGAACAGTTTAATGATGATGAACCTGAGGCAGACGTGATTCTTGGCAAGTTGAGTATTTCTATAAAACCAACCAACGATCAGCCACCAGTGCGAGTGGTGAACAAGACATTTAATGTGACATTAAATGGGCAGCACTTGCTAACCACAGCCGAACTCTGTTTTCACGATGCAGACTCAGATTTTGACGATTCCCAATTGATTTATACCAAATGGGGAATCTCCAATGGTAATATTGTCTCTGCAGATGACACTGCCCATGAACTCTCACGATTCAGTCAGGATGATATGGAGAAGAAGCGTGTGTTGTTTAAACATCATGGAGCTAGTCAAGGAACTTTCCAGCTCCAGGTATCTGATGGTGTGCACCAAACTATGACTGTTTTGCAAGTGCATGCATTAGAACCATATCTGAGAATAGTCAATTCTTCCAAGTTCTTGGTTCACCAAGGGCAAGAGTCACCTATCCTCGGTCATCTCCTGAGTGTGGAGTCCAACATGGACATTTGGAGTAAAGAGGAAATAGTATATCAAATGACATCTCCACCTAATCATGGAGAAATTCTAATCAATGGTAATCTGGAACATTCTTTCTCACAGAAAGATGTAAGTGATGGCCTTGTGGTCTATCGTCATGACAACAGCAGGCATTCAAGAGACTTTTTCAACTTTGTAGTTGCAGTGAAAGAGATCAAAGCAAAGGGAACATTTCCCATTTTAATCTTCAAGGAAAGTCATCAGTACCCACTGATCGTGGTCCACAATGAAAAGCTCTTTGTAGACCAAGGAGGAGCAAAGAAAATTTCAGATGAGCAACTCCTAGTAAGTCTAGTTAAACTTTTTTAAAATTCCTCCCAATTTCTACCCCCTTCTGAATGCACCAGCTCCTGAAGTTTCACAGGATTCTCTAAAATGCTGTTTTGCCCCTTTTGAGTAAGGCATTACAGTTTATTTCGAAAGCAGCTAAATTAGCAGCATGCAGATCGATACACATGCAGCCATTTTGCAACTCAAGCAGCTGAACGTAGCTCGCTCAGCTTGATGCAAGTGAGTGCTTCGGTTCTATGAGGTATTATATTCCCAATGAAATCAAGTAAACAAAGATTGCTTACTGCTGCAGAGTGATTCAATGTCCCAGTATTTCTAATTGAAGAGATTACCTGTGCACAAAGATGTGTCTGTTGTGACCTGTTGAATAGTTAGTCTCCTCCTGGAGTCCACCACACTGCATGCTGAAAGAAATTCTTGAGGCCACTAATTAACAGCAGAGAAATGTGGGATTATTTGCCTGGATTTTTTTTAATTAAATAGTTGTTCCCAGATGGATCTGATTAGCTACATCTGCTTTTGATCAACAGTTAGGTTGAGAACAGTTCATTACTAAAACTCCAAATGTCTAGTTATTTTAAGACTCTGTAAGAAATACTTTAAATTACATCTAGTTTAAATCACAGGAAGCCCTTAAGGTGTTAATAAATTAAATGGGATTGATCACTAGTGAAAAACTAACAATCTCTTACCAGACAGACCCCTAGGGTTGGAGAGTGTTTCTATGTTATTTACTTATGGTCATTGAGTTGAAGTTGCAACATGCATCGAGCACTTAGTTCTCAATCACAGAAAGGTAATATTGGACTTGGCTTTAGTGAACTGTTTTGTTGATGACATCATTTAGTTTGATTATTTCTGACTTATTTAATTATAGCCAATATTTTTCTTGCAAACACTGACTTAAATAAGCAAGAGAAGTTTTAGGTTGGCTTAGTTAAAAGGACTCCAAGTCTCATTATATGTCTAAGCACGTAATTTGCACTGACAATTCAATGTGGCACTGAGGGAGTGCTGCACTGGAGTGCGATCTTTTTGTTAAGATATTATACCTGGGTCATTTGTTCATTCAGACGGATATGAAATATTCCACTGATCTAGTCAAAGAATAGTGTGAAAGTTCTCTCTAGATGGGTAGCATGGTAGCACAGTGGTTAGCACTGCTGCTTCACAGCTCCAGGGTCCTGGGTTCAATTCTTGGCTTGTGTCACTGCCTGTGTGGAGATTGCACATTCTCCTTGTGTCTGCATAGGTTTCCTCCAGGTGCTGCAGTTTTCTCCCACAGTCGAAAGATGTGCAGGTTAGGTTGACTGGCCATGCTAAGAAATTGCCCCTTAGTATCTAGGGATGCATATGTTAGAGGGATTAGTGGTGTAATATATAGGGATAGGGCCTGAGTGGTACTATATTCGGTGCAGATTTGATGGGCCAAAGGCCTCTTTCTGCGTTGTAGGATTCTATGTTCTATCAACATTCTATCAACACCCAAAACATCACAGTTATTCATTTTCTGTTTGTAATATTTTGCTGTGTGCAAAATTGCCTGCCGCTTCCACTGAATAACAGCGATACGATTCTATAGAAATTTGTTAGTTGACAAGATGCTCTGGGATGACTGGAATGACCTAATTAAAGCATTATATCAATCTTGATTCATTTGTTCTTAAACGGCATGGTGGCTTCACAGTGCCAGGGATCCAGGTTTGTTCCCTGACTTGGTCACTGTCTGTGTGGAGTTTGCATGTTCCCTCTGAGTCTGCATAGGTTTCCTCCAGGTGCTTTGGTTTTCCCCACAGTCCAAAGATGTGTGGGGTAGGTGCATTGCCCCTTAATATCCTGAGATGCATAGGCTGAGGGACTAGCAGGATAAATATGTGGGGCTACGCGGAAAGGGCCTGGGTGGAATTGTGGTCGACATAGACTCGATGGGCTGAATGGCCTCCTACTACACTGATTATTATCATTTCCCAGTGTGTTAGAGTACTGCCTAGTTTGGAGAATGATGGAGTGCTGTGAATCTGCTGGTGGTTTAAGGGTTAATACATTTTCCCTGCCTCCAGATGCAGATTAACAAATAGAAGAATTAAAATTCATAACTCTCGTTCCTTACTTGCTATTCAGGTTTAACTCTCTCCCCCAACCAGCGATATCTGTGTTCCTGTCAATCAAATAAATAATTATTAGGAATAATTCATATTGCTGCCACTTCAGCTCTGAATTTTATCAATGATAGTTAATTACTGTCCAATCCGTTAGTCCAATATAATTAACAAACTAAATTGAAATTTGTTACTCTTTGCTTTTCCAATTAAATCAATAAATAATGGATTGTTTACTATCTCATCTCCCCTTGTCATTATCTCCCTGAGTAATAAATTCTCATTCTGTCAGCCTTGCACATTAACAATACAGATCCTTTAGCTGCCCCTTGATTTATTAATATTTTCCCCTCTTCTCTCTCTTTTAAGTACATTAATTATGCCTTGTATATCGAGATGAAGAGGAATTTCTCAGAGGATTTGATTTGATTAGATTTATTATTGTCATGTGTATTAACATACAGTGAAAAGTATTATTTTTTGTGCACTATACAGACAAAACATACCATTCATAGAGAAGGAAAGGTGAAACTACAGAATATGCTGTTACAGTCATAGCTAGGATATAGGGGAAGATCAATTTCATGCAAGATAAATCCATTCAAAAGTCTGACAGCAGGGAAGAAGCTGTTCTTGAATCGGCTGGTACGTGACCTCAGACTTTTGTATCTTTTTCTTGAAGGAAGATGATGGAAGAGAGAATGTCCGGGGTCCTTAACTATGCTGGCTGCTTTGCCGAGGCAGCAGGAAGTGTAGACAGAGTCAATGGATGGGAGGCTGGTTAGCGTGATGGATTGAGCTACATTAACGACCTTTTGTAGTTCCTTGTGGTCTTGGATAGAGCAGGAGCCCTTATCAAGCTGTGATACAACCTCAGAGTACTTTCTATAGTGCAGCTGTAAAAGTTGCTGAGAGACGTCGTGGACATGCCAAATTTTCTTAGTCTTAAGTATGGTGAATCTTTGGAATTCTGTATCTCAGAGGGCTGTGGAAACTCAGTCTTTGGGCAGATTTTACCTGAGACTTGTACAGTCCTGCCTCAGGCCTACATGCTTTTCTCCAAGCCTCAGTCACCTCTGGAATCAGACCGGTAAAATTCTGGTCATTTTGTCTGTTCTAAGTTGAGTTGATAGGTTGCCAGATACCAATGACATGAAGAGATGAGGGGATAATGCAATAGATTGATCTTCTAATGCAAAACTATCATGATCTAGTAAAACAGTGGAGCAGGCTGGAGGGGCCAAATGGCTTATTCCTGCTCCTATGTTCCTATGAATTGCTTTCAGCCATCACCCAGTGATAGATTCCTCACAGTGCTGAACAAGTCCTTTTGACCTGTCAAGTTAGCATTGACTCTCCGAGAAAACATCTTAGCCAGTCCTCACCCCTCCCACTTTATCCCAGCTTGGAAACTAAGGGGCAATTTAGTATGGCCAACTTACCTAACCTGTACATCTTTGGACTGTGGGAGAAAATCAGAGCACCTGGAGGAAATCCACATAGGGGAAAATGTGTAGACTCCAAGTACCCATTTCTTATATGAGAACTTTGACAATGAGTGTCTTTAGCTGTCGGAAGCACCATACCAAGCTGAATACAACCTCATGAAGGATCAGTACTTTCCAGCAGGGATTGTGATGGTGACGTGACTGGGGAATCCTGGTCTGCTTGACCCGATCTTATTTATGTTGTGGTACCCATGACCTGCCCTAGTTGATGTCGCACAGACTCAGCATTTGATTTTGACATATTGTCCACATGGTTTGCTGTAATCTGAGATTCCCAACTGCGTTATCAGGATGCTCGTTATCTGACTGTTAAGCAGCTATTCAATCCTGCGATAACTAAATCTTCAGATTAAATAATGCCCATCCCATAACTCCATAACCCTGATCTAATTTGATTGAATTATTATTAACACACAGTGAAAAGTATAGTTTCTTGTCACTAAACAGACAAAGCGTACAGTTCATAGAGAAGGAAAGGAGAGAGTGCAGAATGTAGTGTTACAGTTATAGCTAGGGTGTAGAGAAAGATCAACTTAATGCAAGGTCAATTCAAAACTCTGACAACAGCAGGGAAGAAGTTGTTCTTGAATCAGTTGGTATGTGATCTCAGACTTTCGTATCTTTCTCCCCAATGGAAGAAGGTGGAAGAGAGAATGTCCGGGGTGTGGAGTCTTTAATGATGCTGGCTCCTTTGCTGAGGCAACAGGAAGTGTAAACAGAGTCAATGGATTGGAGGCTGGTTTATGTGATGGATTGGGCTACATTCATGACTTTTTGTAGTTCCTTGTGGTATTGGACAGAGCAAGAACCATACCAAGCTGTGATACAACCAGAAAGAATGCTTTCTATGGGGCATCTGTAAAAGTTGGTGAGAATTGTAGCTAACACGCCAAATTTCCTTAGTCTCCTGAGAAGATAGAGGCATTCGGTAGGCTTTCTTAACTATAATGTCGGCATGGGGGGATCTGGACATTTAAAAACTTAAAATTCTTGACCGTTTCTACTTCGTCCCTGTTGATGTAGACAGGGGCATGTTCTCCTTTACACTTTCTGAAGTCAATGACAATCTCCTTCGTTTTGTTGATATTGAAGGAGAGATTACTGTTGCCGCACAGTTCACCAGATTCTCTATTTCATTCCTTTGAGTGAAGTCGTTCCCTTAACTTTCCTCCCCTGCTCCTGCTGCCTCATTTTCAATTCATGTTTCTTGGGATTTGAACCTTTTGCCACCAGGAACAATTTGCTTGGAACAAGGTATGAACTCCCTTCATAATTCTAAAAAGCTTTTCGATATTGTGATCTTGGAAATTTCCTTTTCCCAAGTAAAACAAACCCAGTTTCCTGAAACATAAAGCAGAATAGTCTGGGATGTTCTGATAATTGTCTGCTCTTGTCAGCTTTGATTCAGTCCTTGTTCAGTTCATTTTTTGACCATTTATATATTTTTTTATTACATTCAGTTGACATTTTCATTGTGTGCTTGTGCAATTCACATGAGGCTATTAACTTGCTTTTGACTTTCAGCGATGCAAGCAATTCTTAATAGTTTGTTCGGTTTCTAAGCTATTGATAAATCAGTCAAGTTTTGGACTCAGAGCCAGTGATCCCTGGGCTTTAATCCGAAAGGGCTTTTTCCACTTCCCTTATTCCGAAATGGCTGAGCCTTAGGATTTAGCAATAGGCAGCAAAGCGCTTGATTGTCACATGTAGGATCTATAGATAGCCAAGGTAATAACAATCAGCACTGTCTCACACTACCATCTGGTGGTGATGTGACAGCTTTTGCGCTCTCTCATTCTACTGCTTTAACAGTCTGGCTGTTTTAATAGTTCTTGACTTGAGGAAATGCGTTTGATTGCTTCTGAAGTTCTTTCTGAGAGATCTGATTCTGCCTCGAGATAATTGATACCACTTGCTTGACCATTTCACACCACTGTGAAAATGCACTCATTATTTTTGCTGGAAGATTTGGATTTGACCTTCTTCGTTATGTTCATTCCACATTAATGAGATGAAACAGTTGTATATCTGTCTCCTTGCTCTCTGTAGATTCTGGAATTAATTTAATTACTCTATTGCCTCGAAGTTAACTATCTAGCTGACAGTTGTCTGTGAGAAAGCAGCATAAATGCTGCATGTCAGCTGTTCAAAGCTGTTTTTGTAGCCCAGCGCTTGTGTCGTTGGGTTTAAATCCAGCTGGATAAGTTTGGAAAGGGAAATTTAATACTTGGAAAATGTTCTCTCAAGTATGACCTTATTTTAACTCCTGCCTACCATCTTTTATTTACCTTTAAAGTGTTCATCCTACAAATTGTGCTGGAAGTTCCCTGTTGTGTAATATCTCCATCTAATTTCACTGTTAAGAAAATATTTTCCTGTTTTTTAAATATTTTATTTATGGTTTTTTTATCTCTGATAATTAGACCACTCAAGGCTCAGTGATAGCCACACTGAGCACAATTCAGCTAACAACATAACAACTTGCAGTTAGATAAAACATTTTGTATACAAAGCTTTCCACATCAGGAGTCAAATCTGTTGTTGATGCATCAGATTTACAGCATAGAAAGAGGCCAGAAGGAGGCCATTCGGCTCCTAGCATCTGCCCTGCAACTCAACAAGATTGTGACAGATATGTTTGTAGATGGGAAAGCTCCACATTCCCATTTACCCTCGATAACCTTCGATTCTCTGGCCTAACAAGTACCCACCTTAAGAAATATTCAGTGACCTCCCCCCGACTCCTCTGCCTTCTGAGGAAGAGAGTTCCAAAGTCACACAAACTCCACAGACAAAATATTCTTCTCATCTCTGTGTTACGAGAGTGATCACTGATTTTAAAACAGTGCCCTCTAGTTTTGGATTCACCCACAAGAGGGAACAGCCTGCAGTGTTCAGGATCTTATATATTTTAACCAAGTCACCCTTCACTCTGCTAAACTCCAGTGAAAACAAGCTCAGCCTGCCCAGCCTTTCCCTGGAAGACAGCCCACCCATTGCAGGCATCAATCGAGTAAACCTCCTCTAAAGTGCCTCCAGCGCATTTTCACTCCTTTTCCCTCATCTGCTTTTTTGATTCCCCTTAACTATATCAATTCTATCATATTCACCTCAACTATTTCCACTTGGTTGTAAGTTCCACATTCACAATACTCTCTGGGTAAAGTCTATTGAATTCTTTGGTAGATGTGATAGGTGGCACAGTGATTAGCACTGCTGCCTTGGGTTCAATTCCAGGCTTGCGTCACTGTCTGTGTGGAGTCTGCACGTTCTCCCCACCAGGGGAGTTTCCTCTGCGTGCTCAGGTTTCCTCCCACACTCCAAAGATGTGCGAGTTAGATGGATTGGCCATGCTAAATTGCCCCTCTGTGCCAGGGAGAACTAGCTAGAGTAATGTATGAAGATAGGTCCTGGGTGGGATTGTGGTTGGTGCAGACTCGATGGGCTGAATGGCCTCCTCCTGCACTGTAGTGATTCTATGATTTATTTCATTTCATTTGGTCTCTCTCACAAATGGAAGCATATTTTCTATGTCTACCCTATCAAATTCTTCCATGATTTTAAATATCTCTACCAGTTGGCACAGTGGTTAGCACTGCTGCCTCACGGTGCCAGCGACACTGCTTTGATTCTGGCCTTGGGTGACTGACATAGTGGAGTGCACATTCTTCCTGTATCTGCATGGGTTTCCTCCAGGTACTCCAGTTTCCTCCCAAACTCCAAAGATGTGCAGGTTAGGTTGATTGACCATGATAAATTGCCTCCCAGCATCCAAAGATGTGTAAGATAGGTGGATCTTTTGGAGAGTTGGTGCAGACTCGATGGGCTGAATGGCCTCTTTCTGCACTGTGGAGATTCTATAGGACGCTCCCTCAGTCTTCCATTATCCAGTGAAAAGTAAGCCATCTATTCAATCTGTCCTGATTGTTATAACATCCGGCCTCATATTTGTAAATCTATTGTTTGACATCTCCTGTCCCCCTATCAGTTCAAAGCTATTGAAATTGTACTGCAAAGCTGGACAGGGGAAATAGTAGGAGAATCTCCATCTAATTGGGAATTAGGCAGACAGGTGGCAGACAAATACATAGTGTCTCACAACAGGGATACAGTTTAAGAAGTAAGGATGATTTTAAATAAATAACGTACATGGAAAATGAAAGCTATCTGGGTGATCCTGTTTGAAACTACCACAACAATGCTTGTGGAAGTGAGTAAAAGAAACCAGATGTTGGAATGTACTGATCAAAACTGAGCAGATTTTACAGATAAATCAGTGGTGTGACTATACTTGGAATAATGTAGAGCGTTATTTGATTTGATTTATTATTGTCACATGTATTAATATACAGTGAAAAGTATTGTTTTTTGTGTGTTATACAGACAAAACATATGTTCATAGAGAACAACATGAGAGAGAGTGCAGAATGTAGTGTTACAGTCGTAGCTTGGGTGTAGAGAAAGATCAACTTAATGCGAGCTAAGTCCATTCAAAAGTCTGACGGCAGCAGGGAAGAAGCTGCTCTTGAGCCAGTTCGTACATGATCTCAGACTTCTTTATCTTTTTCCTGAAGGAAGAAGATGGGAGAGAGAACGTCCAGGATGCATGGGGTCCTTAATTATGCTGGCCACTTTGCCGAGACAGTGGGAAGTGTAGACAGAGTCAGTGGATGGTTTGCATAATGGCTTTTTGTAGTTCATTGCAATCTTGGGCAGAGCAGGAGCCATACCAAGCTGTAATACAACCAGAAAGATGCTTTCTATGGTGCATCTGTAAAAGTTGGTGAGAGTCATAGCTGAGATGCCAAATTTCCTTAGTCTTCTTAGAAAGCAGAGATATAACAATTTATATTTCTCTATTGATACTGCCACAAAAGGACATTACAGCAATCAAAAGGGTACAGAAGACAGCGAGGAGAATGATTGTGGGAATAGAGGAATTGAATTTTGAGGAATGATTATGTAGATAAGCATATTCTCGCTGAGGAAGGGAAGGGATTCAGATAAAGTTGACCATGTCACTTCACCTGCTCTCAAAGGGTGTGTGCGTGTGTGTGTTGAGGGGTGGAAGCCAAACTCAAAACCCGTCGGCAGAAACACTATTACACTGAGCTGACAGCCAGACTATGACACCAATTCCCTACGGTGGAGGCAGCTGGATTTCTCTCAGATAATAGTATTTGAATTCCAGTAGGTGAGTAATTTCAGTCGTGTTAGTGATGTGTGTTGTGATTGGGAAGAACCTGTGATTGGGGATCTAACTGTTTTCAAAGATTTTCACCACTGGAGCTTCTCCTCGTCTCATGTCTGGACCTGTTGTAGATTCATTGTTAGAGATTGATCGTTGTTTCTAACCAATAGCTCCATTATCATTGTATAATGTGACTGCCAGCTGGTAGTAGGTGAACTGATAGATCTTGGATTGTTTTCATCCAATAATTCCAATTATTTACCCAGAGTGGCATGGTGGCACAGTGGCTAACACTGCTGCCTCATAGCACCAGGACCTGGGTTCAATTCCAACTTTGGAGACTGTCTGTCTGGAGTTTGCACATTCTCCCTGAATCTGCATGGGTTTCCCCCAGGTGCTCTGGTTTCCTCCCACACTCCAAAGGTGTGCAGGTTAGAGGGATTGGCCGTGATAAATGCGCGGGATTATAGGGATTGGGTGGGGAGAGGGGCTGGGTAAATACTCGGTCAGAGAGTCGGTGCAGACTTGATGGGCCGAATGGCCTCTTTTGCACTGCAGAGATTTTCTGATTCTATACAGCTGAAAATATCTGAGCAATGTTGTCAGGCTGAAGAGTGTGTGAAGGGAAGCCAGGAAAAATTATTCAAGAATAAAGATTCTTAAAGAACTGGAAAATTTGAATTTCACTAATCTGTTTGCGATGATCATAGACTCCAGGATTGAAACATGGGCTAACGTTTAAAACGAAGATGGTGCACAGACAGTTAATACTCAACCATTTTGCACTTGAAGATTAAGAAGATGGTCCCATTGGGCAGGTTGTTTGGAATATTTTAAGAGAAGTTTTGGTGGGCGTTAATGCGGATGGGCAGCTGAGACTCTGGGATCAGGCAGATGAGTGGAGGAGTAATTTCTGCTCCTGTGCTTTCCTATTTTTCTTATGTGGGAATTTTAAATAATGTGATCCTGATGTGAGAGATTAGCATTTGAACGTTTTAACAACTGTATGGATTTCTCTCTCTTCCATTTTGCCATGGCAATACTACAACTCTTGTTAATGTAGCACACACCAAAGATTTTCAGAAAATTATGTTACGAGGCCATTGGGAGAGTTTTATTTTTTGCCAGGACTGTGCTGATGAGTCCTGGTGTACATTTCTCATGTAGCCAGTTATAACCTAGGATTAAACTTGCTGAGATTCACTAAGGATCCACAAAGGATGGTCTATCTATTGAAGGCCAATCTCAGCAATTCGGCAAACGGGAAGCCATTAACTTTGAGCTAAAAAAGGATAGATCAGAATACTTCTAATGGTGAAAAATTACAAAAAGTGGAGTTCTAAAGAGACTTGGGGGCCAGGTCCATAGACCATTAAAATGTAATTGCCACACACAGACAACAGTCAACAAGGGTAATGGAAGACTAGCCTCCATATCATTGAATCCAAAGAATCTCTACAGTGCAGGAGGAGGGTGTTTAGCCTATTGAACCTGCACCAATTCTCTGATAGAGCACCTTACCCAGGCTCTATGCCCATAACTTCCGTGTATTTATTCTACTAATCCCCCTAGCCTACACATCTTGGGACACTAAGGGGCAATTCAGCATAGCCAATCCACCTAACCTGCACATATTTGGACTGTGGGAGGAAACCAGAGCACCTGGAAGAAACTCATGCAAATATGCTAACTTCATACAAATAGTCACCCACAGCTGGAATTGAACCTGGGTGCAGTGCTAACCACCATGCCACCCATATATGTGGCAAGTTGAATACAAAGGATAGAAATGATGCTTCGACAATACAAGTCCTGGTTAGACTACACCTGGAGTTACTATGTTCAGTTCTGAGCACATCTTTGGCAAACATATTGGTGTCGAGGAGAGGGGAGCAGGTGTGTGCAATGTAGATTTAGCAAAATGATAGCAGCACTCCAAAGGATAACTCACAGCATTGCATTCCCTGGAATTTAGAAGGTTAAGGGATAATCTGATCAAAGTTTTCAAAACAGTAAAGAGAATTAAATGATTGGTAGACAGAGAGAAACTGTTTCAGCTGTCTGGGGAATCTAGGACTAATCTTTCATGGTGGAGTTAGAAAAGACGTCAAAAGGTAATTGAAACTCAGGTAATTGTAAATATAAGGCTGACAGATTTTTGTTAACAGAATGTGCTAAGAGATATGGGGCAAAGACAGATGTAAGGAATTAGGTCACAGATCAGCCAAGGTCTCATTAAATGGCAGAATAGATTCAAAGGGTTAAATAACTTCCTCTGATTCTGATGTATAAGAGTTTGGGACATTTTTATTAAATTAAAGGTTTCTTTATAAATGTACATTGGTGTTTACATTCAAAGGCCACCAATGTCTGAATTATCTGCCTTATAGAGACTCGTGTGATTTATGAAGCTCTAATATATAATTCTTTAAAAATATTGGTTGTATCACATCATTTCATTTTATCATTCATAGAAAATTGCTATGGGCAGAAACACATAGTGCAATTATCCAGTTACTCCAACAGGAGACATTCTAAATGCCCAGTCTCCATTTTAAACCTGCTATGGTCATGTTTGGTGGAACAATGGGTTTCACTCTTGCTACTAAATTTATATTCATTCCTGGATTTGGGCATTGTTGGCTAGGCCATATTTATTGCCCATTCTTAATTGTCCTTGAGGAAGTGGTGGTGAGCTACCTGTTTGAGTCGCTGCAGTCCATGAGGTATAGGTACACCCACAGTGCTGGTGGGGAGAGTTCCAGGATTTAGACCCAGCCACAGTGAAGGAATGGCCCATATATTTACCAGTCAAAAAGAAACTCCGCTCTTAATTAATTAGATGTAATTTAATGTTTTCTCTTCGTTATTATGACAGTAATCCCATGAGTCTGCTACCCTTGAATTTCTAGAAGGTAGTAACCATGGGTTTGGAAAGGGCTGTCCAGGAGCCTTGCTGAGTTCCTGTGGTACATTTTGTAGATGGTTCACAGAGTCTCTAAGGCAGATAGTTCAGACAGCTACCACTGCCGTGGTGAAGGGAGTGAACATTTTGTAGATGTGGTGTCAATAAAGTGGCTGCTTTATTCTGGGTGGTGTTGGGCTTCTTGAGTGTTGTTGGAGGTGCAGCCATATAGGCAAGTATTCTGTCACATTCCTGACTTGTGCCTTGTAGATGGTGGACAGGCTTTGGGGAGTCAGGAGGTGAGTTACACCCTGCAGTATTCCCAATCTCTGACCTGCTCTCGCAGCCACTGTGTTTTTGTGACTAGGTCTAGTTAAGTTTCTGGTCAACAGTATCCCCCAGGATGTTGACGGTGGGGGAATTCAGCAATGTCAATGCCACTGAATGACAAAGGACGAAGATTAGATTCTTTCTAACAGGGAAGTGTCCTCTCATTTCCCTCCATCCATCATAAACTTTGGCTGATACATGGCTGCTCAGTTTCCAATGTTATGACAACACCCATTCCCATTCAAAGATGCTTACACGCTCGGGAGGAAACTGATTTCTGCCCCAGCTACTTATTTGTTTATAATTTATCCTTCCTTTTGTCAGTTCTGCTTCTCCCATCTGATTGCTATTTCAGAGTTGAGGGAACATTATCCCTGTTGGTATATGTTATACAGCGCAACATCCACTCAGATATATTCATAACCTAATGGTTCTGTCTGAATTGATAGTCATTGTTAACAGTTTGAAGGTGTTTATTCCACTAATACAGCCCAGGATTGCAGGAATGATTAACATGATGGAACATCTTCATAATTATCAGCACCTATATCATCCTGCCAGATTGTTTATTAAGAATTAACGTGTCTTTAGAATCACAGAATCCTGAGATTGTAGAAAGAGGCGATTCAGCCCATCAAGCCTGCAATCCCAACTAGGCCCTATCCCATAACCCCACATATTTACCCTGCTAACATTTATAAGTGATAGTACATGTAAAAATTCAGTTCTTCCATTTTTTGTAACAGAAATTAAGCAAGATTCCCTATTCTGATTTATTCAAATTTTATTCATTAGTGTGTCAAATAAGGTTTACATTATCACTTTAATTCAGCCTCTGTGAAAATCCCCTAGTCGTCATACTCCGGCACCTGTTCAGGTACATTGAGGGAGAATTTAGCACAGCCAAAGCACCTAACAACATCTCTCTTGGACTGCAGGAGGAAACCTAAGCACCTGGTGGAAACCTGCACGGACAAAGTGCAAACTCCACAGGCAGTGACCCAAGTTGGCAATCGAACCCGGGTCCCTGGGGCTGTGAGGCAGCAGTGTTAACCACTGTGCCATTGAACTTCAGTGATGTCCTGTGAGATCCTTCTCTCAAATTGACACTCTCTACACTTCCCGCTGCCTTGGCAAAGCAGCCAGCATAATTAAGGACCGCACACACCCCGGACATTCTCTCTTCCACCTTCTTCCATCGAGAAAATGATACAAAAGTCTGAGGCCACATACTGACCGACTCAAGAACAGCTTCTTCCCTGCTGCTGTCAGGCTTTTGAATGGACCTACCTTGCATTAAGTTGATCTTTCTCTACACCCTAGCTATGACTGTAACACTGCATTCTGCACTCTTTCTTTCTCTATGAATGGTATGCTTTGTATAGTGCATAAGAAACAATACTTTTCACTGTATGTTAATACATGTGACAATAAATCAAATCAAATCAAATCAAAAAAAATCTTTTCTTCGAAAGAATTGTCAGAAAAGTTACTCACAATGATCCCTGGTTTATGTTCAGGCCATTTAGCTGTGTGATTGGTTAGATTGTTACCAAACAATTGTTTGTGTTTTAAAGAATGAATTTTGTTGTTTCTGTGTGCTTTCATAATGGTCTTCTTTTCCAAAAGGTCTTCCATAATGATAGTGTTCCATCAGATTTGATCTACTCTGTGAAAGTAGCTCCTGTGCATGGTCAGCTGGTCATGGTGCCTGAGAAGCAGAGCAGTCAACAGGAAACTCTCAAATCGTTTTCCCAGGAGGATATAGACAGAGGCAGAATTCAGTATGTGAATTCCAGATTCAGCTCCCAGGGGGATTCATTCATTCTCGACGTATCTAATGGATTCAAGAAGATAGTTGGACTCAAAGTATTGGTGGAACTCATTCCTGATGCCGTTATCTTAGTGACACAGAATATCTCAGTTAAAGAAGGAGATACAAAACTCCTCAGTGAAGATGTCCTAAATATTTCCAATTATCGCAGCTCTTCACATTTAAAATTCTACATCACCAAAGCCCCGAAACATGGCAGAATTGGACTGCAAGGACTCCCTGAAGGCAGTGTTTCTTCTTTTACTATGGAAGCGGTAGGTTGACTGGTATTTCCTTTCGGTGATTTTTCTTATCTGGTCTAACTGTCCCTTTGCATCTCAGAGCTATGGACATTGTCACCCAGTATGTTTTATGCAGCCCATCACCCACCACCCATTCAGAGAAACCTCCAGGCAATTCAGGGGCTCAAATACACAATTGTTGTGTCCTCAGAGTGCTGCCCTACTGAAGTTTACAGTGGCTGCTGTGTTTTAGACGTGCTTAAAACTAATCCAGAAGTTTGTGTCTTTCCTGTCTTGAGGAACACTCAAATACTCTCTGAGATATCTGTTCTTCCTGACAATGTTAGTAATGACCAAAATATCAATGAAGTGCAGCAATTGGGTCATGATATATGGGGCCCAATTGGTTTAAATCAATTGCTCAGTATTTGTTCTGTTGCTTCTGAGATCTTCCTTCCTAATATTCCTTCTCTGCACCTTTCTAGGTCAAACAAGAAACAGTGTTTTATTTTCATGACAGCAGTGAAACGATGATGGACAGTTTCACTCTAATTGCCAATATTTCCGAGATTGGCAGACAGAGTGAGCCAATGTTAGTGACTGTCACCGTGATTCCTGTGAATGACGAGGCTCCTGTTGTTACCATTAATTCTGAACTGAAGGTAATTGTGTTTTATATTCACTCCCCACAGTAACGTTACTAGGTGATAGGACTTAATGACCTGAGCATCCAAACAAGTTCACTGAAAGAAAGGGAACTATCTCTACTGATTCCATCCCACACCGCCAACCCAAATTAGGAGGGAAGGAGAGGGACACTTTCCAAATCTGCTACCAGACGCAGACTTTGGATAATTTAGATTGTTGGAAAACCATTAAGTATCAGCAGAGGGATAGTATAACTTTAAAAGATACCAAAGTAACTTGTAATATTGACCATTTCAAAAGCTTTAACTTTATATTCATAAAACCTATCTAAATGAATGTTGATAATTTTCCTATGGTCGGGTTGAAAAACAGTTGAAGTTGAAGCGAAGGAGATATTTTAATTTTTGCACACAAACAATGCCAACATTACAAGGCGTGGACACTGGGTGGCGGTGTTTACCGGGGATGGACACTGGGTGGCGGTGTTTACCGGGGATGGACACTGGGTGGCGGTGTTACCGGGGATGGACTACGGGGATGGACACTGGGTGGCGGTGTTACGGGTACGGGGATGGACACTGGGTGGCGGTGTTTACGGGGATGGACACTGGGTGGCGGTGTTACCGGGGAGGACATGGGTGGCGGTGTTACCGGGATGGACACTGGGTGGCGGTGTTTACCGGGGATGGACACTGGGTGGCGGTGTTTACCGGGATGGACACTGGGTGGCGGTGTTACCGGGGATGGACACTGGGTGGCGGTGTTTACGGGGATGGACACTGGGTGGCGGTGTTTACCGGGGATGGACACTGGGTGGCGGTGTTTACCGGGGAGGACACTGGTGGCGGTGTTACGGGGGACGGGTGGCGGTGTTTACGGGGATGGACACTGGGTGGCGGTGTTTACGGGGATGGACACTGGGTGGCGGTGTTTACAGGGGATGGACACTGGGTGGCGGTGTTTACCGGGGATGGACACTGGGTGGCGGTGTTTACCGGGGATGGACACTGGGTGGCGGTGTTTACCGGGGATGGACACTGGGTGGCGGTGTTTACCGGGGATGGACACTGGGTGGCGGTGCTGAGCTAATATTCAATGCCAGTGACTGTTGGTATTAAATGATGTTGGAAATATTCAACTCAACATCTAAAGAAACGAGATGTCACCAGCCTGAAATATTCGTTCTGCTCAAATGCTGTCCTGACCCGCTGAGTACTTCCAGCATTGTCTACTTTAGTTTCAAAGTTTAATACCACAGTCTGTCTCCAGATTTAACCAGTTTGAATTCATTGATGAGGCTTCTGCATCATGAGCTATTGGAATTCCATCCATACTCTCTCGCTCCACTTCACTTTTCTTCTTTCAGTTACTCTTTAAGCCAGCGTTTGTCCATCTCTCCTCGTATTTCTATGTAACTCGGTGTCAAATTATGTTTTCTACTTGTTCCTGTGAGGTTGCCTCTTTAGACAAAGGCTCTATATAAAAGAAGGTAGTTGTTATTAAAACTTTATCAATTTAATGTGCTTCTATTTTAACCTCTGTCCTTCATTTAGCATTATTTATTCATTTAGCTCATAGCACTGCTGATGAGCCCCAACAAGGGCGAAACAGCTGTCCAGTGCTTCGCAATTTGTGACTGGGAAAAACTTGTTTCAATTTAGCTTTATCTATGTCTCTCTGTATTTGTATCTTATCGCTGATTTTTCTAATTTTAGCACCTTTTTTGTTTGCTCTCAATATAATTTCTGTATATACATCTACGTACATGTATGTGCATGTGTGTGACCGTGTATGTACATGCATGTGTATACATGTATAATGTGTCAGCATGTGAATGTCTGTGTGTATCTGTGCGTGTATATGTATGTTTGCATGTGTGCATGTATGAGTGTGTGTTTGCATGTTTGTGTATGTATCTGTGCATCTGTACATGTGTCTGGGCGTGTGCGTTGTCACTGGGGTATTTTCCTCTTTACGCTAATCCTGTCCTGCCTGTAATATCTTGCAGCTCTGACAAAGGGTTCATATCTGAAATATGGATTTCTGTGCTCCCCTGCTGTCAAAGCTGCTGCGGGTTTTCAGCATATCTTTGTTTCTAAGAGGCTCTTTGTTAATTCTTGGTGGAGAGATAACAATCTTGCTGTGGAGATTGCAGGTGACAGCCACACACAATCATAACTGTACAGTGATGACTGGTGATATGGGGAATATAATCTATCAGTCTGCAAAGAATGATGCTAGTGCTTTATCACAAGCCATTCAGTAATGAGAGTGAGAATTTATGAACCTAAATGTTAGATGTAAATCTATTAAGAATCTGTACCTCAATATATTTTACTGGATTGAGAAACCTGGACAGTAAAACTCATGTTAGCTGGAGAGGTATTCACTGTGTATTCTTTAACGATATTCTATTTTCCTCTTAATTTACTCTTTATTAATACTTCCTTTAGACTCCTGTGTCTATTAATATCCCCCCCCACAGTGGGAATTAAACTCCAATTAATGTTGTAATGTGACACCTTGTCAGTTAATATCTATTAATGATCTAAGCCAGTCTGTTCTCAAATAATATTTTTCTAAACTGGGCATTATTCTGCACAAGTATTCATACAATCCTGACTCATTCTGGTCAGTATATTGCCTGATGATAGTCTTACATTAGTCCAATTCTTTTCTCATACTTTGTGACATACTAAGGCAGATTTTTGTCTGCTCCCATGGTTAGTCATTCCAGGAACAAGTCGCCAGTCTGTTGCCAGAGACTTCTAGCTCGTGGGGCACCACTCCACATCAAACATGACTGACCAGAAGTCTTTCCCGCTCTTCCTGCCAGCTATTGGTGTGTTGGGAAAGGTTGACATTCCACCTGTTTGGCCGCATTATGAACGCATCTTTCTTGGCCTCAAATCTGAGGGCAGGGCTCAAACCCAGAGCTTCTGGTTAAGAGACAGGAATGCTACCCACTGTGCCACAATATCTCCACTCTAGTACATCAAACAGTGAAGAAGCCTTCTAGAATGCTAATCAATTAGCTCGCAATTCTCTGGTGAGCAAATCACCTCCTGACTTCCCAGTGCCTGTCCCCTATCTACAAGACAATCAGCCATGATCATGATGAATGGTGGAGCAGGCTCAAAGGGTCAAATAGCCTCCCTGTGCTCCTATCTTCTATGTTTTTATATAAGACATAAATCAGGAGTGTGATGGAATACGCTCCACTTGCCTGGATGGGTACAGCTCCAATCATCCAGGATAAAGTAGTCCCCTTGATTGGCACCACATTTAACGCCTTCAACATTAATTTCCCCCATCACTCAGACACAGTGGCAGCCGTGTGTACCATCTACAAAACAAACTGAAGCTACTAACCAAAGTTCCTTAGACAGCAGCTTCCAAACCCAGAACCTCTGCCATCTAGGACAAGGGCCGCAGATCTGTAATGTCCCCTCCAGATCACTCACTATCCTGATTTGGATCTAAGTCATGGTCACATGGCTTCCTAACAGCTCTATGGGAGTGCCTGCACTACATGGACTGCAGTGGTTCAGGAACATCGTTCGCCACCACTTTATTTTGGGCCATTAAGAGTGGACAGTAAATGTCAGCACTGCCTGTGTCACCCACCCTGAGAAAGTTTCACTGTAGTTTGAAATATCCAAGAGTTAAGTTATTACTAGCTCTCGTCCACTCACAGCGTGTTGTAGATTGATTGATTGATGATTACCTTCAATCACATTCCCCTTTTCATGAAACGAGCTTCTTTATTAAAACCAAGTTTCCTTTCCAGTCAGAAATATTCCTGTGGCTTACACTGTCTCCTCGATTTTAAAATGTTGGGTACTAACTGGAATGGGCTCCTAATGGACACAGGATCTTTCTCAGGAAGGGTCAGGGGTTTAAGAGGAGCTTAAGAGGTGGATGCTGGAGGGAGAGTCAGTTTGATGATCTCTTCATTCTGGATGTTCCTCTGCACCATGTGGTTTTATAAAAGCAAATTATTGTCAATGCTGGAATCTGAAACCAAAAAAAGAAAATGCTGGAAAATCTCAGCAGGTCTGGCAGCATCTGTAAGGAGAGAAAATAGATGATGTTTCAAGTCTAGATGATCCAAACACCAAGCAAACTCTGCACGCCATCTGATGACCATAACTAACAACAAGAACTGTATTTGTATAGCACCAGTAACAGGAGCATCATCAGAAGCAATCAGCGCTGAAACATTGAGATATTGGGCAGGTGACCAAAAGCTTGGCTGAAGGAGAAAGTTTATTGGAAAAAAGAGAGGTGAAGAGGATCAGGAGGGAATCCTGGAGTATTGAATCAAAGCAGCCGAACAGGCAGCTGCCAATGGTGGAGAGATTAAAGTCAGGAATATTCCAGAGGGCTGAGTTAACTGAAGGCATGGATCTTTGAAATGGGGAAGAATGTTGAGATTGGGAGGGACAGTGACAGTGAAGGATGAGAATTGAAAGAGGAGTGTTGATAATGAGTGAGATAAGAGACCCTGCAACTTTAAGTATTTATAATAGATCATTTTTTTTTATTCTTAGATGTGGGAAGGCAGCAATGCTGAGATTTCACCAGATTTACTGAGCAGCGAGGACCCAGATTCCCCTGCAGAAGAATTGGTTTATTCGATCAAACCTCCATCAAATGGCCACGTGGCTCTGAAGTCTTCGCTGGATGAGAGCATTCTAGAGTTTAGCCAGGCACAAATCAACAATGGACAGATCACTTTTGTGCATCATGGTGAGACAGGAGTCATCATTGATTGCTGAGCTGTGGATTACGTTTTCATTATGAATGAACTGACCTGATCTGACAGTAAGCTCTGGCTAGTACAGGCCCAGTTAGTGTCTTAAGAACTGACAGTGAGAAGGACAGGAAGGTCTTCCTGGAGAGAGGAAAAAACATTTACAAAAGGCTGAAGCAAACTCAGGAACGAGAGCAGGAGATGGTGGCAGAGTGGACTTGTAATCCAGAGGACCTGCTGTGGGGACATGTGTTCAAATCCAATTCAAGTGGTGGAATTAAAACTCAACAAATAAAAGGCTGAACTGTAAGTTATTCTCAGTAATGGTAACCATGAAACTGTCATCAATTGTTGTTAAAACCCATTTAGGGAAGGAAATCTGCCATTCTTGCCTGGTCTGGCCTACAGCCAATATAGATGGCCTTTAACTGTCCCTCTAACATGATCTAACCAGCCACTCAGTTCAAGGGCGATTAGGGATGGCCAAAAAAATGGAGATTCCATGAGAAAATAATAAAGAACAGGAAGGTAGGCAGCAGAGTGAGGAGTTGGAATGGGCTGACAGATATTTTTTCAAGCGTGATTTCTCCAAGATTATTCAGTCATTGTGAATTCACCTTCCCAGAGCTGGGGCTTTTGCATCCGGTCCATCTTCAGATTAAAGTTGTGCAGCAATCAGAGTGAAAGCAGTAAGTTGTAACATGCAGTCAGTGATATTACCAGTTACTGTGAGGAAAGTGAGCTGTTTGAGATGGGAAGCTGAACGTATTTCTAAATAAAGAACAAAGAAAATTACAGCACAGGAATGGGCCCTTTGACCCTCCAAGCCTGCACCGACCATGCTACCTAACTTATTAAAACCCCCTATCCTTTCAGGGACCGTATCCCTCCATTCCCATCCTATTCATGTACTTACCAAGACACCTCTTAAAACTCACTATCAAATCTGTTTCCACTACCTCCCCCAGCAAACACCCACCACCTATGTGTAAGAAATCTTGCCTGGTACATCTCCTTTAAAACCACCCCCCCCCCCACCCCCCGTCGTTCCAGTGAGAACAAACCAAATTTCTCCAACCTCTGCTCATAGCTAATACCCTTCATACCAGGGAACATCCTGGTAAAGTATGAGGGATATTTTACATGATGTATACTGGGGATAACATTATATTTGTAGAGTGAGAATACTTCTGTTATTAAGTTTTTGGGTGGAATTTCCCCATCCCTCCCGCCTGCCTCAGGAATCAGTGGCAGACCATGCAAAGATCTGTTGATGTTGGGTGGGAATCTCCGGTCTTGGGGAGAAATGCGGCTGGAAAATCCCATCCATTGTCTGTTTTGTAGATAAATCCAGCATTGGCACCACTACATACTGCAGTGACTCTGTAATAATCCTGCACAAGCTACAAACCCGTCCTCTCCCTCATTTAAAAATATGTTCCTGTTTTCCCCAAGTCTCGAATCATTTGCTTTAGACCCTCTTCCTCCTGAATCCTGACTGTGTAAAAATCCAGCCCTTTCTCACCACCATCTAACTCTAACTCATTCTGTCCCAGGTCTATTCTCCTTCCCTTCTTTATCTCCCACTCCTCAAGTTTCCAAATACAAGACTGAACTAATCACCATCTTCTCAAACAATCCTTTCATTCTTGGTGTTGTCCTCCACATGGGGTTTGGTCTTTCACCCTGGTTGTTCAAGTAAATATTTTTTAATATATCCTTGAGATGTGAGTACCTCTAGCAAGGCCAGTATTTGTTGCCCATCCGTATAGTCCTCAAACCTTCTTTTAGGGATAGGTACACGTACAGTACATTTTCTTTCTGGCAGTTTTATACATTGAATGGCTTGCTAGGCTATTTCAGAGGGCAGTTAGGAATCGATCACTTGTGGCTCTGGAGTTACATATAGGCCAGACTGGGTAAGGATGGCAGATTTCCTTCCCTAAAGGATATCTGTGAACCAGATGGGTTTATGTGACAATCAATGATAATTTCATGGTCACCATTACTGAGACTAGCTTTCAATTCCTGATTTTATTAATTGAATTTAAATTTGGCTAGCTGCTATGGTGGGATTTGAATCCAAGTTCCCTGGGCATTGGCCTGGGCCCCTGGAGGACTAGACCAGTGACATTAATCACCATGTCACCATCTCGCCAAAGAGTAATTAATAACAGAAAATGCTGAATGGATTCTATTGTACATTAAAAGGTAGATACCTTTTCATAGACATCAGATAGAAATCTTTGTGTGTAATATTAAGTGTGTTTAATCTATAATCTACTTTTCTGTAGGATCATTGTCTGGAGGATTCAGCTTTGAAGTGTTTGATGGAGTGAATCGTGCAGCTGCTCAGCTATTTACAGTAAGCGCCAGACGCTTGAAGATCCTGATTGAAACAGAGGAGACTCTCGTTATTTATCCAGGTAAGAGCATGAGTCCCAGTAACTGGTGTGGGGTAGGTTAGACATCCCTCACTGCCACCATAGCTGAGCACAGCTGGCTGCGAAGGAAATTGGGATTTGCCTGTTGTGTGTGACTAGGTGACACCAGAAATGTTAACCCAGTCCAGCATTAGGAATCTGGACTGAGTCCTTCAGCATGGTCTTCTCGAGAATAGCAGCACTCAGGATACGTCTCACCATGTGTTTGAAAATATAATCATTTCAGGAGCTTTGCACAAAATAACATAGAACAAAAACAACAAGCCTGTGGTGAACACAACTGGGACAATACAATAATGGACCCACTCAGGGTCCTGCTTTATACAGGATTTGGTATATGAGCTCTATCTGGTTAGTCAATTACCAGTCCCCAGGGAGCTCATGTTCAACTCATCGTACAGAGAGATCAATCAGTGATTCCCCAATGGGGTTACCACAGGACAGGATTAAGTGTTTGCTCTAAACGGAGGAAGGGGAGTTAGTGTTTGTTCTAAATGGGAGAGCAAAGGAAGAGATATCAGAGTTTCATTGATGAAAGTTTGGCAGAGTTCAAATCAAACAAAAAAATAAAGTTTACTTCTTGTGTTCTCCAGGAACACGCAAGCCAATCACAAGCCGTCATCTGAAAGCGAGAACCAATGATGGTAACAAAGCAAACAATCGACCAATCATATTTACGGTAGTGACTGCCCCCGAAATGGGGGAACTAATGCGGGTCCAAGGAGGCAACGTGACCAGGAAAGTTTCCATCTTCACTGACAGAGATGTGAGTTCAGTAATTATTTCTCTTTATTTCACTGCAGGGTCTTGCTGAACAGATTCCTACATGAGTGCTGATATGTAGATTCTGAGCAAGCTTTGCAGTCACTAAAAGGTCCATTAGAATTCTGGAATATCTGTGAAGCACAGGTACACTCCACCCCATTCTCCCCCCAGTAACCATATAGTTTAAGACTTCAGTAATTACTCCAGCACTGAAGGTGGATGGGGAGGGACTGTTTTAACCTCAGTTAGTCTGTAAACAAAATAATGCAGAAAAGAAAGGGTTTCAATGAAACTTGGTACCCAGATAGTGTACAGCCCAAGGAAGGACTGATTATTTTTTAGTCCGACAGGTTTGTTTGGAATCACAAGCTTTCAGAGTGCTGCTCTTTCATCAGGTGAGAGGTCACTTAGCTGATCAAGAAGCAGAGCTCTGAAAGCTCATGATTCCAAATAAACCTGTTGGACTTTAACCTGGTGTTGTGAGACCTCTTACTGAATAAGAGTCATATTGGACTCAAAATGTTAACTCTGTTTCTCTCTCCACAGATGCTGCCAGACCTGCTGAGATTTTCCAGCATTTTCTATTTTGATTTCAGAAACATCCACAGTGTTTTGCTTTTATCATATTTGACTAACTTGTTTGCGTCCATAGAAGTAACAGAATGATTTGGTGAAGATAGCATATTATGTATATGGACTTTGAAAAGGCATTTGCCAAGATGCCACATCAGAGACTGGTTAGGGACAACACAGTGGTTAGCACTGCTGCCTTGCAGTGCCACAGACTGGGTTTGATTCCAAGTTTTGGTCACTGTCTGTGCAGAATCTGCACATTCTCCCCATGTCTGTGTGGATTTCCTCCAGATGCTCTGGTTTCCTTCCACACTCTGAAGACATGCTGGTTAGGTGGATTGGCCATGCTAAATTCTCCCTCAATGTACCAGAACAGCTGCCAGAGTATGCGATTTTCAGTGACTTCATTTACAGCATTAATGTAAGTCTACATGTAACACTAATAAATAAATTCTAAACTTCAACAAAATTTTAAGTACTTGAAAGGGGAAAAAATATATAAGATATGGGAAATATCAGGTAAATGGGACTAATTAGAAAACCTCTTCAAAGAACCAGCACAGGTACAATGGGCCGAATGGCTTCCTTTTGTGCTGTATGATTCAAAGATTCACACATGAGGAATGGCTATTTGGGCAAAGTAGTGAAGGATCTGCCAATACCTTCAACAGAAAATGAAAACACAGAAAGGATATCACATAAATTACCCAGGAAAAAGACTATAATGTAATCTGAACATCGGTGTTTGGTTTTAATGGGTCGCTGCTGAAGCATGACTTTCCAACTCGTGGTATCTGTTAGTGTCAGGGGAGATAAACGAGTCCCTGAAATCGCAGAGCACATATTCCATGCCGGAAGAAAATAATTAATATCCACACTGGAAACAATGCCAGATCATAGGCTGCATCGACACATCTCAAACCAGCCCCAAATGAATGGGCACCATTACCTTATCTGTCAGATTGCTGCCAATCTCGTTCACACTGAGCCGGCTTAATAAATTCACTGAACTATTTCACAGCTCCCTTAACGCTTCAGGTCCTGGAGATGTTTGAATGGACTAGACCAGGTACAAGGTCACATTCAGGAGATCAGATGTTTCACTGAACTGCCTTTTCCACTGGGATTCAGCTGCAGGAAAGTTCCCATCAATTGGATCGATTTGTGCTCCCATTTCCATCAGCCTAAGAATTGCAGATGGGAGGTTAATGACTGTGGAGGCCCTGGAGGGATGGTGTAAATGGCCACCTCTCCAAGAACCTTTAAAGTTCACACTGCAATGAAGTTACTGTGAAAACCCCCTAGTCACCACACTCCGGCACCTGTTCGGGTACACTGAAGGAGAATTTGGCATGGCCAGTGTACCTAACCAGCACGTCACTCAGACTGTGGGAGGAAATCAGAGCACCCAGAGGAAACCCACATAGACAGTGCCTCAAGCCAGGAATTGAACCCAGGCTCCTGGTGCTGTGAGGCAGCAGTGCTAACCACCGTGCTGCATCTTACTGACCTACAACCTAACTCACAGCGATTGATCAGGAAATCACTGCAGTTGGGAGGAAAGCAGTTCCCTTGTGTGCCCTATAAGCACACAGGAGTTGATACTCGACCATGTGTGTGCTGTACATCATCTTTCCTGCTCATCTGTGGAGCCCAGTCAACAGAAACCTTATCAGTAACCCAGAGTATCAGGTCATTGCTCCAATATCTAAACTTACAGTCCTTTGATGTGATTAAATAGAACATAGAACAGTACAGCACAAACAGGCCCTTCAGCCCACAATCATATATTGCACCAATCATATCCGTACCTACCAGGCCAATCTATAATGTTCAATCCCATTAAATCCTATGTACTCATCCAGAAGTCTCTTAAAAGACCCCAACGAGTTCGCCTCCATCACCACCAATGGCAACTGATTCCACTCACTCACCACCCTCTGAGTGAAAAACCTACGGGATAGAAATGGTGATCATGATAGGACAGGTATATGTTGTGTTATATTTTCATTTCCTGCCATTTTTTCTCAAAGTTCTGTCTGAAGCTGCGTATAGACTGACACTGTTTATATCACCAATCCTCCACTTCATTTCAACTTATGTTGCTGGGATGACCTGTGGCAGTGAGTGGGGAGGATCAGAGACAAGCTCACCACAAACACAGGAACTGCTTAGTGACAGTAACCAGGCTCCGGGGCCCATGCTATATCGTTGACCCAGGGTGTGCTGAACATTTCCAAGGTCAAAGCTTAGGGTTAGGGTCGCTCAAGGGGACTCTACCACATGAGAAGTTGAGGTAAATAACATTTAAGGAGAAGTTTGATAAACAGATGTGGAGAAAGGGTCTCGTTAAAAATGTTAAGATGAAGAAGATTGAGAAGAGGTTGGAGCGTAAACACCAGCATTGACGAGATGGTTTGTATTTATTTACTGTGATGTTGTGAAAATAGTAACTCTTGGAACAATATCGGTGAGCAGTATTCATAGACATTCTCTCCTCTTCATCAACAGCTGGAAGCTGGGAGCATTTTCTATCAACACAATCGCCCTAAGGAGCCTTTTTGGAAATCTCAGGACTGGTTCCAGTTTACAGTTTCCTCTCCCCCAGTGGTTACAGAAAGGCAGAATCTGACATTATGGATCTCCTTTGAAAAGCACCATCCCGAACAAGGCACTCAGCTGTGGCACAATAACGGTAAGGTACAGTTTAAACACACCCAGTGTTCCGCCCTCGTTCAAAGCAGCAATGAGTCCTGAGGTTCAGTTCCAAAGGAACCATCTGTTTTCAGCTGCTTCAGTCATGTGGCCAGTGGGTTAGTCAGAGTGTCCCATTGATTGGTACCTCATTTCTACATCTCCGTTCCCAAGTCCTAAATTAAAAATATCCAGAGTCAACATGGGGGAGAGGGAGATGGGGAAGCAGGGAGGGCTTCTAAACTAGTGCAATCCCTCTATAGCCTCACCTATTCCCCCATGTCCCCAGTGCTGTACTTCTTCTGAACATTCCTGATTTCAATCTCCCCCCATCAGAGGCTGTGCCTTTTGCTGCTGGAACCTGTTTCCTGAAATCTCTCCCTTCCTGGAAGGTACTCCAGTTAGAACCTCCTTCTCTAACCAAGGTTTTGATCACTTTCCTATTACCTCGGGGCGGTCAACATCAGGTTTTGTCAGGCAATATTTCAGTGAAGTGGCTTGGGACATATCACTGTGTTAAATGTGTGATATCAATACAATTTGTTGTTGGCAGCTCTCACTCCAGCTGGATATAGAGTGTGAGAGAGAGATACAATGTTTAATCAAAGTCCGGGGTCAAAACCACGTCGGAAGGATTTCACATCAGTAAAAGCCATTTTCTTTTGCAAAAGCAAATGGATCAGATTGTGTGTGAGAGAAAGACAGCAACTGTGCAGAATTGATTGGCTGCATTACCTTCCACAGGACAAGACAAGGCATAGTTCTTACAGAGAATAAAATGGAAGCAAAAGCAATAACTTATAGAACCATAGAACATTCCGGCACAGAAACAAGCCTTTTGGCCCTTCTTGGCTGTGCCAAATCATTCTTCTGCCTGGTCCCACTGACCTGTACCTGGACCACACCCTCTCATCCACATACCTATCCAAGTTTTTCTTAAATGTTAAAAGTGACCCCGCATTTACCACTTATCTGGCAGCTCATTCCACACTCCCACCACTCTCTGTGTGAAGCACCCACCCCCCCCAATATTCCCTTTAAACTTTTCCCCTTTCACCCTTAACCCATGTCTTCTAGTTTTTTTCTCCCCTAGCCTCAGTGGAAAAAGCCTGCTTGCATTCACTTTATCTATAAGAATGTAAGAAATAGTTGCAGGAGTAGACCATCAAGCCTGCCCCATTCAATAAGATCATGGCTGATCTGAAGTGAATCAGTTCCATTTTCCCGCTTTCTCCCCATAACCTTTAATTCCCTTGTCTATCAGAAACCTATCTTGCTGTAACTTAAATCTATTCAGCAAGGTAGTCTCCATCACTTCCAAAGATTCACTACTTATACTTTTATACATCTCTATCAAATCTTCCCTCATTCTTCTACGCTCCAAGGAATAAAGTCCTAATCTATTCAACCTTTCTCTGTAACTCAGTTTCTCAAGTCCCAGAAACATCTTTGTAAACTTTCTCTGCATTCTTTCAACCTTATTGATATCCTTCCTGTAATTGGGTGACCAAAATGGCACACAATACTCTAAATTCAGCCTCACCAATGTCTTATATAACTTCACCATAACATTCCAACTCTTAATCTACCTGTGATGCCACTTTTAGGGAATTATGTATCTGTATTCCCAGATCCCTCAGTTCTACTCTTCAATGTCCTACCATTTACTTTGTATGTTCTATCTTGGTTTGTCCTTCCAAAGTGTACTACCTCACACTTGTCTGCATTAAACTCCATCTGCCATTTTTCATGCTATTTTTCTAGCTTGTTCAAATCCCTCTGCAAGCTTTGAAAACCTTCTCACTGTTCACTACACCTCCAATCTTTGTTTCATCAGCAAATTTGCTGATCCAATTTACCACATTAGCATCCAGATTATTGATGTAGATGACAAACAACAATGGACCCAGCACTGATCCCTGTGGCACACCACTAGTCACAGGCCTCTACTCAGAGAAGCAATCCTCCATAACCACTCTCTGGTTTATTCCATTGATGTGGAAATACCAGCGTTGGACTGAGGTAAACACAGTAAGAAGTCTCACAACACCAGCTTATAGTCCAACAGGTCTTGCGGAACTTCAGTGCAGGACTTGACTGTCAGTCTCTGCTCAGCGACTCTGTGCTGTTGTGTGCTGTGAAGGCCACCTTGGAGAACATTTACCCGAAGATCAGAGGCCGAATGCCTGTGATTGCTGAAGTGTTCCACAACAGGAAGGGAACAGCCTTGTTTGGTGATTGTTGAACGGTGTTCATTCATCTGTTGTCGTAGTGTCTGCATGGTCTCACAACATACAACAGCACAAAATCGCTGAGCAAAAACTGATAGCCAACTTCCGCACACACGAGGACAGCCTCAACCGGGATCTTGGGTTCTTGTCTATAACCCCCATGACTTGCCTGAACTTGCAACATCTCACTTACTATCCTGTCTGGAGACAGTACACATCTCTTTAACCTATGCTTAATGCTATTTCCGCTCATATTGTCTGCACCTTTAAGACTTGAATAGCAGATTAGCTGTAAAGACTTGCATTCTAATCACAAACGTTGTTTGTGAACAGAACTCTCACTCACTTGATGAAGGGACAACACTCCAAAAGCTTGTGACTTGTGCTATCAAATAAACCTGTTGGACTTTAACCTGGTGTTGTGAGACTTCTTACTGTAAATATATCCACAGTGCTGTTAGGGAGTTCCAGGATTTTGACTGAGTGACTGTGAAGGAAGGGAGAGCTGTCAGTGTGATTCTGTAGTCCATTATTTCATCCAAATAATTGTTGTACACTTTCTATCTTTGCATTGCTCTGGCTTCCTTGCTGAAAGGATTGCAACTTCCCAAAGGGAAAACAAATTCAACATTTGTTGGAGCATTTTCTTCTTGAATAGAACAGTTTGACAGTTTAGAACACACCATGAATCTGTTCACCTTCATTCCCGAACTCTGGACTCAATCAGGAGAGTAGTCACAGGCTCTCTCCTATATCTCAGCTTGCTGAAACATCAGCTCTTTTCCAATTCAGATCAATGAAATGTCGAATGGACGACAGCTCAGAAGGAGGCCAATTGGCCTGTTCTGCCCTGTCCTAGATTTTCTCGAGAGCTGTCTAATTAGTTTCACACCCCTGCTCTTTCCCCATGCTGCTCTGGAGTCGATATTTAACCTCTGCAATTTAACATTTGCTACATGGGCAGCAAATATTGCCAAGCATAGTGAGTGAATTTGTGGCAAATTCTGCACCACATTAATGCACTTGTCTCTATCGGAGAGCTGGCACTGGCACAATGGAATGAATGACCACCTTCTACACTGATCCTATAATTCCTCAATCCGAAATGGGAAAAATGTTAATGATTCTAGGGGTTTTCAGCAAACTGAAACTGAGAAAGATTGAGATCTGTCCCAGTGATCAGCTGCTATAGTGAATGAAGCAAATGCACCAGCAGAATTAGGACCCCTCCCCCCCCATCAACTTCCCCACTCTTTCCCCCTATTTTATCTCCTGTCTGTACCATTTCACCCCCTTTGTTTCTCCTTTCCCTCTTGTTTCTATTTTATCTCCCTCCTGCCCAACCACCACCATTACACATTTTTGTCTGTCACAGTTTACCCTCTGATTTCAGCTTCTCTGCTGTTGAACCATTCACACCCTTCTATCCTCTCCATGGGCTGCCATTAGCAGCCTTTCCCTTTGTTTCTGTGGCTATGACTGATCTTTCATTCCCTCCCCCTGCAGTATAAATATCTCCCACTTTCTGTGCCTTTTAGCTGTGACAAAGGGTCATCTGGACTTGAAACGTCAGCTCTTTTCTCTCCTTCCAGATGCTGCCAGACCCGCTGAGATTTTCCAGCGTTTTCTGTTTTGGTGGGAGAATTATGAAGGTGACTATTTGAGTTGAGACCAATCCTATGATTTCTATCCAACCATCTAGAAAGGAACAATCTTCATTCCCCAGTGAAGTACAGAACATGTAGTTGAGAATTGTCTTTTTTCTTCCACATTCCCTCTCTGTCATTCTGGTTTTCTCTGTAATTATAAGTGAATTCAGTTCCATGCATTCAGTGATGCAGAGGCTGAAGGTTACAGTTTGCAGGAAATTAGACCTCGTTAATTTAGCTGAGCAAATACCAAAATATAAATAATGAGGGAGTTCCTGTAAATATGGCATAGTTTAGAAAAGGCAAGTACTTACTTTGTAATTGAATTAAAATGATAAAAACCTGCCTCTAGGCTGATTCTCAAAGAGATTTGTTGACTTTTTCACAGCAGTCTGTTGCATGTAAATGCTGAAAGGAGCAATGACTACTTTCCTGTAGTCCCAGGACTGAACCAGAACCAAGATTAATTGACTTTTTTTTTCCACTTCTCTTTCATGATTAACCCTATGTTGACAATCAGGAAAATTGCAGCAGGCCTCGCCCCTTTAGGCTTCCAGTCACTGCAGAGTTTAGAACAAAGAATCCCCAATTTCAGTTTAAATATAAGAGATTTGGGACAGAGGAGAAATCTCTTACAGACAGAGAGGTTGTGAGGCTGTGGATTGAATTGGTGATTGATTCGGAGACGAAGTTAACACCAGAAAGAAATACAGAAAAAGTTGAGGATAGATGCCTAAAAGATATGTTGGGCTATTCCTGTGCTGCAGTTTTTTAATGAAATTAGCTAAAATAAAACTCTCTTTTCTCCAGGTCTTGTACTTCCTGAAGGTCAGAGTGCAGCAATTGACCAGTCAATGCTGGATGCCTCGAATCTTCTGGCCAGTATCCCGAAACCTCAGCAGTCTGCCTACGATGTGATGTTTGAGGTGACCGCGCAAACCGAACATGGCTTTCTCTTGTTAGCTGATATGGGCAAGGTGCAACACTTTACACAGTCTGACCTATTTGATTCTGTGTTAAAGTACACACACAACAGACCCGGGGCACTAACAGACAGCTTTGCGTTCCGAGTCTGGCTGAGTCCAAGGAGAAAGCCGTTTTCACACCCTGTGGATGATGGATCTGTTATTGTTATTTCTGAGCTCTTCAATATAACTCTGGTACCAGTGAAGGATCATCGTCCGCGAATTGTGACCACAGGACTCACCTTGACGGTCCTGCAAGGCTCCAGCTTTGTGCTGACTCCAGATCATCTGAACACGGTTGACTTTGATAACTTACCAGAAGAAATTGTGTACAGTGTCATCTCAGGGCCAGACAATGCTTTCTTTGTGAATCAGGTTGATGACAACACAGCCATAAGGACGTTCACACAGGCGGATATCAATGCTGACAGAGTGTTATTCAAAGCAGCTGGACCGCCGGCTTCCCACACTTTCCAGTTCAGCGTCTCCGATGGGAAACACTCAGTACTCGGGGGGTTTGTCACCATTGAAGTTACACCAGTGACTGTTAATATGGTCCACAATAAAGAAATTGTATTAGTGCAGGGCAACACATCGGTGCCGATTACCAGAGAGGAACTCCTAATAGACACCAAAGAAAATAATATTATACTCTATAAAATAACCCAACAACCAAAGTATGGAGAAATAATTATAAACCAGTCTGTTGTGACGGAGTTCTTGCAGAAACACATTAATAATGAAGAATTAAAATACCACATGAAAGATCTCTCTCATTACCGAGACAGCTTCCAATTCTGGGTAGTAACCCGTGAGGGCAATCTATCAGGTATTGTAAATGTAACAGTGCAGCCTCTGGTAAAAGCAGCCAAGGATGTGTACTGGCCCAGAGGTACCACCATTCTGATTGACACGCATGTTTTGGATGCTAGTGAGCTGGCCAAGAAAACCGGGAGCATTCCTTCCTTCGACATCATTCAACAGCCCAAAGCTGGAATCCTAATCAAACTGCACAAACAGAACGGACATCAAAGCCAGATGAGAAGTAACTTTACCCAAGCTGACCTGGAAGATGGAAATGTGGCAATAAAGGTTTTTGATGATGGTGAGGTTAGCTCAGATCCTGATGTTGATGGATTCCAGTTTCTCCTGAGAGCTGAGGGAGTGCCACCTGGAATGGGTGTTTTTGAATTTGGCACCATCCCGTATAATCCTACTCACCTTTACAATGTGACCCTGATTGAAGTCCCCTCCTTTAGTGGGACAAAGTCACTAAATTCCAACAGCAGCCCCACAGCCCAGGAAGGACATGAAATGGATATTTATTCATCAACTGTAACTTGGGATCCCTACGAAATTGCCAGAAGAGGCAATATGCCAACACCTGATAATGTAACAGGATCTGAACCAACAGCAAGCAATGAGAAGGTTCTTACATCAGCAGGGAATAATCTTCTAGCTATTATCATTGCAGTCATCCTTATTGTTTTGCTGTTGCTGATTGCTGTCATAATCGCAATCTATCTGACAAAACGCAACAAAACAGGAAAGCACAATGTTCAGGTGCCTCCCTCAAAACCCAGGAACGGCACTGTGGAGAAGGAGACCTTTAGGAAGACAGATCAAGTTCAGTCTGTTCCTCTAGTAAATGTCCGGCCACTAAATGGCACAGAAACACCACCCAACAATGGGCGCGTTAACTCTGATGTCAACCAGTTCTGCAGGACAAGTAATCCTACTTTGAAAACCAATCAGTACTGGGTGTGATGTCTGCACCTTCTTCTCCAATCCAGTGCAGGATAGTGCTTCAAATGAGTTACTGAAAAGATGTAATCATGCCAGTATCAGCACCTTATGTACTGGAGACAGTAACATTTCCACATTGTCTCTGCTTTGACATCAGAATAGAGAACATTCTCCAACCTCATTTGAAAGAAAAATGTCCCCCATTGGATGGAGCTATGTCTGATCTAACAGTTCATTGGAGACTGATGACTTTAAGGTCATTTTGCAAACCAGGTCCTTATTGGTTCCCAGGAATGCCCTGTTCCATAATTCATAAAATCCCTACAGTGCAGAAGGAGCCCATTCCTACTTATTTATCCTATTAACCATCTGACACCAGGGTCAATTTAGCGTAGCCAAACCACCTAACCCATATATCTTTGGACTGTGGGAGGAAACCGGAGCACCCGGAGAAAATGCACACAGATACGGGGAGTAGGTACAAACTCCATGCACAGGACCCAAAGCGGGAATTAAACCTGGGTGCCTGGTGCTGTGAGGCAGCAGAGTAACTGCTGTGCCAAAAAATATATTTTGAAAAATATGCCTCAAAAGCTGGCTTAATTAAAAAGCACGCTAAGATAATATTCATTCCAACTTCATCAGTGATTACAGGTTCTGTCACGTAGTGGTACTGACTCTTGTAGGTGGAGACAGAGAAAGAGATGGGAGTATTTGGACAGATCACAATGAGGATATGGAATTGTACTTGCAATTTGATTTAACAGGACCAGATATTATTTGAATATTGTTCAGATTCTGAATGTTTTCTACACTGTACTGAGAAACACAGACAATTTCACACAATCATGCTGTCCCTACAGAACTTCTGTGTAATTAACACTATTTATTTCACTCAAGGAGAGACTCCCAATGGCAATCATGCTGGTTCTTATTATTTCACACTGTTAAATAGGAGTTGGTATATTTGCTGTAGATTTTTGATCAAGTTGATGTTTATTTAATTCTTGGTACAATATGCTCCTATTCTGATTCTAGTAAAAGACAGCAATAAATCAACACCTATAAAATGGCTCACCAATTCTCCCACCATTTCTTCTTCAACTTCATTGTCTGTCTAAGTTAGATTGCAGCTCATACTAGAGTGAGCACCATCTTTCCTCACTCCCATGCAAGATGATACGCATCTTTTTCCTTAGATACTGTCCCCTTCCTTTTCAACATGATTTTACTCCCTCAAAAAATCCGCCCACAATGGTACAGTTCCTCCTTCTCTCAAAATCCTCAAACCCCGAATCCCTCCATTGGCCCAGATTCTGCACACAATAACGAGTAAAGATGCTGAAGGCAAAGTTTCTTTGGCGGGAATGCACACTCAATTCACCATCCTGAACATGTTAGAACGAACCTTCATTAAAAAATATGTGAAATAACTCCTCAGACACTATTGTCTCTTCACCAGATTCCCCTTATTTACAAACTTACTTCACTCCTAAGAGGGGTACAAAGTCAGAATCCAAAGTGTCAGTGGATCTGATGCTCCTCAATATGTACACAGGCCAGACTCCCTGATTGGGCAGGCAATCATTATCTCAAGCAGTGAGCTCATACTTAAAGAGACCAACTCCATGGCCTTGCTGAGGTCAGTACAGGGTGCTGCCAATAATTCTAATAATTCTAATTCTTCATTACAAGGGTCAAGTAAACAGCCATCTGTCAGAAAATCATCGAAACTGAACATAAACCCAGAAGAAAGGATCACTGTTCCTCCATGATGTAACAGCAGCTACAATGGGCCCCACTAATCAGAATTCATACTCGAGGCTAAAAATTGAATCTTTTGTTTTGATGAATCAGTGAGCCAAGAATCCTGGAAACTCATGAACTCTTCCCAGAACAGTTTGGGACCAACAAAGGAAATTGAGTGGAAATTCATACAAGTCAGGGATACCCAAACACGGAATGTACATGAAATTGGCAAACACAGTGTAAGTTTCTCATACTGGATATAATAAAAATAATTGTTCTTGTAGCAATGTGGAACTTTTGTTCAATTACACAGAGCCAGATGAAGCAGGATATTGCCGGATTTGAGTTGAGATTCCTGATCTTCGCAACTGCCTCAATGCAGGCAGCAGGCTGTTTGCTTTCAATTTTTGATTAAATTTGGTTTGATTTGATTTATTATTGTCACATGTATTAACATACAGTGAAAAGTTTCGTTTCTTGCGCACTATACAGACAAAGCATACCGTTCATAGAGAAGAAAAGGAGAGAGAGTGCAGAATGTAGTGTTACAGTCATAGCTAAGGTGTAAAGAAAGACCAACTTAATGCGAGGTAGGTCCATTCAAAAGCCTGACAGCAGCAGGGAAAAAGCTGTTCGTGAGTCGGTTGGTACGTGTCCTCAGACTTTTGTCTGAAAGAAGGTGGAAGAGAGAATGTCCAGACTGCATGGGGTACTTAATGATGCTGGCTGCTTTGCCGAGGCAGTGGGAAGTGTAAACAGAGTCAATGAATGGGAAACTGGTTTGCCTGATGGATTGGGCTACATTCACAATCTTTTATAGTTCCTTGCGGTCTTGGGCAGAACAGGAGCTTAGTGGTACAATCAGAAAGAATGCTCCTGTAATGGGGAAAGAACCATAGGTGAAGCTAAGATGCCTCTTATATGGTGGTGGCAGCGTAGGGATATCGCTGCTGGATTAGCAATCCAGAGAACCAGAGTAACGTTCTGGGTACCTGGGTTCCAATCCCACCGCAAAAGATAGCGGAATTTGAATTCAATAAAAAATAATCTGGCTGTGACTCTTAAACACCTTTGCCTAGGAAGCCACATAGTCGTATCCAACCACTACAAAGTAGAACTGGACAGACCATTTGGCTTCAATTTTAAGTACCAAAAACAACAAACTCAGCCCTGTCGAACCTGCAACGTCTTCTTTCTAACTGTCTGGGGATTTGACCACAATTGGGAGACATGTCTCAGACTGGTCAAGCAATAAACAGCCTGACACAGTCTGAGACATCAGATACAAACACATTCATACACATGGAACCAGACCTTACAGTTAATATTCCCAACACCATCATCACCATCCCTGGGTACGTCCTATCCCCCCAGCAGGACAGACCCAGCATTCGGCACAATAGTATTCAGTCAGGAGGGAGTTGCCCTGAGAGTCCTCAACATTGACTCAGGACCCCATGTAGTCTCAAGGCATCAGGTTAAACATGGGCAAAGAAAGCTGCTGGTGACCACATACCATTTCCCCCCCCCCCCCCCCACCCCCTTAGCTGCTGACACAGTAGTCCTCCATATTGAACACACTTGGAGGAAGCATTAAGGGTGACAAGGGTGCAGAATGTACTCTGGGTGAGGGATTTCAATGCCCATCACCAAGAGTGGCTCGGTAGCACAGAGTTCTGAAAGACAAAATTGCTAGAGTAGGTTTTTTTGAGGCGTATAAGATGATCAAAGGATTGGATAGGGTGGATAGTGAGAGCCTTTTTCCTCGGATGGTGATGACCAACACGAGGGGACATAACTTTAAATTAAGAGGTGGTAGTTATAGGACGGATGTCAGAGGCAGGTTCCTCACACAGAGGGTGGTGAGGGCGTGGAATGCCCTGCCTGCAGCAGTTGTGGACTCACCTACTTTGGGGGCATTCAAATGGTCAGTGGATAGGCATATGGATGATACTGGAATAGGTTAGGTTAGAGGGTCCACTGGCCGGCGCAACATCAAGGGCCGAAGGGCCTGTACTGCGCTGTAATGTTCTATGTTCTAGGTCTGTGGAACTTAGTGAAGGAATTTACAAGAGGGAAAAACACCAACCTGTCTGCTGAGATGTATTTGTCCATGACATATTGGTAAGAGTGACCATCTTCACGTTGAGGATGCCCTCCATCGTGTTATGTGGCATTAGCATTGTGCCAAGTAGATTTTGGCCAAATCTACCAATTCAAGACTGGGTAATAAGCCCATCAACAGCAGGATTGTATTCAGTCTGTAATCTCATGGCCAACCATTATCACCAAACCAGATGATCAACCCCTGGTTCATTGAAGAGTGCAGGAAGGCATGCCAGAAGCAGCACCAGGAATGCCTAAAAAGATGTCAACGTAGTGAAGTTACAAGCTGAGCAGCATGGTAGCACAGTGGTTAGAATTGCTGCCTCAGAATGCCAGGGCCCAAGTTCGATTCTCAACTCAGGTAACTGCGGAGTCTGCACGTTCTCTCCGTGTCTGCGTGGGTTTCCTCTGGATGCTCTAGTGTCCGTCCGTAGTCTGAAAGACGTTCTGGTTAGGTGGATTGGTTGTGCTAAATTCTCCCTCAGTGTTCCTGAACAGAAGCGAAAGTATGGTGACTAGGGGATTTTCACAGTAACTTCATTGCAGTGTTAATGTAAGCCTACTTGTGATACAGATAAATAAACTAAACTACAATTCATGATCATTTGCATCATGCCAAACAGCAAAAGCAGCGGGTAATAGAACTAAGCAAACCCACAACAAATGGACTAGATCTAAGTTCTGCAATCCTGTTAATTCCAGTTATGAATGGTAGTGGATTATTAAACAACCTACTGGGGGAGGCGACTCCATAAATATCCCCATCCTCGGCGATGGAGAAACCCAGTGCATAAGATAAGGCTGAAGCATGCAACCATCTTCAGCCAGAGGCACCAAGTAGATGATCTAGCCCAGCATCTTCTGGAGATCAGAGATGGCAGTTTTCAGCCAATTCAAATCACTCCACATGACATCAAGCAATGATTGAAGACATCAGATACTGCAAATGCTTTGAACCAATACTATAGGACAGCAATAATTATCATGGTACAATCACAGCAGGTTCTTTGGAGAGCTAAGTTTGCAGTAATATCACAGCAATAGCAGATAGATTAAGCGAATTATTTGTATAATAATTCAGGTCACGGAGAAGGTGTTATGAAAAAGTGTTAACTGGAGCAGATGGTATAGACTGTAGAACCCTCCCAGCAAATCAGTGAAAGGTGAAGCTTGGGATCAATACTCCATAAATAGATCTATTTATCTCAGCTGAGATCTATCTCAGCTTTGTAGGTTGATTCTTATTTAAATAGAATTGCAATGTGAATGGGGAGACTGTGGCGTGTTATTGTAATGTAATGCTACAGTGTGACATTCCATTATAATGAGAGGCAGTGACCCTCGCTGTCTCAATTTGCACACTCTCTTCCAACATGGGGATTTCAGGGAGCACATTACTCATTTATTGATATTAACCATTAGTTGTTCCACACTGCATCTATGAGTCTGTGAGAGTTACAGAAATTTGGACTTATGGCGCCATTATTCTGTTGTGGAAGTAACACAGGGATGCCACATTTAAAAGTCCAGTCATTAAGAGGTACACTGTTACTGTGCTTGTGATTCAGAGACCTGGTCTATTGATCAGGAGACATAAGTTCAGCAAGCAGATGAGAAATTTAATGCCAATTAAATCAATCAGGAATATAAAATTAGCCTCAGTAATGGTAACATGTAACTATCACCAGTTGTAAAAAACACATCTGGTTCACTGATGTCCTTACCCAGTCTGCTTACATGTGACTCCAGATTCTCAGCAATGTGGCTGATTCTTCACTGCCCCCTAAAACAGTCGAGCAAACTACTCTCTTGTGACAGCCACCATCTTCTCAGAGGCATTTAAGGCTGGGCAATAATAAATTAATTTTAAAAATGGCAGAAATTTAAATTTCAGGACACTTAAAGCAGTCATATTAAACTGAGGGCTGATAAGTTCAAGTTTGGATTGTCTGACTCTCAAGAAAGGAATGTAGGAGTGGAAAGCAGTTCAGACACCTCCACAAAGCATTGCCTTCACCAGCTCAGACAAGGGCAACAGACATGTAGGAACACCGTCACCTGCAACCTCCGCTCAGGGCTTACGCCATTCTGACTTGCAATAGGGCTCTGTTCCTTCACTGTGGCTGGGTCAAAATCCTCCTTAACAGCACTGTGGGAATACCTCTACTTACCTGACAAAGGGGCAGCACTCTGAAAGCTAGTGGCTTTTGCTACCAAATAAACTTGTTGGACTTTAACCTAGTGTTGTCAGATTTCTTACTGGGAGTACCCACACCACAGAGACTGCAACTGTTCCAGAATGCAAGTCAGCACCCTTTTCTCAAGGGCAATTAGGGATGGGCAATAAGGAATGGGCAATAAAACGTGGTCTTGTCAGTACCAGCCTCTGAATAAAAGACACGTGGTAAGTAGATGATGTTGTTATACAGCTTCAGCCTGTGTTAATTGGATATCAATGGGCAGGGCTAACAGATGACTCATGGAGGAGTCCACTGCCTCTACTGTGTGTGACCACCAGATGGAAGTACAGTGCAGACTGGGCGACACAGCGAAAGCATTTTAATGAACACGATGACTTGTTTATCATATTGCACAATGTCAGGAGTGCTGGAAGGGATTGACAATAAACTACACTAACTGGAAGCAGGCATTATGAAATCACTCACAGTTAATCGCAAGTCCTATTATACATCCAAGCAGAAGCGTCCAAGAAGGTACCGTCCCTGAACTGTTAAAAAAAAGAACTTTTGCTGCCGAGGGGAGTCTTTCATGACCTCATTCACCGACAAGTGTCATGTTTATATACAGGGTAAGAGTGTAAGACACTGAGAAGCTGGGATAACTTAATACTCCTGTATAAAAAGATTACATTTATGGATGGTCCCTGGGAACCAATACAACAGGTAGAGGAGTTGCCTGTTTGTTCCACACGCCAACGAACAGAAACCTTTTACCAAACCGCCACAACTATAGCAGTGATTACAGCTGCTTAACACATGGCCTCTGGGACTCTTTCAATACACTGAATTACATACTGATATACTAACTTATACACTTCACACCCCTTACTGTAACATTGATATACTTCACACCCCTTACTGTAACATTGATATACTCCACACCCCTCACTGTAACACTCTGATATACCCCACACCCCTCACTGTAACACTCTGATATACCCCACACCCCTCACTGTAACACTCTGATATACCCCACACCCCTCACTGTAACACTCTGATATACCCCACACCCCTCACTGTAACACTCTGATATACCCCACACCCCTCACTGTAACACTCTGATATACCCCACACCCCTCACTGTAACACTCTGATATACCCCACACCCCTCACTGTAACACTCTGATATATCCCACACCCCTCACTGTAACACTCTGATATATCCCACACCCCTCACTGTAACACTCTGATATATCCCACACCCCTCACTGTAACACTCTGATATATCCCACACCCCTCACTGTAACACTCTGATATATCCCACACCCCTCACTGTAACACTCTGATATACCCCACACCCCTCACTGTAACACTCTGATATATCCCACACCCCTCACTGTAACACTCTGATATATCCCACACCCCTCACTGTAACACTCTGATATATCCCACACCCCTCACTGTAACACTCTGATATATCCCACACCCCTCACTGTAACACTCTGATATACCCACACCCCTCACTGTAACACTCTGATATATCCCACACCCCTCACTGTAACACTCTGATATACCCACACCCCTCACTGTAACACTCTGATATACCACACCCCTCACTGTAACACTCTGATATACCCCACACCCCTCACTGTAACACTCTGATATACCCCACACCCCTCACTGTAACACTCTGATATCCACACCCCTCACTGTAACACTCTGATATACCCCACACCCCTCACTGTAACACTCTGATATACCCCACACCCCTCACTGTAACACTCTGATATACCCCACACCCCTCACTGTAACACTCTGATATACCCCACACCCCTCACTGTAACACTCTGATATACCCCACACCCCTCACTGTAACACTCTGATATACCCCACACCCCTCACTGTAACACTCTGATATATCCCACACCCCTCACTGTAACACTCTGATATACCCCACACCCCTCACTGTAACACTCTGATATACCCCACACCCCTCACTGTAACACTCTGATATACCCCACACCCCTCACTGTAACACTCTGATATATCCCACACCCCTCACTGTAACACTCTGATATACCCCACACCCCTCACTGTAACACTCTGATATATCCCACACCCCTCACTGTAACACTCTGATATATCCCACACCCCTCACTGTAACACTCTGATATACCCCACACCCCTCACTGTAACACTCTGATATATCCCACACCCCTCACTGTAACACTCTGATATATCCCACACCCCTCACTGTAACACTCTGATATACCCCACACCCCTCACTGTAACACTCTGATATACCCCACACCCCTCACTGTAACACTCTGATATACCCCACACCCCTCACTGTAACACTCTGATATATCCCACACCCCTCACTGTAACACTCTGATATACCCCACACCCCTCACTGTAACACTCTGATATACCTCCCAACACCCCTCACTGTAACACTCTGATATACCCCACACCCCTCACTGTAACACTCTGATATACCCCACACCCTCACTGTAACACTCTGATATACCCCACACCCCTCACTGTAACACTCTGATATACCCCACACCCCTCACTGTAACACTCTGATATATCCCACACCCCTCACTGTAACACTCTGATATACCCCACACCCCTCACTGTAACACTCTGATATACCCCACACCCCTCACTGTAACACTCTGATATACCCCACACCCCTCACTGTAACACTCTGATATACCCCACACCCCTCACTGTAACACTCTGATATACCCCACACCCCTCACTGTAACACTCTGATATACCCCACACCCCTCACTGTAACACTCTGATATATCCCACACCCCTCACTGTAACACTCTGATATATCCCACACCCCTCACTGTAACACTCTGATATATCCCACACCCCTCACTGTAACACTCTGATATATCCCACACCCCTCACTGTAACACTCTGATATATCCCACACCCCTCACTGTAACACTCTGATATACCCCACACCCCTCACTGTAACACTCTGATATACCCCACACCCCTCACTGTAACACTCTGATATACCCCACACCCCTCACTGTAACACTCTGATATACCCCACACCCCTCACTGTAACACTCTGATATACCCCACACCCCTCACTGTAACACTCTGATATACCCCACACCCCTCACTGTAACACTCTGATATATCCCACACCCCTCACTGTAACACTCTGATATACCCCACACCCCTCACTGTAACACTCTGATATACCCCACACCCCTCACTGTAACACTCTGATATACCCCACACCCCTCACTGTAACACTCTGATATATCCCACACCCCTCACTGTAACACTCTGATATATCCCACACCCCTCACTGTAACACTCTGATATACCCCCCACACCCCTCACTGTACACCTCTGATATATCCCACACCCCTCACTGTAACACTCTGATATACCCCACACCCCTCACTGTAACACTCTGATATACCCCACACCCTCACTGTAACACTCTGATATATCCCACACCCCTCACTGTAACACTCTGATATACCCCACACCCCTCACTGTAACACTCTGATATACCCACACCCCTCACTGTAACACTCTGATATACCCCACACCCCTCACTGTAACACTCTGATATATCCCACACCCCTCACTGTAACACTCTGATATACCCCACACCCCTCACTGTAACACTCTGATATACCCCACACCCCTCACTGTAACACTCTGATATACCCCACACCCCTCACTGTAACACTCTGATATACCCCACACCTCTCACTGTAACACTCTGATATACCCCACACCCCTCACTGTAACACTCTGATATATCTCACACCTGTCAACGTTACTCTGGGACGTGTATGTGTTTGTTCCTCTGGGATATGCCTCCTTACTGTTGTTTGGGCTGTTTTTGGGGCACTGCCCCAAGCCTGTATTTTTATAGTTTCATGTCGCACCTTACTGGCTCCTGAATGCTTGGTTTCCTCAGCCTTTGCTGGGTTTAAGCCAACTCATCTGCTCAGCTCCAGCTGATGTTTGAGATTCCAAACCTCAGCGTTCGAAGCAATCTCACCTTGCTTGTGTTTTATATGTTTTCCTCTGTTTTTCCACTCGCTCTTTCTATCCTTGATGTTGTGGGGTTTAATTCTCTTGTTTCTAACTGTTTTCCTGTACTGTTCAGTCTTTGTAATTCTACTGAGGCAGTGAGCACTACCAGATGATTTGTCTACACACACACACTTAGCACCAAGGGTCACTGACACCAGGATCCTTGTTAATTCCCAGTCCTTGGCTCAGCCACTGTAAAATAAAAGAACAATTTAAATCTTTGCGTCATTTTCAAAATGGGGATGGGAGATGAGATGGGAATAGAATCTGTTGAAAAAGGAGAAACAATTGGGAATTGAAATGTCTGAGAATGAGTGGACTAAAACATTAAAGTTGGGAAACAAAACACTGGATCTGACCTGATGGGCTGAATGGCTTCAGGCTCTGAAGATATCACCTCTCTAACAACAGGAGAAAATACACAAACCAGAACTCCTGGAATTTAAATGGTTAGGAAGTGATTTGATGATTGTCAGGAATTGAAGTATGGATAGAGAGAGAAACCAGATCTAACGGAGGAGGGGACCTAGGGGATAGAGTCTAAACGTTAGAGACAGATCATTCTGGAGTGACATTGGACACTTCAGCTCACTGAGGCTGACAGAAGTTTAGAATTCTCATCTGTAAATGGTAACTGGTGTAAGATCAATTGTTGATTTTAGAACTGAGATTGATGGAATTTGTTATTAGACAATATGAGGTAAAGTTGGAGTTGGATCACAGATCAGCAATGATTCATTAAATAGCAGGACAGACTTGAGGGGCTGAATGGCCTCATCCTGTACCTATACATCTGCAGTGGGCTTGTTGAGAGTAGGGGCTTCATGCTGGAAAGTGAATCTACAAACATACAAATTAGAAGTAAACCATTCAGCCCCTCAAGCCTGCTGCACCATTCAATAAGATCATGGCTGATCTGATTGTAACCTCAAGCCCACATTTCTGCCTAAACCCGATATCCCTCTTGCTCACCAAGAATCTACCTAATAGTCAAAGACTCTGCTTCCACTGCCTTTTGATGAAGAAAGTTCCAGAAACTCACTACTATCTGGAAAAAAAACCTTCTTCTCATCTCTGTTTTAAATGGGCAGCCCCTTATTTTTAAACAGTGACCCCTAGTTCTACGTTTCTCCCATGAGAGGAAACATCCCATCCACAGCCATCCTGTCAATACCCCTCAGCATCTTGTGTATTTCAATCAAGTCATTTTTTTATTCTTCTAAACTCTGGATGAATACAAGCCTAACCTTTCCTCATTAGACAACTCACTCACTCCTGGTATTGGTCTAGTAAACTTCCTCTGAATGGCGTCTCATGTATTTACATCTTTTCTTAAATAAGGAGACTGATACTCCAGATACCACCCTGTACATCTGAATCATAACCTCCCAATGTTTGTGTTCAATTCCCTTGCGATAAATGATAACATTCTATTAGTTTACCTAATTACTTACTGTAGCCGTACATTAGCCTTTTGTGATTCAGGCACAAAATCCTTCAGTGATCCTTCAGTGATAGGGGAGAGTGTACATGGGGATGTGGGAGTGGATTTGATTATTATTGATGTGTTATTGTCACATGTATTGGGATACAGTGAATAATATTGTTTTTTACGCTCTATAGAGACAAAAACAGACAGTTTGCACAATTTATAGGGTGCAGAATATAGTGTTAGTTACGGATAGGATGTAGAGAAAGATCAATTTAAATATAATAGGTCCATTCAAAAGTCTGATGTTAGCAGGGAAGAAGCTGTTCCTGAGTCAGTTGGTACATGACCTCAGACTTCTGTATGTTTCTGCCGAAGGAAGATGTCCGTGGTGCTACAAAACATTCTCTTCCTTTCCCATGTTTTCTTATGTTCTTATGAGAGAAGATTTGGCAGCATTGTGATTAGATTACTGACTCACCACATGCTGCACACTGGAGCTTCTGGTATGAAACAGTTGTAGCCAGGGAAAGGATATTAGAAAAGTTTTTGGAAAGAAATAATGATCTTATTTAATTGGAATTTAGGAATCAGGCGTTTGGATGTGGTTTTCCTTAAGGAAGTTGCACAGTAGGATTGAGCTGAGAGCTGTGTTCCTCAGATTGCCATCAAGTTCCATTATAACATTTCTGTATACTGTTTATATATACCATTCCATATACCATTTCTTACATACCGTTTACATATACCATTTTTATATACCATCATTTCTATCCATCTCCTCAAAGATCTTGGACAGAGTTTTGGAATTATTCCACTGATTTACACAAGTACTTATTTGCCAGCTGAACATTAGCCTGACATTGACCAGCATCTAATATCCAACTAGATCCTGAAATGGTGAGAGATTGCCCATTTAATATCTCCCACATTCCCATGTACATTCTACCCCATCACTAACCCGTTTCACCCCCTCCCACATCCCCATGTACACTCCGCCCTCTGACTGACTCTCCCCATCACTGTCTCTATCCACCCTTTTAATCTCTCAATGGAAAATTTCATGTAAATAGACCCTGATCTCTAAATGTAATCAGGCAAAACTCTGGAACATTGATCCAGCCGTTTTTATCGCTAGCTGCTGACCCTGGCCTGTTGCCTCCGGACAGGTTTCCTGCTTTGCTGCAGTTCTCTGGGGCAAATACTGTGTCACCGAGTATTTGATATTTGAGTCAATAATCAACACCATTTTTAATGTAGCAAATGTTCCTGAGGTTGGAGGCAGAGGGGCAAAGTCATGTCAGAATGAGGAATAATTGGGGGAATACTCTGAAGTGGGTGGCACAGTGGTGAACATTGCTATCTCACAGCACCAGAGACCAGGATTCAATTCCAGTCTTGGGTGACGTGTAAAGTCTGTACATTCTCCCCGTGGGTTTCCTCCGCGTGCTCTAGTTTCCTCCCACAGTCCAAAGTTGTGCAGATTCGGTGGATTAGCCATGATAAATTGCCCCTTTCTGTCCCAAGATGTGTAGATTAGGGTGACAAGTAGGATAAGTATGTGGGGTTTCAGCAAAGGACCTTGATGGGATCCTCTGTTGGAGAGTCAGTGCAGACCTGATGGGCCAAAAGGCCTCCTTCTGCACTGTAAGGATTCTATGAATAGATGGGTGGTTTGTCTTTAACCATTTCAGATGTGATGGGTCAAAGGGTCTTTTTCTGTGCTGTATACCTCGAGAACTTTAAGAAATGTGAGAAGCTGGTTTTAAGAAACCAAGAAATCGAGGGGATAGAGAAGTTTAAAGATCGAGTAAGTCAGGTGCTCCACTGATAGCAGTAGATTGACAAAGAGGAGAGTGAAATCAGGATAAAGAACTGGACGGGGCTGCAGAGGTATGGATTCTGATCACTGGAAGAATAACTTATCATTGAGATACTCAATATTACCATGCTGTCCGACCCATCTCACCTGAGTCACATTAATGTATTCCACCAACCCTTATGGAGGATTCTGTATTCTTATATTCATATTGTCCTGCTAACAACTGTCAGAATTACAGCAATTTGAAGTGATACAGTGACACAGTGCTTAGCACTGCTGCCTCACAGCACCAGGGGCCTGGGTTCAATTCCTGGCACTTTCAGAGGGTCAGTGCTGAGGGAGTGCCGCACTGTCAGAGGGTCAGTGCTGAGGGAGCGCCGCACTTTCAGAGGATCAGTGCTGAGGGAGTGCCGCACTGTCAGAGGGTCAGTGCTGAGGGAGTGCCGCACTGTCAGAGGGTCAGTGCTGAGGGAGTGCCGCACTGTCAGAGGGTCAGTGCTGAGGGAGTGCCGCACTGTCAGAGGGTCAGTGCTGAGGGACGCCGCACTGTCAGAGGGTCAGTGCTGAGGGAGCGCCGCACTGTCAGAGGGTCAGTGCTGAGGGAGTGCCGCACTGTCAGAGGGTCAGTGCTGAGGGAGCGCCACACTGTCAGAGGGTCAGTGCTGAGGGAGTGCCGCACTGTCAGAGGGTCAGTGCTGAGGGAGCGCCGCACTGTCAGAGGGTCAGTGTAGGGAGCCACTGTCAGAGGGTCAGTGCTGAGGGAGTGCCGCACCGTCAGAGGGTCAGTGCGAGGGAGCGCCGCACTGTCAGAGGGTCAGTGCTGAGGGAGTGCTGCACCGTCAGAGGGTCAGTGCTGAGGAGCGCCGCACTGTCAGAGGGTCAGTGCTGAGGGAGTGCTGCACTGTCAGAGGGTCAGTGCTGAGAGAGTGCTGCATTATCAGAGGGTCAGGTAGGTTTGAAGGGGTATCTTGAGGAAAAAAGGAGGTAGGAATAATTTCTGGAATTTACCTGAAAGCAGACAGAGATAGGAATGGATGAGGCTATGGAGGAAAGCAAAGCTGAATTTTAGAATGTAGATTTATTGACTGGAAGTCAGTGATCACAAGACAGGAGGTGAATGAGACTGGGTGTGATCAGAGGCATGACAGCAGGATTTTTGATAACTCACATTTCCAGAGCACAGAATGAGGGAGGGCAGCAGGGAGCTGGAAGAGTCGAGTCTCAAGGTAAGAAAAGCCTGAATGAGTCTGGGATGACTGCTGGAGGTGGAAAGGGGCAGCCTTGAACATAAACATGCATATTTCAGGGTCAAAGTGAGGTCAAAGTTACGACCGGACTTAATCAGAGACTTTTGCCGGAGAGATGGGATGGGATTGGTAACTGGGGGAAGGAATTCAGACCAGGGTCTGAAAACAATGGCTTTAACTGGGTAAATTTCTGATCATTCTGTACTGGAGACTGCCTGAACATTTAACACCAGTAATTGGGGTAGGTGGAGCTGAGTGCCATTGGTATATGTGGAAACTAGCACTGTATGGTGTTTGGTGAGAGGCAGCATGCTGTGTAAAGTCATAGAGGGTTCAAAACTCAATCCTTGAGACATTGTAAGTAGTCTCACAACACCAGGTTAAAGTCCAACAGGTTTACTGGAATCACCTCATGAAGGGGCAGTGCTCCGAAAGCTTGTGCTATCAAATAAACCAGCTGGACTTTACCCGGTGTTGTGAGACTTCTTACTGTGTTTACCCCAGTCTAACACAGGCATCTCCACATCAATCCTTGAGGGAACCCAGAGGTAATGGTGCAGGAATATGAAATGAAACCATTGCTGCTGATTCTCTGGTTATAGTTATGTGGATAAGACACACACTGCAGCCACTGTATAGTGACCATGCACACTTGCTGATCTTTTCCCCTCTCTTTGCAGCATTGGGGCTGCTGATGGTGGCAGCCTTGCATTCTGTGAGATAAAGACTTGCACACTGTTGGTCATCTCTGCTGAGCATCAACTATTATGGCTCAGGAGCCCAGCTTTGACACGGCAGCATCCGAAGAGGAAGACAGTTGGTTGAAAAGGCACATGCTTCACTTGCTCTGGTTTCTCTGGGTCCTCTTCTCAGACAGCTGAGCTTCTCATTTCAGCTTCCAGTATCCTTTCAAACAGGCAGTCTCCAGAACCCATTGTCAGTGCCAATTTCACCTCTCTTCATATATTGCTTATAGATCTCCTTGTAGTAGAGATATGGGCACCCAGGAGGCTGCTACACAGTGGCCATTTCACCAGATAGAAAGTCATTGGGTTAAGATTAGAGTCATCCATTTGAGTGGTGCAGACATTGCTAGTTTAGCTAATGGATGCTGATGGGAAGATGTGCCTCCCTGTGTATGGCTCAGAATGATGTGTTTACTCACCGCACCAGAGAGAAAACAAACAGAACTTTTGATTCCTTTCTGGAAGGGAGATTTAGCAGGAAATTGACAGCATTTACCATTGCAGTGTAAATGAAAAGTGAATCTCACAAGAGGCCTCTGTTATTTGCAGCTGAACTCATATAGACACAGCAGCCTCTCCAATCTCACCCGCCCTGTCACCTTCCCAGCCGATAGTGAGGTCGGAGAATTATGGCCACCACTTCCTGCTCACTCAAACATCCCCATTTCAAACAGAACCGGAGAACTGGATTTTTAGAGAATCAGGAATAATTGATACTTGCAGGAAGAGTCTGGAGGTTGGGAGAACTGCTTTTAGGATTAAAGTAGTGATATGAGTGGAAGCTTTAACCCAGGGTGGTTCTGGAACACTGCACCCAGTCCCCCTTTCACTAGCCTTTTGCAGTTTGCACTAGTTTCACTGCAGGTTTCTGGAATTTGCAGTTTTACAGTTTATTCTGAATCTGATTATCTTGGAATTTCTTGGCGTGACTCTCAGAGGCATTTTGGGGGGAGTTGTACTGATTCTTCTGAGGGACCAGTTGAATAAATATCTTGTTTAGCTTTGTGGATTTGTATTTGTAGAACTGAATGTCATTTCCTCATCTTTACTCCATTTTCTATAATGATCTTACCTAATAAAAAGATACTGACCATACACACTTGCACATACGCAGGTGCGCACACATACAGGTGTATGCACACCTGTATATACACACACACACACACACACACACACACACACACACACACACACACACACACACACACTCAGCCTTTTGAGGAGTGAATTCCACTAGTTTTAAGATTCCACTCTCCACTCTCTTGTTCGGGATCAGGCCAGAGGAAACAAGTCTCTCTATATCTATTGTTTCGAATACCATTATCATTTTAAATCCCCGATTAGATTAGACCTCCCCAACCTTATAAACTTAAGGAAATATGAGATGTTTATAGCAACGTCCCTCATCGTTTAACCCTTTCAGCCCTGGTATTATTTTGGTATATTTGTGTTGCTGGGAGGCTCATTCCATTTCCATCAGGCAGGGAGCAGACAGTGAGACAGAAAGTTAGCAGACTACAACATCCTCGCTGACTGATCTGCCAGCTAGAGGCCTTGTAAACATGGGCACAAACACTCTCTCACATACTGACTCCATGATTAAAGAGTGGATGAGACAGATTTGCTGCTGATCTTGCCCCATCAGGATGGTGGGATATTGCGTTGCTGGGATTCTGCCTCCATTTCCTACAGTTTCTTATTGTGAGAACAACAAAAACAAAACAGGAGCGAGATGTTTCCATGAGATTTTTCTTGATTAAGAACAGATGCATTCTGCTCTCACGTGTGGACTGTACCCCCTTTTAAAAAGACAATTCCAAGGATTAGATCACTGAAGTGATTTTAAATAAATAAAGAACCCTGGGTGAAGTAAATGAGTTTGCTGTCTTTTCTCTTTTGGTTTACAGCTGTGTGTTTCCAAAACACTGGCCCCATTTCTGTAACAGGCAAGATCAGGAATGTAGACACTCTCAGTAATGTGTCCCAGCTGGAATCATTTTTACATCGGAAACCTGGGGACAATTAAAGTTCCTGGGCATGTAAGAAACAAAACAGAACATCAGCACCCGTATGGGGGAAGAATTTGGAGCTACAGATTCAAATCCAGCTGCACAAGCAGCAGGCAGCCTCTGCTGACACCCCAGCTCTGATAAGCAGGGTGGAACTAAACAGGACATTTTATTGTATAAAGGATATCTGCTCCTTCCTACTGTGGGTGTGCCTTAATATACATGATGGATATCTGGTTTAACTGCATTCATACTACTAGAATCATAGAATCCCTATAGTGCACAAGGAGGCCATTCAGCCCCACCAAATCTGTACCAATCACAATTCCACCCAGGTCCTACCCCATAACCTCACATATTTACTCTGCTAATCCCTCCTGACACGAAGGGTCAGTTTACCATGGCCAATCCACCTAACGCACACATCTTTGCACTGTGGAAGGAAACCAGAGCATCTGGAGAAAACCCACACAAACACGAGGAGAACGTGCAAACTCCACACAGACAGTCACCTGGGCCGGGATTCGAATCCGGGTCTCTGGTGCTGTGAGGCTAACCACTGTGCCACTGTACCACCTTCTATGTTCAATGTAGATTTAGAAGATTTCACACCAGCTCACCCTGGTTCCAGTGCCTTTTATGAAATTTTGAACCTGCCTTTCAATAGAGCTGCACTATATTGAAGTGAGGCCCCAAATGTCGCTGAGTGCGTAGCACAGCTCCCTTCTAGCTATAGAATCAACCATTCCAGACATCTTCACATTTAATACAGACTGACAGTTCAGTGCAGACTGAGGGGTGTGCTGTGTTAGTGCAGTACTGAGGGGTGTGCTGTGTTAGTGCAGTACTGAGGGTGTGCTGTGTTAGTGCAGTACTGAGGGTGTGCTGTGTTAGTGCAGTACTGAGGGTGTGCTGTATTAGTGCAGTACTGAGGGTGTGCTGTGTTAGTGCAGCACTGAGGGTGTGCTGTGTTAGTGCAGCACTGAGGGTGTGCTGTGTTAGTGCAGCACTGAGGGTGTGCTGTGTTAGTGCAGTACTGAGGGTGTGCTGCGTTAGTGCAGTACTGAGGGTGTGCTGTATTAGTGCAGTACTGAGGGTGTGCTGCGTTAGTGCAGTACTGAGGTGTGCTGTGTTAGTGCAGTACTGAGGGTGTGCTGTATTAGTGCAGTACTGAGGGTGTGCTGTGTTAGTGCAGCACTGAGGGTGTGCTGTGTTAGTGCAGCACTGAGGGTGTGCTGTGTTAGTGCAGTACTGAGGGTGTGCTGCGTTAGTGCAGTACTGAGGGTGTGCTGTATTAGTGCAGTACTGAGGGTGTGCTGCGTTAGTGCAGTACTGAGGGTGTGCTGCGTTAGTGCAGTACTGAGGGTGTGCTGTATTAGTGCAGTACTGAGGGTGTGCTGTGTTAGTGCAGCACTGAGGGTGTGCTGCGTTAGTGCAGCACTGAGGGTGTGCTGTGTTAGTGCAGTACTGAGGGTGTGCTGCGTTAGTGCAGTACTGAGGGTGTGCTGTATTAGTGCAGTACTGAAGGTGTGCTGTGTTAGTGCAGTACTGAGGGTGTGCTGTATTAGTGCAGTACTGAGGGTGTGCTGTGTTAGTGCAGCACTGAGGGTGTGCTGTGTTAGTGCAGCACTGAGGGTGTGCTGTGTTAGTGCAGTACTGAGGGTGTGCTGCGTTAGTGCAGTACTGAGGGTGTGCTGTATTAGTGCAGTACTGAGGGTGTGCTGCGTTAGTGCAGTACTGAGGGTGTGCTGCGTTAGTGCAGTACTGAGGGTGTGCTGTATTAGTGCAGTACTGAGGGTGTGCTGTGTTAGTGCAGCACTGAGGGTGTGCTGCGTTAGTGCAGCACTGAGGGTGTGCTGTATTAGTGCAGTACTGAGGGTGTGCTGCGTTAGTGCAGTACTGAGGGTGTGCTGTATTAGTGCAGTACTGAAGGTGTGCTGTGTAGGAGGTGTGCTGTTAGTGCAGTACTGGGGTGTGCTGTGTTAGGCGACTAGGGTGCTGTGTTGTGAGACTGGGGTGTGCTGTGTAGTGCATACTGGGGTGGCGTTAGTGCAGTACTGAGGGTGTGCTGTATTAGTGCAGTACTGAGGGTGTGCTGGTTTGTTAGTGCAGCACTGAGGGGTGCTGGTTATGAGACTGAGGGTTGGTTAGTGCAGTACTGAGGGGTGCTGTGTTAGTGCAGTACTGAGGGTGTGCTGTGTTAGTGCAGTACTGAGGGTGTGCTGTTTAGTGCAGTACTGAGGGTGTGCTGTGTTAGTGCGTATGAGGGGTGCTGTGTAGTGCAGTACTGAGGGTGCTGTGTTAGTGCAGCACTGAGGGTGTGCTGTGTTAGTGCAGTACTGAGGGTGTGCTGCGTTAGTGCAGTACTGAGGGTGTGCTGTATTAGTGCAGTACTGAGGGTGTGCTGCGTTAGTGCAGTACTGAGGGTGTGCTGTGTTAGTGCAGTACTGAGGGTGTGCTGTGTTAGTGCAGTACTGAGGGTGTGCTGTGTTAGTGCAGTACTGAGGGTGTGCTGTATTAGTGCAGTACTGAGGGTGTGCTGTGTTAGTGCAGCACTGAGGGTGTGCTGTGTTAGTGCAGTACTGAGGGTGTGCTGGTTAGTGCAGTACTGAGGGTGTGCTGTGTTAGTGCAGTACTGAGGGTGTGCTGTGTTAGTGCAGTACTGAGGGTGTGCTGTGTTAGTGCAGTACTGAGGGTGTGCTGTGTTAGTGCAGTACTGAGGGTGTGCTGTGTTAGTGCAGTACTGAGGGTGTGCTGTGTTAGTGCAGTACTGAGGGTGTGCTGTGTTAGTGCAGCACTGAGGGTGTGCTGTGTTAGTGCAGTACTGAGGGTGTGCTGTGTTAGTGCAGTACTGAGGGTGTGCTGCGTTAGTGCAGTACTGAGGGTGTGCTGTATTAGTGCAGTACTGAGGGTGTGCTGCGTTAGTGCAGTACTGAGGGTGTGCTGCGTTAGTGCAGTACTGAGGGTGTGCTGTGTTAGTGCAGTACTGAGGTGTGCTGCGTTAGTGCAGTACTGAGGGTGTGCTGCGTTAGTGCAGTACTGAGGGTGTGCTGTGTTAGTGCAGTACTGAGGGTGTGCTGCGTTAGTGCAGTACTGAGGGTGTGCTGTGTTAGTGCAGTACTGAGGGTGTGCTGTGTTAGTGCAGTACTGAGGGTGTGCTGTGTTAGTGCAGTACTGAGGGTGTGCTGCGTTAGTGCAGTACTGAGGGTGTGCTGTGTTAGTGCAGTACTGAGGGTGTGCTGCGTTAGTGGAGTACTGAGGGGTGTGCTGCGTTAGTGCAGTACTGAGGGTGTGCTGCATTAGTGCAGTCTGAGGGTGTGCTGCGTTAGTGCAGTAATGAGGGGTGTGCTGTGTTAGTGCAGTACTGAGGGTGAGCTGCGTTAGTGCAGTTACTGAGGGTGTGCTGTGTTAGTGCAGTACTGAGGGGTGCTGTGTTAGTGCATACTGAGGGGTGCTGCATTAGTGCAGTAATGAGGGGTTGTGCTGCATAGTGCAGTACTGAGGGTGTGCTGCGTTAGTGCAGTTACTGAGGGTGTGCTGTGTAGTGCAGTACTGAGGGGTGTGCTGCATTAGTGCAGTACTGAGGGGTGTGCTGTGTTAGTGCAGTACTGAGGGGTGTGCTGCATTAGTGCAGTACTGAGGGGTGTGCTGCGTTAGTGCAGTACTGAGGGTGTGCTGTGTTAGTGCAGTTACTGAGGGGAGTGCTGTGTTAGTGCAGTACTGAAGGGAGTGCTACGTTAGTGCAGCACTGAGGGGTGTGCTGCGTTAGTGCAGCACTGAGGGGTGTGCTGCGTTAGTGCAGCACTGAGGGGTTTGCTGTGTTAGTGCAGTACTGAGGGTGTGCTGCGTTAGTGCAGCACTGAGGGGTGTGCTGTGTTAGTGCAGTATGAGGAGAGTGCTGTGTAGTGCAGTATTGAGGGGTGTGCTGTGTTAGTGCAGTACTGAGGAGAGTGCTGTGTTAGTGCAGTACTGAGGGGTTTGCTGTGTTAGTGCAGTACTGAGGGGTGTGCTGTGTTAGTGCAGTACTGAGGGGTTTGCTGTGTTAGTGCAGTACTGAGGGGTGTGCTGTGTTAGTGCAGTACTGAGGGGTTTGCTGTGTTAGTGCAGTACTGAGGGGTGTGCTGTGTTAGTGCAGTACTGAGGGGTGTGCTGTGTTAGTGCAGTACTGAGGGATGTGCTGTGTTAGTGCAGTACTGAGGGGTTTGCTGTGTTAGTGCAGCACTGAGGGGTGTGCTGTGTTAGTGCAGCACTGAGGGGTTAGCTGCGTTAGTGCAGCACTGAGGGTGTGCTGCGTTAGTACAGTACTGAGTTAGTGCAGTACTGAGTGGTGTGCTGCGTTAGTGCAGCACTGAGGGGTTTGCTGTGTTAGTGAAGTACTGAGGGGTGTGCTGTGTTAGTGCAGTACTGAGGGGTTTGCTGTGTTAGTGCAGTACTGAGGGGTGTGCTGCGTTAGTGCAGTACTGTGGGGTGTGCTGCGTTAGTGCAGTACTGAGGGGTGTGCTGTGTTAGTGCAGTACTGAGGGGTGTGCTGTGTTAGTGCAGTACTGAGGGGTGTGCTGTGTTAGTGCAGTACTGAGGGGCGTGCTGTGTTAGTGCAGTACTGAGGGGTGTGCTGTTTTAGTGCAGCACTGAGGGTGTGCTGTGTTAGTGCAGTACTGAGGGTGTGCTGCGTTAGTGCAGTACTGAGGGGGTGCTGTGTTAGTGCAGTACTGAGGGGTGTGCTGCGTTAGTGCAGTACTGAGGGGTGTGCTGTGTTGGTGCAGTACTGAGGGGGTGCTGTGTTAGGTATACTGAGGGGAGGGCTGCGTAGTGCAGTATGAGGGGTCGCTGTGTTAGTGCAGTACTGAGGAGTGCTGTGTTAGTGCAGTACTGAGGGGTGCGGTGTTAGTGCAGTAATGAGGGGTGTGCTGTGTTAGTGCAGTACTGAGGGTGTGCTGTGTTCGTGCAGTACTGATGTGTGGCTGCGTTAGTGCTACTGAGGGTGTGCTGAGCGTTACTGCAGCATTGAGGACAATGTTGCTTTCGTGAAGCATGAGTGTGTGTTGAATTAGGCATTCAGCGTACTGAGGGTGTGCGCATTAGTGCAACATAAGGGTGTGTTGATAGTGCAGTACTGCCGGGTGTGCTGCGTTATGCAGTACTGAGGGGTGTGCTGTGTTAGTGCAATACTGAGGTTGTGCTGTGTTAGTGCAGCACTGAGGGGTGTGGCTGTGTTAGTGCAGCAACTGAGTGGTTAGCTGCGTTTAGTGCAGCACTGGAGGGTGTTCTGCGTTAGTACATAACTGAGTTATGCAGTACTGATGGTGTGCTGCGTTAGTGGCAGCACTGAGGGGTTTGCTGTTTAGTGAAGTCTGAGGGTGGCTGTTTTAGTGCAGTTACTGGGTTTTTGCTGTGTTAGTGCAGTAACTGGGGGTGGTGCTGGTTAGTGCAGTATGAGGTTGCTGTGTTAGTGCAGTACTGAGGTGTGGCTGTGTTAGTGCGTACTGAGTGGTTTGCTGTGGTTAGTGCAGTACGTGAGTGAGTGTGCTGTGTTAGTGCAGTACTGAGGCTGATCGCTGTGTTAGTGCGCACTGAGGGGTGTGCTGGTGTTTAGTGCAGCACTGATGGGTGTGCTGCGTTAGTGCCGTACTGGGGTGTGCTGCGTTAGTGCAGTTACTGAGGGTTGCTGCGTTAGTGCAGTTACTGAGGGTTTGTGCTGCGTTAGTGCAGTTACTGAGGGTGTGCTGCATTAGTGCAGTACGAGGGTGTTCGCGTTAGTGCAGTACTGAGGGTGTGCTGCTTAGTGCAGTACTGAGGGTGTGCTGCGTTAGTGCAGTTACTGAGGGTGTGCTGTGTTAGTGCAGTACTGAGGGTGTGCTGCGTTTCGGCGTTACTGAGGGTGTGCTGTGTTGTGCAGTACTGAGGGGAGTCTGTGTTAGTGCAGTACTGAGGGGTGTGCTGCATTAGTGCAGTATGAGGGTGTGCTGGTTAGTGCTACTGAGGGTAGTGCTGTGTTAGTGCATTACTGAGGGGTGTGCTGCATTAGTGCAGTACTGAGGGGTGTGCTGCATTAGTGCAGTACTGAGGGTGTGCTGCGTTTAGTGCAGTTACTGAGGGGTGTGCTGTGTTAGTGCAGTAACTGAGGGGTGTGCTGCATTAGTGCAGTACTGAGGGGTGTGCTGTTGTTAGGCAGTACTGAGGGTTGTGCTGCATTAGTGCAGTACTGAGGGTGTGCTGCGTTAGTGCAGTACTGAGGGTGTGCTGTGTTAGTGCAGTTACTGAGGGGAGTGCTGTGTTAGTGCAGTACTGAGGGTGTGCTGCGTTAGTGCAGTACTGAGGGTGTGCTGTGTTAGTGCAGGACTGAAGGGAGTGCTACGTTAGTGCAGCACTGAGGGGTGTGCTGCGTTAGTGCAGCACTGAGGGGTGTGCTGCGTTAGTGCAGCACTGAGGGGTTTGCTGTGTTAGTGCAGTACTGAGGGGTGTGCTGCGTTAGTGCAGCACTGAGGGGTGTGCTGTGTTAGTGCAGTACTGAGGGGTTTGCTGTGTTAGTGCAGTACTGAGGGGTGTGCTGTGTTAGTGCAGTACTGAGGGGTGCTGTGTTAGTGCAGTACTGAGGGTGTGCTGTGTTAGTGCAGTACTGAGGGGTTTGCTGTGTTAGTGCAGTACTGAGGGGTGTGCTGTGTTAGTGCAGTACTGAGGGGTGTGCTGTGTTAGTGCAGTACTGAGGGATGTGCTGTGTTAGTGCAGTACTGAGGGGTTTGCTGTGTTAGTGCAGCACTGAGGGGTGTGCTGTGTTAGTGCAGCACTGAGGGGTTAGCTGCGTTAGTGCAGCACTGAGGGTGTGCTGCGTTAGTACAGTACTGAGTTAGTGCAGTACTGAGTGGTGTGCTGCGTTAGTGCAGCACTGAGGGGTTTGCTGTGTTAGTGAAGTACTGAGGGGTGTGCTGTGTTAGTGCAGTACTGAGGGGTTTGCTGTGTTAGTGCAGTACTGAGGGGTGTGCTGCGTTAGTGCAGTACTGTGGGGTGGCTGTTCAGCACAGCACTGAGGTGTGCTTTGTTAGTGCAGTACTGAGGGTGTGCGCGTTAGTGCATACGAGGGGTGTGCTGCGTTAGTGCAGTACTGAGGGGTGTGCTGCGTTAGTGCAGTACTGAGGGGTGTGCTGTGTTGGTGCAGTACTGAGGGGAGTGCTGTGTTAGTGTAGTACTGAGGGGAGTGCTGCGTTAGTGCAGTACTGAGGGGTCTGCTGTGTTAGTGCAGTACTGAGGAGTGCGTGTTATTGCAGTACTGAGGGGTGTGCTGTGTTAGTGCAGTACTGAGGGGTGTGCTGTGTTAGTGCAGTACTGAGGGGTGTGCTGCGTTAGTGCAGTACTGAGGGTGTGCTGCGTTACTGCAGCATTGAGGAAATGTTGCGTTAGTGAAGCACTGAGTGTGTGTTGAATTAGCAGTCAGCAGTACTGAGGGTGTGCTGCATTAGTGCAACATTAAGGGTGTGTTGAGTTAGTGCAGTACTGACGGGTGTGCTGCGTTAGTGCAGTACTGAGGGGTGTGCTGTGTTAGTGCAATACTGAGGGTGTGCTGTGTTCATGCAGTACTGAGGGGTGTGCTGTGTTAGTGCAATACTGAGGGTGTGCTGTGTTAGTGCAGTACTGAGAGGTGTGCTGTGTTAGTGCAGTACTGATGTTAGTGCAGCACTGAGTGGTGTGCTGCTTAGTGCAGCACTGAGGGTGTGCTGTGTTAGTGCAGTACTGAGGGGTGTGCTGTGTTAGTGCAGTACTGAGGGTTTGCTGTGTTATAGCAGTATGAGGGGTGTGCTGTGTTAGTGCAGTACTGAGGGGCGTGCTGGTTGTGCAGTAACTGAGGGTGGCTGTGTTATGCAATACTGATGGTGTGCGTTGTAGTGCAGTACTGAGTGGTGTGCTGTGTTAGTGCATACTGAGGGGAGCGCTGTGTTAGTGCAGCACTAGGGGTGTGCTGTGTTAGTGCAGCCCTGAAGGGTGTGCTGCGTTAGTGCAGTACTGAGGTGTGCTGCGTTAGGCAGTTATGAGGGTGGCTGCGTTAGTGCAGTTACTGAGGGTGTGCTGCGTTAGTGCAGTACTGAGGTGTGCTGCGTTAGTGCAGTTACTGAGGGGTGTGCTGCATTAGTGCAGTATGAGGGGTGTGCTGCGTTAGTGCAGTACTGAGGGGTGTGCTGCATTAGTGCAGTACTGAGGGTGTGCTGCGTTAGTGCAGTTATGAGGGGTGTGGTGTGTTAGTGCAGTACTGAGGGTGTGCTGCGTTAGTGCAGTTACTGAGGGTGTGCGTGTTAGTGCAGTACTGAGGGGAGTGCTGTGTTAGTGCAGTATGAGGGGTTGCTGCATAGTGCAGTAATGAGGGTGTGCTGCTTTTAGGCAGTACTGAGGCTGGAAGGCTGTGAGTGCAGTACTGAGGGTGTGCTGCATTAGTGCAGTACTGAGGTGTGCTGCATTAGTGCAGTACTGAGGGTGTGCGCGTTTAGTGCAGTTACGAGGGTGTGGCTGGGTTAGTGCAGTACTGAGGGGTGTGCTGAATTAGTGCAGTACTGAGGGGTGTGCTGTGTTAGTGCAGTACGAGGGGTGTGCTGCATAGTGCAGTACTGAGGGGTGTGCTGCGTAGTGCAGTACTGAGGGTGTGCTGTGTTAGTGCAGTACTGAGGGGAGTGCTGTGTTAGTGCAGTACTGAGGGTGTGCTGCGTTAGTGCAGTATGAGGGTGTGCTGTGTTAGTGCAGGACTGAAGGGAGTGCTACGTTAGTGCAGCACTGAGGGGTGTGCTGCGTTAGTGCAGCACTGAGGGGGTGCTGCGTTAGTGCAGCACTGAGGGGTTGCTGTGTTAGTGCAGTACTGAGGGGTGTGCTGCGTTAGTGCAGCACTGAGGGGTGTGCTGTGTTAGTGCAGTACTGAGGAGTAGTGCTGTGTTAGGCAGTACTGAGGGGTGTGCTGTGTTAGTGCAGTACTGAGGAGAGTGCTGTGTTAGTGCAGTACTGAGGGGTGTGCTGTGTTAGTGCAGTACTGAGGGGTTTGCTGTGTTAGTGCAGTACTGAGGGGTGTGCTGTGTTAGTGCAGTACTGAGGGGTTTGCTGTGTTAGTGCAGTACTGAGGGGTGTGCTGTGTTAGTGCAGTACTGAGTGGTGTGCTGTGTTAGTGCAGTACTGAGTGGTGTGCTGTGTTAGTGCAGTACTGAACGAGGGGAGCGCTGTGTTAGTGCAGCACTGGGGTGTGCTGTGTTAGTGCAGCACTGAGGGGTGCTGCGTTGTGCAGTACTGAGGGTGTGCTGCGTTAGTGCAGTACTGGGGGTGTGCTGCGTTAGTACAGTACTGAGGGGAGTGCTGTGTTAGTGCAGTACTGAGGGGCGTGCTGTGTTAGTGCAGTACTGAGGGGTGTGCTGCGTAAGTGCAGTTACTGAGGGTGTGCTGCATTAGTGCAGTACTGAGGAGAGTGCTGTGTTAGTGCAGTACTGAGGGGAGTTCTGTGTTAGTGTAGTACTGAGGGGAGTTCTGTGTTAGTGCAGTACTGAGGGGAGTTCTGTGTTAGTGCAGTACTGAGGGGAGTTCTGTGTTAGTGCAGCACTGAATGGGTGTGCTGTGTTAGTGCAGTACTGAGGGGCGTGCTGTGTTAGTGCAGTACTGAGGGGCGTGCTGTGTTAGTGTAGTAGTGAGGGAGTGCTGCGTAAGTGCAGTACTGAGGGTGTGCTGCATTAGTGCAGTACTGAGGAGAGTGCTGTGTTAGTGCAGTACTGAGGGGAGTTCTGTGTTAGTGCAGTACTGAGGGGTGTGCTGTGTTAGTGCAGTACTGAGGGGAGTGCTGTGTTAGTGCAGTACTGAGGGGGTGCTGTGTTAGTGCAGTACTGAGGGGTGTGCTGCGTTAGTGCAGTACTGAGGGGTGTGCTGTGTTAGTGCAGTACTGAGGGGAGTGCTGTGTTAGTGCAGTACTGAGGGGTGAGCTGTGTTAGTGCAGTACTGAGGGGTGTGCCGTGTTAGTGCAGTACTGAGGGGTGTGCTGTTTTAGCGCAGCTCTGAGGGTCTGTTGTGTTAGTGCAGTACTGAGGGTGTGCTGCGTTAGTGCAGTACTGTGGGGTGTGCTGCGTTAGTGCAGTACTGAGGGGTGTGCTGTGTTAGTGCAGTACTGAGGAGTTGCTGTGTTAGTGCAGTACTGAGGGGTCTGCTGGTTAGTGCAGTACTGAGGGGCGTGCTGTGTTAGTGCAGTACTGAGGGGTGTGCTGTTTCAGCACAGCACTGAGGGTGTGCTGTGTTAGTGCAGTACTGAGGGTGTGCTGCGTTAGTGCAGTACTGAGGGGTGTGCTGCGTTAGTGCAGTACTGAGGGGTGTGCTGCGTTAGTGCAGTACTGAGGGGTGTGCTGTGTTGGTGCAGTACTGAGGGGAGTGCTGTGTTAGTGTAGTACTGAGGGGAGTGCTGCGTTAGTGCAGTACTGAGGGGTCTGCTGTGTTAGTGCAGTACTGAGGAGTGCTGTGTTAGTGCAGTACTGAGGGGTGTGCTGTGTTAGTGCAGTACTGAGGGGTGTGCTGTGTTAGTGCAGTACTGAGGGGTGTGCTGCGTTAGTGCAGTACTGAGGGTGTGCTGCGTTACTGCAGCATTGAGGAAATGTTGCGTTAGTGAAGCACTGAGTGTGTGTTGAATTAGCAGTCAGCAGTACTGAGGGTGTGCTGCATTAGTGCAACATTAAGGGTGTGTTGAGTTAGTGCAGTACTGACGGGTGTGCTGCGTTAGTGCAGTACTGAGGGGTGTGCTGTGTTAGTGCAATACTGAGGGTGTGCTGTGTTCATGCAGTACTGAGGGGTGTGCTGTGTTAGTGCAATACTGAGGGTGTGCTGTGTTAGTGCAGTACTGAGAGGTGTGCTGTGTTAGTGCAGTACTGAGGGTGTGTTGTGTTCGTGCAGCACTGAGGGGTGTGCTGTGTTAGTGCAGTACTGAGGGTGTGCTGTGTTTGTGCAGTACTGAGGGGTGTGCTGTGTTAGTGCGGTACTGAGGGTGTGCTGTGTTCATGCAGTACTGAGGGGTGTGCTGCGTTAGTGCAGTACTGAGGGTGTGCTGTGTTAGTGCAACATTAATGGTGTGTTGAGTTAGTGCAGTACTGAGGGGTGTGCTGTGTTACTGCAGTACTGAGGGGTGTGCTGTGTTCGTGCAGTACTGAGGGGTGTGCTGTGTTTGTGCAATACTGAGGGGTGTGCTGTGTTTGTGCAATACTGAGGGGTGTGCTGTGTTCGTGCAGTACTGAGGGGAGTGCTGTGTTAGTGCAGTACTGAGGGTGTGCTGTGTTCGTGCAGTACTGAGGGGTGTTCTGTGTTAGTGCAATACTGAGGGGAGTGCTGTGTTAGTGCAGTACTGAGGGGAGTGCTGTGTTAGTGCAGTACTGAGGGTGTGCTGTGTTAGTGCAGTACTGAGGGTGTGCTGTGTTAGTGCAACATTAAGGGTGTGTTGAGTTAGTGCAGTACTGAGGGACTGTTGTGTAATCAGTGTTATCATCTTTCTGATAAGATCTTAAGCTGAGGTTCTATTTTCCTTCATGGGTGGATATAAATGATCCTATCGCAAAATTGGACTCCGAACAGAAAAGTTATCCGTATGTCCTGATCAATACTCAATCTCTCCACATAAATCAATCAGCAGGCCATTATCATATTGTGGTATCTGGCTGTGCACAAGTTGTTTATTGGGTCCCTAAACTGCAGCAGTGAGTACACATCAAAAATATTTCATTGGCTGTGAAAGAATTTCAGACATCCTTGGGTTGTTAAAGATGCTATATAAATGCAAATCTTCCAATCTAAGTGTGAATGTCTGCTGGAGGTTTACACCTGCTGTCCCAATATGAAAACTAATAACACTAAAAGTGCTGTGTAAATGTATTCTTGCATTATTTGATTATTTTAATTATTCTACACCTTTGAAAATATCCTTAAATTCATCTACTGTTTACATTAACACTGTAATGAAATTACAGTGAAAATTTCCTAGTTGCCTCACTCCCCTGCCTGTTTGGGTACACTGAGGAAGAATTTAGCACAGCAATGCACCCTAACCAGCATGTCGTTTGGAGTGTGGCAGGAAACGGAGCACCCGAAGGAAACCCATGCAGACGCTGGGAGAATGTGCAAACTCCACACAGACTTTGACCCAAGCTGGGAATTGAACCTGTGTCCCTGGCGCTGTCAGGAAGCAGTGCTAACCACTGTGCTGTCCCTACTTTCCTCCATTACACAGTGGGCGAGTGTAGCAACCAAACCTGTGATGAGTTAATTGAGCTCAGTTGGTTGTCGGAAAATGGAAACGAGTAACTGGCAGGAGTGTAATAACATCAGCCTGCTAACCAGCCCCATTGAATAAATACTGTTCATTGGTGTTCAATTGTTTTTTAAGCAAATTCTCTGGCTTTTTGCCTGATATCGATACGAGGAAATGGTTTTATTTCTTTGCTGCATTCTGCCAATGCTTAAAGTTCAAATGACAAATGTATAACAATCTCAAGGTTAACTCTGAAACCTCATCACTGGAAACCTATCAGTGATGTCCTTGAGTGCTCTGGTTAAGGCTTGGCCAAGATGATGGTCACCATTCATAGGGTGGTCCACCAAGAACACAAAACCCTTTGCTTTGTGAAGAATTCAGCTCTGAACAGCCACACTTCTCATATCCTGGGATAATCCAGCAATAATTGCTAAGGAGCAGAGCGAGGGAGATTGAGATGAAAAATATAGCTATGAGGACAGGTTGGAGAAACTTGGTTGTTCCCACTGGAATGATGAAGGTTGAGGGATGACCTGATCAAGGTCTACAAGATTATGAGGGGCATGGACAGAGTGGATAGTCAGATGCTCTTTCCTAGGTTTATGGTGTGTGGGGAAGAATTTAGAGAGGATGTGCGAGTTAAGTTTTTTTTCCACAGAAGGTGGTGAGTGTGTGCAACGCGCTGCCCAGAGAGGTTGGGGATCAGATATGAAAGCAACATTGAAGGGGCATCTAAACAAATACATGAATAGGATGGGAAATGGAGGGATATAGTTTTAGTTTAGGCAGGCATCAGGGTTGGCGCAGGATGGGAGGGCTGAATGTTCTGTTCCTGTACTGTACCATTTGTTGTTCTATGGATATTGAAGAGATTTTGAAGGTAGCAAGTTGGAAATAGAGGAATAGCTCCAGAGAGGAGGAGCCTGGGTACTCATAGTATAGATTGAATAGAATGATATTGGGGATTAAAGAATTAAACTATGAAGAAAGGTTTTGTGGTCTAGGCTTAAATCCAGGAGTATTGAAGGTGAAGACCTGAAATAATAGACATGCTAAAAGTGATTAAAGGATTGCTGAGAGAGACTTTTCCTTAGATGAGAGAGTCCAGAACAAGAATCATAGAATCATACAGTGCAGAAGGAGGCCATTTGGCCCTTTGAGTCTGCAACAACCACAATCCCACCCAGGTCCTATCCCCATAATCCCATGTATTTACCCTAATCCACCTAACTCACATATCTTTGGAGTGTGGGAGTAAATTGAAGCACCTGGGGAAATCCACACAGATTCACGGTGAACGTGCAAACTCCACACAATGACCCAAGTCTTTGGCCCAACTTGTCGTCCTGTCCTTTTTTTCAAAAACCCCTAAACTGATCCAAATTGCCCACATTTGGCCCATATCCCTCTATATTCATTGTACCCTGGCGTTCTGAGATAACAGTGCTAACCACTGCAATACCGTGCCAGGGTAAAAGTTTAAATGTAGAACCAGGTTGTTCAGAGATGATGTCAAGAAGCACTTTTTCAGAGGGGAGTGGAAATGTGGAACTCCTCCAAAATCACTGCCCTGTTTCTGAAGTTCAATGTCGAGAACTGAATACAGCGGAGGCAGTGGTGTAGAGATATTGTCACTGGACTAGTAATCCAGAGACCAGGATAATGCTCTATAGACCCAAGTTCAAATCTTACGACGTCAAATTGGAATTCAATAAAAATCTGGAATTAAAATCTAATGATGTTGATTGTCATAAAAACCCAGCTTCCATCTACAGAGAAGGAAATCTGCTGTCCTTAGCTGGTCTGGCCTACATGTGTCTCCAGGGCCACAGCAATGTGGTTGACTCTGAAATGGCCTAGCGATGGCCCAACCAGTGACAGTCACGTCCCCTCAACGAATAAAAGAATCCAGATGATGCTGAACTCTCCAACTGAAGAATAGCTTTTTATCCCTCGCATTTCATCTCCGTTCTGATAAATGCCATTTATGTCTTTTAGTTTTTTTTCTATTAGCTTTTACTGAATTCTGTACTTGCACCACTAAATTCCTGGGGCTCCTGTACAGCTCCGAGCCTTTTACCGTTTAGAAAATATTTTAATTGATATCTCTGTCAGGAGATCACACAAGGATAAAGACAGCAATGTATCTGTGGAACTGTAGGCAAAGAATCAATGCTTCTTGGAGAGAAGGGGAATTAACATGAAGTTACATTTTGACTTTGTATCATTGAAGTGTGTCCTAATATCGAAGCTCCCTTTTTGTGAGAGATCAAATACAAACATTTGACCTTTTTCCAGGAGAAATTCATTTCCTGTGATTTTCTTTTCGATGAAAATTCATCGTAAACTCTGATAAGTCAGAATGTCCACGTTGTGAATACAGAAGGAAGAAGAAGTGAACTTTAAAAGTCAAACATTTTGCACCCCAGAGATCAAAAATAAATCAATTCTTGGATCCAAAACTGTTTCTGATGTCGGCCTCTAAGAAACAGGCAGAAGGGAATGGAAGGGGCAAGAATCAGGTGAAACTTGTCTTCTGACAGTAAGGAATCTGCTCCATGGCAACGTCAGAATAAGCCTCAGCTTACATTTCAGGTTTGGCTTCAGTAACATGATCACAGCAAGCTCCATCCTATCACCCAGCAACCGTCATACCTGTCTGATTACATCAAATGATTTGTTTATATGATCTCCACACAGAGTGAGTGCTCCAATGTACCTGAGAATCATGTTTGTTCATTGCTGATAGATTTGATAGATGGGGGGAGGGGAGCAAATCAAATCATAGAATCTATAGAAGCATAGAATCCTACAGCGCATTTGGCCCATCAAGTCTGCACCGACCATAATCCTACCCAGTCTCTATCCCTATAACTTCACTTATCTACCCTAGCTAGTCCCCCGACACCAAGAGGCAATTTACTATGGCCAATCAACCTAATCCGCGCATCTTTGGAGTGTGGGAAGAAACCAAAGCACCCGGAGAAAACCCCACGCAGACATGGGAGAAAATGCAAACTCCATACAGTCACCCGAGGCCGGAATTGAACCCAAGTTCCTGGCGCTGTGAGGCAGCAGTGCTAACCACTATGCCATCACGCCGCCCTATAGCTGGAATAGGTTAGCCATGCTTGGTTTAGGTTCCTTTGCTAAATGGAATGTAGGATGCCATCAATTTGAGAGGCTCCACCTCACTATCCAGTGTCTCATGTCCCTCACAACACTGCGGAGTCTGTGATTAGGTCAACTCCCTAAATGCTGCAAAATACTCAGCAAGTCTGGCAGCATCTGTAAAGAGTGAAACAGAGCTAATGTGTCAGCTTAACGACATTTCCTTAGGAAGTATGATAAACTTTTCCTTCATATCTGACAAAAGGTCATGAATATGGTGTAAAGTGATTATGTTGCACAACTTGACAAAGGTGAAAACAGAAAGTGCTGCAAATACTCAGCAGATCTGTCATCAGTTGTAGAGAGAGAAAGAGTTAAACACTTTGAGTTGAATATGAGACTCTTCAAATTTCCAGTATCTGCAATACTTTGCTTTTATTCTAATAATCCAAAAGTCTACACTAATGGGGAATTTAAATTCAATTAAATAAACTGAGTAGCAGTAATGGTGACAAAAAGTTGTTGCAAAAATCCATTTGGTTCCCTAATGTCCAACAGGGAAGGACTCTGCCATTTTTACCCGCTCTGGTCTATACGTGTCTCCAAATGTACAGAAAACTATATCCTTCGAAATGACCCAGCACACAACTTAATTGGACCCATAAAAAACACACTAGCGTTGTGTATGTACCGACACCACATGTGGTGGCTCATTACCACCTCCTCGAGATCAATTAGGAACAGGCAATAAATGTTAGACTGGTCAGTGACGCCCGTACCTCCCCATTATTAAATAAACTGGACTGCAGCAATCTCAGTGTTGTGAGAGACTAGCACTGAAACCTGAGTCTTATCACACACACCAGCTGTAATTTTAAACTGTGTCAAGCCCACAGATCAAGATTATACCTAATCACTGTGCTCACACTGAATCAAAATTATATTTAATGTCTGTGTATCTTATACAATCTTCCTTTGAATGTACGCACCTAAAGTTGACCTTCACAGCCTGGGCAGTCACAGGAAAGGGGTGAAAGGATATGGAGGAAAATGAAAATCATGCAATAGATTACAGAGGTTTACGTATGGAAACAGATTTTTGGCTCAACTTGCCCATGCCACCCTTTTTTTTAAAAGCTCCTAAGCTAATCCCAATTGCCTGCCTTTGGCCAATATCCCTCTATATCCATTGTACCCATGAAACTATCTAAATGCTTTTTAAACACTAAAATTGTACCCACCTCTACTACTACTTCTGGCAGCTTGTTCTAGACACTCACCACCTTCTGTGTGAAAAAAATTACCCTCTGTACAATTTTGTATCTCTCCTCTTAAACCGATGCCCTCTAGTTTTAGACTTCCCTACCTTTGGAAAAAGGTATTGACAATCTATCTTGTTATGTCCCTCATTATTTTCTAGATCTCTATGAGGTCACCCCTCAGCCTCCTACACTCCAGAGGAAAAAGCCCCAGTCTATAGACTGCTCCTTATAACTCAATCTATCAAGTCCCAGTAGCATCCTGGTAAATCTTTTCTGCACTCTTTCTAGTTTAATAATATCCTTTCTATAATAGGATGATCACAATTGCACACAGTATTCCAAGTGTGGCCTTAACAACGTCTTGTACAGCTTTAACAAGACGTCCCAACTCCAGTGTTCAACGTTCTGACCAATGAAACCAAACATGTTGAATGCCTTCTTCACCACTCTGTCCTCCTGTGACTCCGTTTATAAATCAAATCAGTGACCCAAGCTGGGGTTTTAACCCTGCGCCCGACGCTGTGAGGCAGCAGTGCTAACCACTGTGCCGCCATGCTGCCCTCTAATCTCTAATATCCCAGAGTGTTGCTGCTTTGGAGCATCTTAATGCAAACTCTGTACCCTTAGCACTGCTCCATCCCCCTCCCCGGTCCACAATGACCAATTGACAATCTTGGTATCCTATCTGGTATCCCAAATCTATCTTCCCCATTGTGCCAGCCCACCTACTGCTGAAACCACACACCAAGGCTCTGTCTCCTCCTCACCTGATTATTTAAATAAACTCCTGCCCAGCCTCCTACCTTGTACACTGTATGTATAGGATCATACAGTGCAGAAGAGGCCCTTTGACCCATCAAGTCTGCACCAGCACATATGGAACACCTGACCTCCCACCCAATCCCATATACCTGCACTTGGCGCCACAGCTCAGGCAGATTTCTATTGGCTGAACTGTCTGCTACACAGAGTCCTGTGGACCTATTACTCCTGTCAGTGCTGACTGGTTTCCAGCAGCCCAATTATAAAACTCTCGTCTCTCCCTATCTCTGTGAACACCACCCAGAGATCTCCCACTACCAAATTCCACCTTCCTCTATCTCTAGCTTCAGCTGCATTGCCTCACCATTGCTGGCCATTCCTTATCTCCCTGCCCTCTAAGATCCTTCTGAAAACATGTCTGATTAATCAAGCTTCCAGTCACAGCCAACGTTTATTATTTCCCACCAGGGCCCCAATATATTTTTCTTTTTCGATTACAATACTAGCACCCTGGGAAATGTTTTTCTATATTCTGATACTGCACAAAAGCATGTAGTTATTTACCTCAATTCATCCTTATTCAACTTAACCTTTCTCATAATCTGCAGAGGCAGCACGGTTGAGGATGGATTTGAATGCTGTCCATTAGATTTCTGGAGTGTTTCCCAATATTTCTAGCATTTCCACAGGATCACTGTGGCAAGTTAAACAGGAATTCTTTCAGGGGACAATTTGACGGACACAATTCCTGTTGTGATGCAGTGACACACACACCGTCGCAATGGGACATGGAAAGAGAGACACAAAGCATCATATTTACACAAGGAGGGTGTTTCACACTAAGCGCAGCAAGTTTAGATAATGTTATTCAGCCTTTTCCACTTTAACATTCCCATAATCTGAGGTTCCTGTTTCCTGACACTCAAACAACTGTTTTCAGGTTGTCAGAAGTACTGCACTATCTTACCAATCTGGAAGAGCAGTTTAGAGAATAACAATCAGGACCTTTACAAAAAAGTACAAAGCTATTTTCTGTTTTGCCATTTTATTTTTCTGTTTTCTTTCTTTGATGTCAAGGTGATGTTTAAGGGCTGCAGTATAGAGGTGGTCGCCGCTGGTATTTATTGGATAGCTGCTTTAGGATTGTGTAACATCCCTGTTAGTTTAATATAATAATCAGCTTGCTTGAAAAGTCGAGCATTTTCACTCCAAAAGCAATGTACAGTTGTGTTCAATGTGCATCTGCTAATATCAGCTAAAGCCTGAGGCAACACTCTTTATTCCCCAATGTGGACACAGCAACAGTGTGTCTGTTTTTCAGCCGGACTTGGCTTTCTGTCTCACTTGTGTTCTCAGGGATGAGATGTTGAGTGTTAACAAATGAGGCTGAGTGGGCCTGACCGTGTGGCCTGTTTCTGAGTTACAGGTTGATGGGTGCCGGTCACTGTTTGATGCCACTTTCTGAAGCAGAGACCAGGATATCCACAGTTTCACCGATCCTAATACCTTGGTGGTTGCTGTGTGGGTCTCTGAACCTCACTGGGTATTATAAACAGAGCCTCCATCTAGCTGTCCCAGGGGTTAGCTTGGGAAAGTGCCAGTGCATCAATGGACTGGTTTATCCCACTGGTCCTCAAGGCAGGTTTTACAGCACAGATGCCCAAAGTAAGAACCTCTCCCAAGCCAAGGCTCCACTAAGCCTCTCCAAAAATAGAGAGGAGGGGATACGAGAGGATAGAAATAATTTGAATTGTAAAGTTAGCAATGCCAGTTTTTATGATTGTAGAAATGAAGCAATGTGATTGGCAGAACAAATTCTCCCTAAATTGTCTCAAATTTGGTTCTAATGCATAGATCTATAAACATAGGGATGATAGGGATCATGGGTAGAAGTGGGAACATTGAAGTGGCGGCGCGGGCTCGTTGGGCCGAAGGGCCTGTTTCCCGTGCTGTTTTATTCTTTGTTGTTTACATCACTCTCCAACTCACACTGGGATCAAAATTATTTTACACTAACACTCACAACTTCATAAGATATAGGAACAGCATTAGGTCATTCAGCACATCGGATTGGCTCCACATTCAATCACGGCTGATCAGCTTCTCAATCCTATTCTCCATGGTGGCACAGTGGGTGAGCACTGCTGCCTCACAGCATCAGGAATCCGGTTCTATTCCCGCCTCGAGTAACTGTCTGTATGGAGTTTGCACATTCTCGCTGTGTCTGCGTGGGTTTCTTCCGGGTGCTCCTGTTCCCTTCCACGCTCCAAAGAGGTGGATTGGCCACGCTAAATTGTCCCTTGGTGTCAGAGGTCTAGCTAGGGTAAATGCACGGGGTTGTCTGGATAGGGCCTGGGTAGGATTGTGGTCGGTGCAGACTCGAAGGGCCAAATGGCCTCTCTCTGCACTGTTGCATTCTATGATTCCCACCTTCTCCCCATAATCTTTTATCCCCTTACCAATCAGGAACATATCTATTTTGGTGTTAAATACACTCAATGACCTGGCCTCCAGGGTCTTCTGAGGCAATGAATTCCACAAATTCATACCCTGTGGGAATGGAGATTTTACACAGAAATTTGTTTCTATTTTGATGTTACCATCAAAATACTTCTCAAATAGTGAGTCTGAGTACAGTGCCCAGTACCTGTGCTAACAGCAGTGTGTCTCTGTGACTCACACTGAGGATGCTCTCAGTCCTTCTGTCTTATTCCACAAATATTGATCATCATATACAGTAACCGTGATGCAATCTTTTATATTGAGAATATTAAATACTGCAGATATATCACTGTTTTATAACCAGGTCTGATTATCAGTGTACAACTGAAGAATGATATACAGCTCTGAATAACATTGTAGTGGAAGTGTTTTGAGAGAATACAATCTAAAGTGCAGTGTACTCCTTGAACCGTCCAGCACACCAGGAGCAAGATTATTGGCACAACACAACTACAGGTTAAATCACAGTGACAGCGTACACTGGTTTACAGGAGTGTAAATGTGCCTCTTTATCTATCATAGCCTCTCATTACTCACACACTCATTGCCTCCTCTTCTCAAGCATCCTGCAGTGACCTCCAATCCTCTCTTACTTTCTCCTTCCCTCTTTGCATTCAGTTGCTGTCATTAGGTTGTCATTTTCCGATTATATGAATGAAAGTCAATCCCATAATCCCAGCAAAAACATATCCTAGAACATGGGTTTGTCAACCCAATAGTCTAAAGGTTTCTAGCTGATCAATTTCTAACACAATTTCTACCACAAACTATCTGTAAAACTACAGGCTCCTCTACCTGCACATCTTCCTGCACGTCGTTGTGTAGAAAAGAGTTAACTATTCTGACAGTTAAAATATCGTATGACGACAATCCGCAACTGCCACATTCAGAGACTGAGAGTAAGCTTTGATGGTGGTTGTCAGATGAAACCACATCTTCTCTACCAAGAAGTTAATGTAAACCTTGAGAATTGGACAAAGTGACCAGCGTGGGAGATAATGCTGGCTGATGTCTTTCGTTTACAGGAAGTACAGTCTCCTCTAAGTGTCAGAGATAAAAGCCTCCCACAGTCAGTGTAGTCTCTGCTTGGAGCTCTCCTGAAATTTCTCTTCTTGCTGGAGTTAACTGCAGTTAAGCAGAATGGACTTGCTCTGGCTGGTCAAGTGATCCACAGCAGTCTAAGATGCCCTGGTAACACATGAAGAAGGTGGCAATACTGGTGAACAACACTCTCTGAACTGGTTCTTAAAGCAAAACGTGTAAACAGCTCTTAATGATCCATACTTGCAGTGGTGATGCTGAGAGGCAAATTGATATTCTTATACATTGGAACTTGGCTCATGTTGGATTGATAGGCTGAAGCAGACCCCTCTGAGTAGTGACTATATCTGTAATGGTATTGAAGCTGAATAGGGACGTTACTGAGGGGATCGGTGGCAGGTTGCGGAGACAGTATGGAGGGGATTTGGGGAAGGTGGACGGCCAGAATGGAGGGGATCAGGGACAGGGTCAAGGGAATCGGAGGCAGGATTGCGGAACAGAATGGAGAGAGTCGCGAAAACAGGGTCAAGGGAACAGAATGGAGGGTCTCAGGGACAGGGTCAAAGGGACAGAATGGAAGGAATTGATGGCAGGTCAAGGGGACAGAATGGAGGGCACTGGGGGGAGGGCCGAGGGGACAGATGGAGAGGATCGGTGGCAGGATCGAAGGGATCGGAGGCAGGGTTGAGGGGACAGAATGGAGGGGGTCGGTGGCAGCGTCATGGAGACAGAATGGAGGGGATTGAGCAAGGGTTAAGAGAATGAGAGATAGAGTTGAAGAGACAGAAGGGAGGGGATCAGAGACAGGGATGAAGGGACAGAATAGATGGAATTGAAAGGCAAGGTCGAGAGGACAGAACAGAGGGGATCAGGAACAGGATAGAGGGATCAGGGTCGAGGGGACAGAATGGAGGGGATCAGGGACAGGATCAAGGGAATTGGGGACAGAGTTGAAGAGACAGAAGGGAGGGATCGGGGGCAGGGTCGAGAGGTTTGGGAGCAGGGTCAAGAGGATCGGACTGTAGGGTTGAGGGGACAGAATGGAGAAGATCGGGGGACTGTGGGGAACAGGGTCCAGAGAATTGAGAGCAGAGTTTCAGCAGCCTTTTTCTATACAATCTGTCAGAATTTTAGGGAGTTAGTGAGGGAAGGGGAGGTGGGAGTAGGGAGTTGTGGGGAAGGGGCTTTATTACAACGTGTCATACAAATGCAGAGTCTGCTCCAGTTGCTGGCTGATTCTCTGATAGAACAGGATCTGCTGTTGGAGGTAAGACTGCATCATGCGTTTGAAATCTATGATTCTGCGCTTGTGGAAATGGTTCATCTCGGCTTGTAGAGCGAATCCGACCACCCGACATCGCCTCTTTATCCCATCCACCTGCTCCTGATCCATCTTTCCTTCATCACTCATCCGCTGGCTATCTTTCACCTTGGCAAAGGCACCTGTTAGCAAGACAGAGACATCAGTTAGTTCTCAGCCCCAGTTTGCATCCTTCCCCCTCAACGTCCACTCCTTTGAATTCTTGATTTTTACTGCTTACCATTGATCAAAATACCTTTCAGTGTTTTAAACTACAACACGAGGCAGATATCTGGGTTGCAAGGCAATATTAACACTGCAGCCTGATGGAAATCCATTGATTCATCATTTCTCACGTGATAGTTTGACCTTTCTCCCTCTAGCTCCTTTCGCTTTCCTAAGGTGCTGATAGCTGAGGTTCAGCGGATGGCACCTCTTATCTCCAAGTCATATGATTAGGCATTCAGAGCTCACTCTAGTGATGTGGACTAGATTCCAGGCTGACAATGCCAGCGCAATACTGAAGGAGTGCCGCACTGACAGAACTCAGATCAGAGATAAAACTCAGACTATCTGCTCTCTTGGCTAGATGTAAAATACCGTCAGGCATTATTCTGAAGAGGTTTCCTTGTTATCCTAACTTCGATATGTCTTTCTCAAGCAACTTTGTTTAAAACTTATTTACTCATTCTCACATTATTGTTTGTGGGAGCTTGCTCTGCACAAATTGGGTGTTACCTACAGCAGTGTCTATACTTCACAATGCAGTCTGTAGCTGCAGTCTCACAACTCCAGGTTAAAGTCCAACAAGTTTATTTGGTATCACGAGCTTTCAGAGCACTGCTCCTTCATCAGGTGAGCAGAGAATTTGGTTCACAAACAAGGCATATATAGACACAAACTCAATCACAAGGTAATGGTTGGAATGTGAGATTTTACAGGTAATCAAGTCTTTACAGGTGCAGACAGTGCGAGCGAAGAGAGGGTTAAGCACATGTTGAAGAGACGTGAATTGTCTCCAACCAGTTAGTGAGATTTTGCAAGCCCTGGCCAAATGATGGGGGTTACACACAATGTGACACGAACCCAAGACTCCGGTTGAGGCTGCCTTCACTCGGAACTTGGCTATCAGTCTCTGCTCGGCAATTCTGCCTTGTCATTGATTTGTGCAATTCTGTAGCTGGGCAGCTCTTCGGAACCTGCTGAGGTGGTGACCAACACTTTATAATGAGAAATTCCTTACTTCCTATTTGAATTTAATTCTTTGGACAGCAGTGGCAGCCCCTACTGTACCTCAGTGAACCAACAATTCTTCACATGCCAGCAGAGAGGTGTTTGCTGGTTACCATTTATTCTGGCCAGCACCAGAGACAAAGTCATCAGTGGGCACTGTGGCACATTCACTTCACGGTAATGGAAAGGAGAAGCAGGAATTCTGCCTGATTTTAGTTCCATGGTAATGATCTGATCATTACAATCTTTGGCAATTCCAGTCCAAACCTATCTCAGCTCAACGCTAAGCTCCAGAGAAGCCTAGTTAATTGGAGTTTAGCCCACACTAACAGTTTGCACAGCAAGGATAGAAACTCCCACCGGGGGAAATCCATTAGTGATGCAACATGGTGACTGGGCCAGATCCTTCCTGGAGCCCAATATGGAGAAACAAACTATTAAATACACGCCTTTGAATTCAAAGATGTACACGTTAGGTTGATTGGTCATTCTAAATTGTCCCTTAGTGTCCTAGTGTGTAATGGGGAGATTAGTGGGGTAAATAGATGGGCAAATACATGGGGTAATGGGGATAGGGCTTGGGTAAGACACTGCGTCAGTGCAGACTCAATGGGCTGAATGGCCTCCTTCTGCACCGAGATTCTACGATACTGGGTGGCAAGGTGGCGCAATGGTTAGCACTGCTGCCTCACAGCTCCAGGGACCCAGATTCCCAGCTTGGGTCACTGTCTGTATGGAGTTTGCACATTCTCCCTGTGTTTGAGTGGGTTTCCTCTGGGTGATCCAATTTCCTCCCGCACACCAAAGATATGGGGGTTAGGTGGATTGGCCGTGCTAAATTGCCCCTTAGTGTCAGGGGGACAAGCAGGGTAAATTCAGGGGTTATGGGTATATGGTCTGGGTGGGACTGTAATCACTCAATGGACTGCATGGCCTCCTTCTGCACTGTAAGGATTCTGATGCTAAATACCTGTATCAGCTATTCCAGAACAAGCTGCCCTGATCTATCACCAATAGTCACATTCTCATGCTGTGTAACTTTGATTCAATAAACAAAATGTTTAAATCTTTTGAGCCATTAAATACCTCACTTTTTGACCCATAAATATACAAGTTCTAATCTTTAACCTAATAAATGTCTAACTGTTGGCCATTTTGTTGTACAGTTAGCTACTAATCACTGGCTCTTAACTGACTGGAAAGTCATTTAGATTCGAAAGAAAATGAATTTTTAAGTGATTTTCACACTTTATAAACTGTTGAAGGAGTTAAGTCACGAATAGAAATATAGAACATGACAGAACAATACAGGCTCTTCAGCCCTCAATATTATGCTGAGCTATGTCCAATCCCAAGATCAAGCTATCCCCTCCCTATCATTCTGGAGTGCTCCATGTGCCTTTCCAATAACTGCCTGAAAGTTCCTAAAGTGTCCAACTCCACTATCACAGCAAGCACTCTATTCCACACCACAACCACTCTCTGAGTAAAGAATCTACTTCGGATATCCCTCCTATATCTCTCACCATGAATCTTATAGTTATGCCTCCTAGTAACAGCTACATCCACCTGAGGAAATAGTCTCTGCACGTCCACTCTATCAATCTCCCTCATCATCTTATAAACCTCTATTAAGTCGCCTCTCATCCTCCTCCACTCCAAAGAGAAAAGTCCCAGCTCCCTCAACCTTTCCTCATAAAACCTACCCTCCAAACCAGACAGCATCCTGGTTAATCTCCTTTGCACTCTCTCCAATGCTTCAATGTCCTTCTTATAATGAGGCAACCAGAACTGAACACAATATTCCAAATGTAGTCTCATCAATGTCCTCTAATAGTTGCAGCATAACCCCACGGCTCTTAAACTCAAACCCCTTGTTAATAAATGTTAACACACTATAAGTCTTCTTCACGGCTCTATTCACTTGAGTGGCAAACTTCAGAGATCTGTGGATATGAACCCCAAGATCTCTCTGTTCCTCCACATTCCTCAGAACCTTGCCTTTGACCCTGTAATCCGTATTCAAGTTTGTCCTACCAAAATGAATCACCTCACATTTATCAGGGTTAAACTCCATCTGCCAATTTTCCGCCGAGCTCTGCATTCTATCAATGTCTCTTTGCAGCCTACAAGAGCCCTTCACCTCATCCACTACTCCACCAATCTTGGTGTCATCAGCAAATTTATTAAACCACCCTCCAACCCCCTCTTCCAAGTCATTGATAAGAATCACAAATAGCCCAGAGGCCCCAGCACTAACCCATTGGTACACTGCTGGTAACTGGCCTCCAGTTTGAAAATTTTCCTTTCACCACCAACCTTTGTCTTCTATGATACAGCCAGTTACTTATCCAATCAGCCAAATTTTCCTCCATCCCACACATCCTTATCTTCTTCATGAGCCTACCATGGGGAACCTTATTAAACGCCTTATTAAAATCCATGTATATGACATCAACTGCTCTACCTTCATCTACACACTTAGTTACCTCCTCAAAGAATTCAATCAAATTTGTGAGGCAGGACTTATCCCTCACAAAACCGGGCTGACTATCCCAGATTAAACTGCATCTTTCCAAATGGTCATAAGTCCTATCTCTCAGGACCCTTTCCATTAACTTACCAACCACCAAGTAAGACTAACTGGCCTATAATTACCAGGGTCATTCCTACTTCCTTTCTTGAAGAGAAGAACAATATTTGCCACTCTCCAGTCCTCTGGCACTATTCCTGTGGACAGTGAGGATCCAAAGATCAAAGCTAAAAGCTCCACAACCTCATCCCTTGCCTCCCAAAGTATCCTAGAATGTATTCCATCTGACCCAGGGGACTTATCGACCTGCAGGTTTTTCAAAATTGCTAATACATCCTCCCTCAGAACATCTACCTCCTCCATCCAATCAGCCTGTATCACACACGCATCCTCAAAAACATGGCCCCTCTCCTTAGTGAACACTGAAGAAAAGTATTCATTCAATGCCTCACCCATCTCTTCTGACTCCATGCACAATTTCGCACTACCATCCTTGACTGGCCCTAACCTCACACTGGTCATTCTTTTATTTCTCACATAAGAGTAAAAAGCCTTGGCGTTTTTTTTTATCCGACCCGCCAAGGACTTCTCATGCCCCCTCCTAGCCCTTTCTTTAACTCATTCCTAGCTACCTTGTAACACTCAAGCGACCCAACTGAACCTTGTTTTTTCAGCTTTACATACACTTCCTTTTTCCTCTTAACAAAACAGTCAACTCCTTTGTGAACCATGGTTCCCTCACTCAGCCATTTCCTTCCTGCCTGACAGGGACGTACCTATCCAGGACACCAGTGTCTGTTCTTTGAAAAAGCTCCATTTTTTGTTTGTGCCCATACCTGACTGTTCCTGCTCCCACCTTATGCTCCCTAATTCTTGCCTAATTGCATCATAATTTCCCCTGTCCCAATTATAAAGAAGGAATGAAGAATTAGTTTCAATTCTGTTTGACTTGTAGCTGAAGATTAACGAATATTTGCACAACCACCAAGGATTCAAACAGCCAAACTGGATCATGAAGAACGAGTCAAATTGCGTGGGCTAACCGAATTCTAACTAGGGGCAGAAAGAGTCTGAGAATTGGAACGAGAGTTTGCAACCCAGTATCTCCTCTTATACGAAAGCTCCCGTCAGCAGCCTTTCCATAGCTCCATTAACAAGCTCTCTTGCCAATGGCATTTCCATATGAACCTTAGGCCAGTGTAACTATGGAAACATTACCGACAGGAAGTATAGTTTAGCACACCATAAACATGACATAGCTAGATATAGTTTAGTAACTAGTGGTATTTCTCACACTCTGTTAGGCTTCTGGTTAGTGGTTTTAAACAGCAAGTTCAGACTGGGATCAATAATAACAATTCAATAAGTACATTTGACCAGGCCTGTCAATGGTGTTTAACTGTTGTATTTGACAAGATCTTTCAACGCCGTTTCTGTAAACACACAAGGTAAGACAATTATTTGTCCTTGAACCAATCCTAATTGTCACTCCCATGATTGAAATGATTCACATTAGGGTGTGAGCTAGAAGTCCCATCACACCCGTTAAACTGAAGCACTGACAAGCAACAGAACACTCGACAAAAGGTTAATAAGTGTAGCTCAGTGAGTCAGCTTTTGCCTCTGAATTCTGAGACACTGATGTCTGCCAAAGGTTTTGTGACTGATTTTAGACAATGATATCATATCCAAATCGATTCTTATTTTGCAGATGCATTTAGTACGGGTCTGGGGATAACTTCAATTCACAATCAAGCCCAAATCACACCAAGTAAAAATGGCATTCTAACCCCCCCAAAAGGAACTGTGAAGTGTTCTGATCAAGCAAATAGGGAGAGAAGGAGTTTCCAGTGGCAGCGCGGTCTGTAAGCAGTGGGACACAGAGTTAAGGTAATTTACAATCAAATCAGAGGTGGGAAAGATGAGGAAATTTGTTTTGTGCAGTAAGTTATAATCTGGGAGGTGCTGCCTGAAAGGGCACACCAGCGTAGATTCACTAGGAACTTTCACTAGGGATCTGGAATTGAAAGATTTGTAGGGTTACAGGAAAGTTTGGAACTAACTAGACTGCTCTTCAAGAAGTCAACAAAGACATGATGGGGTGAAGAGTCTTCATCTGTGCTGTACAAAGTTACGTGACAGGAACACAACAACAGATGTGGATGCCAGCAATTAAGGTCGCCTTTTGGTCAGACTGATCCAAGCCAGAAGGTTAAGCATAAGTGTGACCACAGGAATGACAGTACTCTTACTACCTGTACTGACCGCGAGTAGCTAATTCAGCACTGACCCAGGGCCAACAGGGGCCCTGGCCGTCTGCACGCTCCTGTGTTTCACTGCACGCGAAGCCTCAGTCAGAGGATCATCAGGAAACCACATAACAGAATGTTTTCAGCCTTCTTTCCAATCTGGCTGCCCCACGCTTTCTGTTTTTTCAGCAAGACTCCACTGTGAGAAAAAGGAGGATAGAAGGATTCAATCAAACTAAACAGAATGGGAGGAAAGTGAAAGGTTAGGACTGGAAAAGAGAGGGAATAAGTAACAGAATGGAAACGAATGTACGTGAAAGGGAACCGCAATAAAATTTCATTTGAAGTGGTTTTTCCTCCTCACATGGATGTTACTAGGCAGATAAAAATGTTGGTATTGTTGCAGTGAGAGCAGATTGAGCATTTCCCAGGGAGAGAGGACAGGCCGAAAGCTTTGGAAAAATGCACTCCTGGATGACAGCCATCCCCTATGCAGCAGTTCAGCATAAACAGTGAGACAGGAAACTGAAGGCAGCTTTTGTTGGCCTCAGGGAGAGGGCAGTCTGGTCTTGGTAACTTTGCTGATGGTTTCTGAGCCTAACAGCAGCACCATTGCCCTGCACTGCTGCTGCTGACAGTGAGAATCCCCCTTCCCCACAGGCTTCCCTCCTCACTTCTCCAATTGTCTGAATCAAGGATAATGAAAGAATATTACAATTAAAGTGGTGTTTTAATGGCCAGTTAAAACTAAAAGTACTCTCTGTCACCTTCCTGTGCTCCTTAAATATCTATCACATTGAAAGAAAAGAGTTTGAGAAAAGCTTGTAAACTTGGGAAGCAGCTCATTATATTCCTCAGCACTATTTGATTTATTGTCTCATGTATTAGTATATAGTGAAAAGTATTGTTTCTTGCATGCTATATAGACAAAGCATACTGTTTATAGAAAAGGAAAGGAGACAGTGCAGAATATAGTGTTACAGTCATAGCTAGGATGTAGAGAAAGATCAATTTAACACAAGGTAGGTCCATTCAAAAGTTTGATGGCAGCAGATCACCCGATGTGTCTCACCCTCACCATTCCATACCCCACACCCTCACCTATTCCCTGTATCCCTCATCCCTCTATCCACAGGACATGGATACTGAACTTCATTTCATTGTGAAACACTTTGGGACAGACTGAAGGCTATATAACTGCAAGCTCTTCTCTTCTTTGGGGGAGAAAGTTTAATTTCTTCTTCCATTCCTACTAACTGCTTCAGTTTACTGGGGGGATTGAACCTTCTTTGGCAGTGTGAAATGTTTGCCCCTTTATTGGGGCCAGACAGCCAGTGAACAAAGTTCAGTAAAGGTTTCTGAGAAATTTGGATTGATGCAAAACTAAACAATTCACTGACCACGGGCCTTCTGTAGAAAACCACTGCATTCCATAATACAATCAGGAACTGGGAATGCAGCAAAATTCCCACAAGGATTAATGTGTTTACAATCCAGTCACAAAAATCGTGACTCAGTGATATTTAAGCTAAAACAAAACATAGAAAAATGTTTGATATTTGAAAAGCCCTGATCAGAATGTAACCAAGCTGCATATAGGATGGCACAATGAGTTAGCAATGCTGTCTCACAGCGCAGGGACCCAGGTTCAATTCCAGTCTCAGGTGCACTGTCTATGAGTTTGTACGTTCTCCCTGTGTCTGCATGGGTTTCCTTCAGGTGCTCCTGTTTCCTCCCACAGTCCAAAGATGTGGGGCCAAGCTAAATTGCTCCCTAGTGGGGGGACTAACTAGAGTAAATTGGGGTTATAGGAATGGAGCCTGGGTGGGATTGTTGTCAGTGCAGACTCAATGGGTCGAATGGCCTCCTTCTGCACTATTGGGATTGTATTCTATGAGTCTGCACTGACAATCCACCCAAATCCTATCATTGTAACCCCAAACACGGTTCAAGGCAGCAGAGTCCTTTTAATAAACGACATGAGTGAACCAGATTTTTTTTTAAACAACAATTTGGTGATTTGCATAATTAGTTGGGCGATACAGTGACACAATGATTAGCCCTGCTGTCTTATAGCACCAGGAACCCAAGTTCAATTCCAGCCTTGGAGCACTATGTGGAATCTGCATATCTTTCCCATGTCTGTGTGGATTTCCTCCCACAGTCCGAAAGATGTACAGGTTAGGTGTCCTGGCCATTCTAAATTGCTCCTTAGTGACCCAAGACATGTAGGTTAAGCAGGGCAAAATACTTGAGTTACAGGGGGATAGAGTCAGGGTGGGCCGCTCTGAATTGATGGGTCAAATATCCTCCTTCTCCACTGTAGGGATTTTATGAAATATCATTCATGTCACAAAGTGTATGCACTCTGGTTTCATACCAACTGATTCAAGAACAGCTTCTTCCCTGCTGCAATCAGACTTGTGAACGGACTTACTTTTCAGACCTGATCTTTCTCTAAACCATGGCTGTGATGGTAACTCTATGGCTGGAATTTTACTGTCCCATGGGAATCGGAGCAGGCGAGGATGAACCATAGAAAGCTGTGTTGACCTCAGTTTTGGGGTGAGTAAGGCCATAAAATGCTACCCTATACTCTGCACTCTCCTTTCCTTCTCCCTATGTTCTCCTTGAACAGTATATTTTGTCTGTATAGCACACACGAAACAGTACATTGCATTCCTTACTAATAGATGTGACAATAAAATATCAAAAAAAGAGAAACTTCAGATTTCCAGAATGTCATGGGTTCAAGGCTTGAGGCCAGATTCCAACTAATTCCAACAGTATTGTACTGAGGGAGTGCCACACTATCAGAGAGTCAGTACTGAGGAGTGCTGCACTGTCAGAGGGTCAGCGCTGAGTGAGTGCCGCACTGTCAGAGGGTCAGTGCTGAAGGAGTGCCACACCGTCAGACGGTCAGTGCTGAGGGATCGCCGCACCGTCAGACGGTCAGTGCTGAGGGATCGCCGCACCGTCAGAGGGTCAGTGCTGAGGGATCGCCGCACCGTCAGAGGGTCAGCGCTGAGGAATGCAACACCGTCAGAGGGTCAGTGCTGAGGAAGTACTGCACTGTGGAAGGGTCAGTACTGAGGCAGTGTCGCACTGTCAGTACTGAGGCAGTGTCGCACTGTCAGTACTGAGGCAGTGTCGCACTGTCAGTACTGAGGCAGTGTCGCACTGTCAGTACTGAGGCAGTGTCGCACTGTCAGTACTGAGGCAGTGTCGCACTGTCAGAGAAGTACTGAGTGAGCGCTACATTGTTACAGGGTCAGTACTGAGGGAGTGCTGCACTGTCAAAAAGTCGGTACTGAGAAAGTGCTGCACTGTAAGAGATTCAGTATAAAGGGACTACCGCACTGTCAGAGGGTCAGTGCTGAGGGAGCGCCGCACTGTCAGAGGGTCAGTGCTGAGGGAGTGTCGCACTGTTAGAGGGTCAGTGCTGAGGGAGTGCCGCACTGTCAGAGGGTCAGTGCTGAGGGAGTGCCGCACTGTCAGAGGGTCAGTGCTGAGGGAGTGCCGCACTGTCAGAGGGTCAGTGCTGAGGGAGGGCCGCACTGTCAGAGGGTCAGTGCTGAGGGAGTGCCGCACTGTCAGAGGGTCAGTGCTGAGGGAGTGCCGCACTGTCAGAGGGTCAGTGCTGAGGGAGCACCGCACTGTGAGAGGGTCAGTGCTGAGGGAGTGCCGCACTGCCAGAGGGTCAGTGCTGAGGGAATGCCGCACTGCCAGAGGGTCAGTGCTGAGGGAATGCCGCACTGCCAGAGGGTCAGTGCTGAGGGAATGCCGCACTGCCAGAGGGTCAGTGCTGAGGGAGTGCCGCACTGCCAGAGGGTCAGTGCTGAGGGAATGCCGCACTGCCAGAGGGTCAGCGCTGAGGGAATGCCGCACTGCCAGAGGGTCAGCGCTGAGGGAATGCCGCACTGCCAGAGGGTCATTGCTGAGGGAATGCCGCACTGCCAAAGGGTCAGTGCTGAGGGAATGCCGCACTGCCAGAGGGTCAGTGCTGAGGGAATGCCGCACTGCCAGAGGGTCAGCGCTGAGGGAATGCCGCACTGCCAGAGGGTCAGTGCTGAGGGATGATGCATTAAACTAAGGCTCTCATATGCTCTCAGCTGGTCATTAAAGATCCCATGTCAATATTCTGAAGTAGAGCAGCAGAGCTTTGCCCAGTAACCTGGCCAATGTTTATCCATTTACCAACATCACTAAATGCAGATGATATTATTGTTCTTATATAGTGCTTTCCCCATCTGCTTTTATACAGATTGGCTGCTGTTCATTCCAGATATTCTCAGGACATGAGAAAGCGCTAAAAAAATGCACATTCCATTTTATTTCTCCAGCTCGGAACTATTCCTGGCAGATAAATCATTAGAATCTTCGAATGGTGAACTGTCGAGTCAGTGTTGAGTCACTGCAAGAAAAACTCACATTGGTAAAACTCACCTACCCTTTACCTTTGGGGAGATTCTTTTCATTATTGTGCTTAGTGTGGTGTGTTAGAGTGAAGACAAGAGTGTGAGGGCCTATTAGTGCACCCTCTCACTCACACTCGCCCATCCATACACACACTCTCACTCGTCCAAAAGGTGGTAAAATGGGCAGCACGATGGCATTATGGTTAGCCGGGTTCAATTCCCAGCTTGGGTCCCTGTCTGTGTAGTGTCTGCACATTCTCCCCATGTCTGCGTGGGTTTCCTCCGGGTGCTCCAGTTTCCTCCCACTGTCCAAAAGACGTGCTAGTTAGGGTGCACTGGCCTTGTTAAATTCTCCCTCAGTGTACCCCAACAGGTGCCAGAATGTGCAACTAGGGGATTTTCACAGTAACTTCATTGCAGTGTTAATGTAAACCTACTTGTGATACTAATAAATAAACTTTAAACCACACACTCTCTCCCACACAAACAGCCTGACCAATCACACACTCACTCCATCACACTCAAAACAGACACTCATGTATACACTCTCAATAAATACACGCAGACATAAATAATCTCTCATATGTAGACAGAGCCAAAGAATAGTCATGCTTGGCATAAATGTACATGCACAGAAGACACGCACAGACATTCACACAGATATGCACACACACACTCACACACACGCACACACACTCAAAGCCTCATCACTCAGCAACAGAGATAAGGCAAGAGTTCACTCCAGTGATCTAAGACAAAGGAGCAGTAACTGGATCAGAATCCCAGGCCAGTCATGCACACTTGAATTTCAGTGTTAATTTTCAAACACAAGTCAGGCGTAAGAGGAATAAGAGCTTCTGTGTCAGTGTATTGTGACCAGGACTTCATGCATTGAGCTGTGGTCTTAATATTTCCCTGGCTTGTTCAAAGATGCTCCTCTTACATTGGCCTTTTCCACCTCCCTTTCCTCCACATCAAACATGGCTTGATGTACCAGTGAAAGGATTCATTTCCCTGTCTCAATAGTGACTTCTGGCTTCTTTCTGGAACTTTCTCCCTAATTTACCTGTTTACAATAATATTCTATAATAATACAATAATGTTCAGTGCTACTTGAAGTACCAGGCTTAGTTCTACAAAGTCATACAAAAATAAAGTCAGAGTCATTATTGAAATTGCTAAAAGATTTCCTGGATTGATCCCAGAATCATGAGATTTTCCTATCATGAAAGATTGAACAGCTGGGAGTCTTTAGAAAAGGGAAAACTAAGGGGTGACTTGAAAGAGATCCTTGTAATTAGGAAGGAGTTGACAGGCTGAACATAGAAAGCATGATTCCATATAGGGATGAGAGCAGAACTAGAAGCCATAAATATAAGATAGTTACTAATATGGGGAGATGGTGGCAGAGTGTTGTCTGTTATCAGATCAGGGTAATGTTCTAGGAACTGAGTTCAAATCCCTCTATCGTCGAATTTGAATTCAATACAAATCTGGAATTAAAAGTCTGATGGTGCCCATGAAACCATTGTCAATTGACTTAAAAACCCATCTGGTTCACTCATATTCTTTAGGGAAGGAAATCTGCCATCCTTATTTGGTCTGATGTACATGTGACTCCAGACCCATAGCAATGTGGCTGGCTCTCAACTGCCCTCTGAAACTGCAGTTATATCCAACAAGTATAAAGTCAATAAAGAGAAATCAAACTGGATTGACTATCCAGCATCGATCTAGGCACTGGAAACAACAACGGGAAAATGAGGAGTCAACCTGGTGAAGCTACAACACAGGATTCCTTATGTGCCAAACAACATAAGCAGCATTCAATATTCAGAGCGAAGTAATCCCACAACCAACACATCAGACCCAAGCTCTACAGCCCTGTCATATCCAATTATAAATGCTGATGGATAATTAAACAACTCACTGGAGGAGGCAGTTCTACAAATATCCCCATCCTCAAGGATGGAGGAGCCTAGTACAACAGTACAGAGGACGCAGAGCACTCGCAACCAGCTTCAGCCACAGCAATCCATCTCGGCCTACTCCAAAGGCCTCCAGGATCTCAGATGCCAGTTCAATTCAATTCACTCCATGTGATATAAAAAACAGCGCAAGAGACTGGATACTGTAAGGCTTGGACCCTGATAACATTCCAGCAATAATACTGAAGTCTTGTGCTCCAGAACTTGCCGTTCTCCTAGCCAAACTGTTCCAGTACAACTACAACATTGGCTTCTATCCAGCAATGTGGAAACTTGCCCAGGAATGTCCTAAACATAAAAAGCAGGATAGATCCAACCCGGCCAATTACTGTTCATATTTAATCATGAGTATACTGATGAAAGAGGTCATCAAGAGTGCTATCAAGTAACACCTACTGAGCAACATCCTGCTCAATGGTACCCAATTTGGGGTTTACCAGGGTCACTGACCTTATTACAGCCTTGGTCCAAACATGGACTCCAGAGGTGAGGAGAGGTGGGAGTGAGGATGCAAGAGCAGTTTGGAGAGCATATAGTGGTCAAGTCTAAGGCAAAAAGGGGAATGGCTGAGAGTTTTAGCAGCAGGAAGATTAAGATTATTCTTTCTGAGATGGAGCCAATATTGATGTAACTACGTTTAAACATTAGCTGTGGGACTGATGATAATTTGCTGGTGATTCTGAAAATAGCTGTTCTTTTGTTCATGTTTAAAACAGATTGCTACTTAACTAGGTCCAGAAAGCAGGGTGCAAACCCAGTTTAAACTGGCAGTCAGGCTCAATTCCCTCTCTGGGAGTGCATTCTAGCCCTCCCCACTACATTCTCGTGTAGGTTGCGGCATTGCTGCCAAGATTCTGCTGCTGAGTTTGATGAGGAAGGGGGTGGTAGGCAAAGGTGGGGCAACATTGCAGACGTCAATCACAGAACAGTACAATCAGTTCACACTGAAAAACATGAACTGGGAACTAATGATATCAAACACACTGCTAGTGTTCACACTCCCTCCACAATAAAGCCAATGGAGAGTAATACTGGATGGTGTGCAAAGCTAGCAATCTATCTGATCCTGTGGGTTACCAATACTGCCACAGTAGAAGCAGCAGACTGAATTCAAGTGTGTTCCCACAGAACAGTGCAGAAGGAGGCCATTCAGTCCATCCAGTCTGCTCCAACTCTCCGAACGAGCATCAGGCCCAGGCCCACTCCCCACCTATCCTATCCCCACCACCCTGCGCATTTCCCACGGCTAATCCACCTAACCTGCATAGCTTTGGGCTGTGTGAGGAAACTAAAGCACCTGAAAGAAACCCAGGCACACATGGGGAGAATGTGCAAATGGTGACCAAAGCCAGGAATTGAACACATGAGCCTGGCATTGTAAGTCATCAGAGCTAACCACTGTGCCGCCCACAGTTGAAATGCAACACACCATTGTAAGATGGTTAATCTATTGCTGATTTCAGCAGTCTCTGCACACAGTTACAACTGCTTTAATAAATTGTTTAGCCAACTTGCCTATGAAGACTGACCTTTGACTGGGTGTGGTGCTCTCACACCAGGACCTCTATATTGCCAGCAAATATTTGCTAAACAGCTCATTCACTCTGCGCAACTCCCCTTTTACAGACTCTCTCATTTCTCTGCTCCTTCAGAATGTTCTGACACTTGATTCAAAGCCCCCAGGATTGTAAAGTGAGCATCAGTTTCATGAGAGTGAATTTTCAGAATGTTCTACACATCTCTCAACTCTGTATTTCATCTGAAAATCAATTTTTTCCTTGGCTCAGGGAAACCCTCCCCTTTACAGGTATACACTCCCCCTCGAAAGATATACAACTCCCTCGACAGATAACACAAAGCCACTCCACAGATATAGAAATCCGCCAGACAGATCTAAATAAAATCCAATTGACAGATAGACAGATCTAGTCTACAGTTGCCTGTGGAACTCGCATGTTATAGGATTTAACCTTTTAAAGCAGAGTTACAGCAAAGGAGAAGGTCTAGCTACCCGTCATGCCCCTGCTTTCTCACTACTAAAGCAACTCAGTTAGTCCCACCCCTGCACCCATCTTTTCCCGTTGTCTTGTAAATCTTTCCCTTCAGGGAGAAATGTAGGAGTGAACCTGCCTCCAGCCCACTCTCAGGCCGTGCACTCCAGATCCTTACCACTCACTGCGTGCGTAAGTTTCACATTTTAAAAGATTATTAAAAACCCGAATAGCAGAGGTGACCAGTGGTGTGGGAATGTGAGCCCAGTGGTCACTTGGTCACTGGGTTGGGTTGCCAGCCCTCCAGCATTTGTCCTGGAAACTGCAGAAATTAAAAGATTAATCTCCAGAAACTGCTGCCAGGAGAAAAATCATATATTGTTAACATAACAATGTACATTCTTGTATTGTCTTTGAGCATTGCTGATTAGTATTTATGAAAATATTGCCAGTGAAAGAGAGGTTGCTTGATTTGGCAATTAACGTTTAACCAGAGAGTCTTGGCTTTCCAATTGGTTGTCTGATGGCAGGGTTCATGCCATTTGGCCAATGGCAGGAGTGTGGGGTGGGGCAGTTTCAGATCCCACCATGAAGTCTCCTGGAATCTGTCCAATGAGTTACCAATTCCCATCACTGTGTAATGACCATTGGGCAAAATAGCGTGAGGATTTCCTCTGTGCATCAGTTGTGCTGAATGTCTCACCATGTTTATGTATTTCAATCTTGGAATTAGCACAGTCAGCAATCTGCTCGAGTGGTTATTTCAAGAACACAAGAAATAGAAGCAGGAGTAGGCCACCAGGTCTTTCAAGCCTGCCTGGCCTTCAATATATCACAGCTGATAAATGCCGGCCTCAACTCCTTTTCTGTGCCATTTCCCCATTGCTGTCTATTCCTCAATCTAATATTTATCCACCTCCACTTTAACTCAAAATGTTGGCTCTATTCTCTCTCCACAGATGCCGTCACAACTGCTGAGATTTTCCAGCAATTTTCTGTTTTTGTTGCACTTTAACTGAAAATGGCTTTGAAACTAACCTCAAAAAAGCACTGTCCCGATCTCAATGTGGCATATAATGCGGTCTGGACACCAGCCTCCTTGTCAACATTTCAAAAATGCTCCCTTCATGGATTGTTGATGCCATTGAGCTATTACTCTGGGATAGACTGTTCCAGGATACTCACAGATGAGGAGACAAATGCCTGGAGAAAACAGTTTAACAGGCTTCCCTAAGGATCTATTCCAGTCCCAACCAGTCCCAAGTTTCAATCTCTATCTCATCAATCTGCCTCTAATCCTGTCTCAGACATTCACAACGCTGATGAAATTTGCTGAGCCTCTGAGGCTTCGACATTTTCTAAATGAGAGGCAACACTAAACAATGATGTTGTAAAGCTGGCCAACTATTGTAAGACATGACACCTTCAACCCAACAGCAACAGAACAGTCTCCGGTGAATTCCACTTCCACAATGCCAGCTCCAAGAGGGAACTCAACACCTCCTTGAAGGGCAAGAGACTGAATCACAAACAACATCAGGAGGGGTCACAGGCTCAAGGTGAAGGGGCGAGGTATAATTCAGATATCAGAGGGACGTAATTTACACGGAAGGTGGTGAGGGCTTGGAATGCACTGCCAAGTAAGGTGGTGGACACACTGGGATCGCTTAAGACTTATCTGGATAGTCACATGAGCAGACTGGAAATGGAGGGATACAAACACATGGTCTAGTTGGACCAATGAATGGCACAGACTTGGAGGGCCGAAGGGCCTGTTTCCTGTGCTGTACTGTTCTTTATTCAGTTCAAAATGATCAGATTCTAATCCAAGATTGAACCCCTGTATTTTAGATTCGCCGACCAGGAGAAACAATCTCTCAGGGTCCACCCTATCAACCTCCTACAGAATCTTGTAAGTTTCAATGAGATCTCATATTCCTCTAAACTCCAGAAAACATAGACACAACTTACTCAGCCTCTCATGATAGGACAGTCCCTCCACCCCAGGGACTAATTTAGTGAACCTTTACTTTATCACCTCCAATGCAAGTCTCTCCTTTTTTAAATGTGGAGGCTAAAACATGTTGAGGGGACATAACTTTAAATTAAGGGGTGGTAGTAATAGGACGGATGTCAGAGGTAGGTTCTTTACCCAGAGGGTGGTAAGGGTATAGAATGCCCTGCCTGCTGCAGTTGTAGATGCGCCAAGTTTGGAGGCGTTTAAGAGGTCAGTGGATAGGTTTATGGGTGAAAAGGGAATGGTTTAGGTTAGAGGGTCATTGCTTTTTCATAATTGGTCGGCGCAACATCGAGGGCCGAAGGGCCTGTTCTGCGCTGTAATGTTCTATGTTCTAAACATTGCTTGACTGAACACTTACATACAAAGAACATCAGAAAAGACAGCAGCACAAATCAAAATGCAAAACAAGCTCCTCAGCAAACTTTGCGGGTTCTTTGTGGGGTGAAGAATCTCAAACCTTGATGACCTCTGCTGTTATAGAATCCCTACTGCGCAGAAGGAAGCCATGTGGCCCATTGAGTCTGCACCAACAACAATCCCATCCATAACCCCACATATTTACTCCACTAACTCAACTACTGAATAATGTGCACCAGTATGGTACAACTCACCCTGTACAAGTCTTGCAGATACCCAGCTCAACACAACAATGTGTATCATCTTGGGTACCTTCCAATTAGCTCAACTCTCCTGGCTCCCAGTCCTGAATAACACCTCACCCCCTCACATAAGGAGGGAGATTGCAACAAGAAAGTTCTTGGAGAAGGTTTACATCAATCCAAACCTGCCACTACACACGGAGCTTAGCAATCCATCTGCTGTTCATCCCCCACCGCAGTAGCCTGCATGGCTAAGACCGCTGTGCCAAGGAATAACAGCAGAGGCCCTATGGCAGCAAGAATGGAACCAACACACCACCATTAAAAACCACTTCCCCTCATTACAGATCCCCACAGCCTGACCACCCAGCATTATTGCCATGCCAACAATGGGCTTTACAATTGTTTCTGCACTGACCAAGGCCTGTGTGCAACAAATTGGTATAAATGGAGCCCTACAGAGAAGCCAGGCTGCAGCTATGGTGCACCCAATCAACGACTCACATCATCGAAGACAGTCCCCTGACAAGATGCAACAGAATGGTTGCAGAGCTCCATTTAGTCACTGCAGAAGATACTGCCTGGCCTGGTGATCACTGTACACACTGGAACATAGAACCTACAGTGCAGAAGGAAGCCATTCAGTCCATCAAGTCTGCACCAATTCTCTGACAGAGCAGCTACCCAGGCCCTATCCCTGTGTCCCCATGTATTTCCTCTGCTTATCCCCTTAACCTACACTTCTTGGGACACTAAGGAGCAATTTAGCATAACCAATCCATCTAACCTCTCTGTTTGGACAGAGAGAGGAAACCCATGCAGACATAGGGAGAATGTACAAACTCTGCATAAACAGGAAGGAATTGTAAGCTGGTACTGAACACCCAGGTCCCTGGTGCTGTGAGACAGCAGTGCTAACCACTGTGCCACGGTGCTGCTTAAAAAAAAACATAATGACAAGGAAGTTGGTGAAGAACTTGCTTCCAATTTATAGAGCCAGAGATTGTAGCTGGGTTTTGCTGGCAGACCAGTCAAGGAGACTGTGTCTGGGAGTCAGTGTTCTAATCACTGTTCCTCCTGTAGATCACCAGTTATGGAATTGGACTCGTCTTCAATTGCACTCTACAAACGATCACGCTTCTGATTGCCAGAAGAAAAACACTCGAGGCCAGTAAGAATGCTGGGTGGTGCCAGTCTCTGAATGCAATCTCTGTTTTCTGGGTGTGGCATATCACAGCCAGTGGTCACCTCATATTGCTAATGATGGGATGTGACTCCCCACACTCAGCACAAGCACGTCCACTGTTGTGTTTCTCCGGATGGGACTTTGCAATATCTCTCCTTTCATCTAATTCATCCATTTTATCATCCTTCTCTCTGACTTCCATTGTTCCATTTCTCCATTCCAGCTCTCCTTGCCCCCTCCTCCCCCTTTCAGGGCAACTGCTACATTCCTCAGACAGTCCTCTAATAATCTGCACCTCTATCCTACCATCCATGCATTCTAATCACTCAATAGACACTTCTAGCACCTTCTGTGCCCTCATTTACATTTCCTTTGTCCCATTCCATCACCCCTGATCCCTGTAGTATAAATCTCTGCAGTTTCTCTTTGCCTGATGAAGGGTCATCCAGATTTGAAACATTGCCTCTATTCTTTCTCCACAGAGGCTGTCAGTCTGGCTGAGATTTTCCAGCATTCTCTGTTTCAGATTCCAGCTTCTGCAGTATTTTGCTTTTATTTTGCAATTTCTCAGTTCCTTTCATTCAGTTACTAGCAAAGAGCCTAGCAGAGAGGCTAATATTTTGATTCAAATATCTCTCCTCACACACTGGAGCGGGGTTCCATCAAATGGTTTGCTGCTCCTCCAGATTAGGTAATGGATTAGGGATTAAATCTGAGACCTTTGTGCTTTATGCATTTAGCTATTTTCTGTCAAGGACAGATCATCACATCACCCCCAGCATTCCAGTCTTGTGAAGTGGACCTGCTTTTTTTCTAACATTGGGGTCCAGTAATGGTGCTCACTGCGTAGCACTGGGATACAGTGGTTGTTTTATGATGATCTTCAGAGTCAAGTAGTCCGTCATGGGGCACTAGGCTCACTTGAGTGAGACACAGGCAAGCTGGTGCTGCTACTGATCAAATTCTAGCATGTGACCCAGGGTAATCCTGGGGGACCGGGATTTGAATCTCACTACAGCAGATGGTGAAATTTGAATTCAATAAAAACCTGAATTAAAAGCCTAATGATGACAATGAAACCATTGTCGATTGTTGTAAAAACCCATCTGGTTCACTAATGTCCTTTACGGAGAAAATCTGCCGTTATGTAACTCCAGTTTCATGTGGGGACTAAAAACAATGGCTTCAGTTTTCCCAATATTTAAGTGAAGGACCTATCTGCCCATCCAGTATTAGGCGTAGGATGAGCAGTGTGATAATTTAGCAATGGTAAATGAATCGGGAAAGGTGGTGATGAGATAGAGCTAAGTGTCATCAGCCTACATGTGAAAACTAATGCTGTACTTCCAGATAATGGCATTAAGGGGAAGCAGGTTTATGTACAATAGCAGAGTTAAGGATAGGAGACACCAATGGTAATGGTGTGTGAGCAGGAAGAAAAGCCATTGAAAGTGATCCTTTAGCTACAATTAGATAAGTAAGAATGGAACCAGGTGAGGGCAGTTCCAGCCAACTGGACAACAGTGGTGTGGAGTTACAGGAGAAATATTTAGTCAGCCATTTCAAAGAGAGCAGACTGGTCGACAAGATTTTTGACAAGATACCACACGGTAGGTTGTTGCAGAAAGTTAAATCTCACGAGATCCAGGGTGAGGTAGATAATTGGATAAAAAATTGGCTAGATGACAAAAGACAGAAGGTGGTTGTAGAGAGTTGTTTTTCAAACTGGAGGCCTGTGTCCAGTGGTGTGACTCAGGGATCGGTGCTGCATCTACTGTTGTTTGTTATTTATATTATTGATTTGAATGAGAATTTAGTAGGCATGGTTAGTAAGTTTGCAGATGACACCAAGATTGGTGTCATAATGGACAATGAAGAAGATTATCTTGGATTGCCATGGGATCTTGATCAATTGGGCCCGTGAGCTGATGAATGGCAGATGGAATTTAGTTTAGATAAATGCGAGGTGATGCATTTTGGTAGACTCAACCAGGGCAGAACTTACTCAGTTAATGGTAGGGCATCAGGGAGAGTTATAGAACAAAAAGATTCAAGGGATACAGGTTCATAGCTCCTTGAAAGTGGAGTCTCAGGTGGACAGAGTGGTGAAGAAAGCATTCAGCATGCTTGCTTTCATTGGTCAGAACACTGAATACAGGAGTTGGGACATCTTATTGAAGTTGTACAAGATATTAGCAAGGCCACATTTGGAATACTGTGTACAGTTCTGGTCTCCCAATTATAAAAAGGATATTATTAAACGAGAAAGAGTGCAGAAAGGATTTACTAGAATGTTACCAGGACTTAATGGTTTGAGTTATGAGGAGAGGCTGAATAGACTGGGATGTTTTTTCCTGGAATGTAGGAGGTCTATAATAATGAGAGCATAGATAAGGTTGATAGTTAACATCTGTTCCCAAAAGGTAGAGGAGTCTAAAACTAGAGGGCATAGGTTTAAGGTCAGAAGGGAGTGCAGAGGGGCAAATTTTTTACTCAGAGGATGGTGAGTGTCTGGAGCGTGTTGCCAGGGTAATAGTAGAGGCGGGTACAATTTTATCTTTTAAAAAGCATTTAGACAGTTACATGGGTAAAATGGATATAGAGGGATATGGGCCAAACACAGGCATTTGGAACTAGCTTAGGAGTAAAAATTAAAAAGGGCAGCATGGACAAGTTGGGCCGAAAGGCCTGTTTCCATGCTGTATGACTCTATAAGAGTGAGGAGAGAAAGTTCACATTTGTAACAATTCCATTTTTGTTTAATCATACCAAACCTGTTTGTCCAGAAATGAAAAGTGCTGATGAGCTTATTGCAATGTGAATGTATGGCACAAAGATGATAAATAATTTTCTGAGAACTCAGAGATGCAAATTCTTCATTGCCTGAGTAAACACCACTCCCCAGTTCCCCTATTCACACGCACACACATTGGCCTGTGATTTGTTGAGAAAATCACAGTTTGTTTCATCCATATTTCATCCCCCTGTGGACTCAGATTCCCTACACACCTACCACCCACACAACTTTTTATTTTCCTGGGCATTGATCAGGTGGGGAATCGAAAGGGTGGAGGGATGAAATACATTTACATCCCAATGCGACCAAACCTGACCCTCAGAGAAACAATACAATCTGCTCAGGAAAAGTCAGCTCCCTTGAACTGATACCCAGGAGAAGATAGATGCCTGGTGTACATTTCCTACCTCCTCACAGCAGAACAGCCAGGATCAGGTGACTTTATTAGCTAGATGAGGTTGGTGGTTCCTCTCCCTGTTATAATGTGGGAGAACCAATTTGTGCAAGGCAAGTTCCTACAAATTGTAATATCATCATGACCAGATAATCTGTTTTAGTGACATTGGTTGACACCAAGGAGAACTCCCATGTTCTTCTTTCTATTGTTGTGGCCTTGGTTTAATTTCTCATCTGAAAAGTGAACCCTTCAACAGTGCAGCACTTCATTGGTACTGGGTAGAGGTGCCAATCCAGATTTATGTACTTAAGTTTCAGGAGTGGGAGTCATAACCATGACCTTCTGTCTCAAAGACAAGAGTTCTACTCACGCGTGGCACAGATGGTCTAGCACTGAACTGCTTTAGCCAGGCTCTGGGTGAGCGTTACCCATAGCTGGCACAATACACTGATGGCCTGGCATTGAACTGTTATACTCAGGCTCTGGATGATGTGGTGTCAACATAGCGTATCAAGCATAAAGGAGGAACAATCCAACCTGTCAAAAAGTGTAGCTCTTTGTGTCAGCTGTACTGCCAGTAACTATCACAACCCCTTCCCCCCCCTACCAAACTTTACAGAGCAATGCCTGACACTTCTAAGGTGTAAACGGAGCCTCAACTGATGGGAAGGGATTAAACATGCTGAAAGTTGCAGGAGGGTCACTTTAAAGTGAGCTACACATTATTTAATAATAAAATTCAATTTAACACCCCAAGTTGCCAATCCCCAGTAGTTAGACGGAACGGTTAGAGGGAACAGTTGGAAGGAGTGGTATCCTTTGAAGATAAAGGCAATTAACATCTACACACACCAATAAATGTTTTCAAATTGTAAGCTCCATTGAAATCCCTTTCTAATATATTCCACAGAAGATCGAGAGATTTGGGTCATCAGAGTCTGTACTGACCATAATCCCATCCAGGCCCTATCCCCATAACCCAATGCATTTAACCTAGCCAGTCCCCCTGTCACTAAGAGGTAATTTAACATGGCAACTCTTTGGATTGTGGGAGGAAACTGGAGAACCCGGAGGAAATCCATACAGACACGGGGAGAATGTGCAAACTCCACACAGACAGTGACACCCAGGAATCGAACCCAGGTCCCTGGCGCTGTGCTAATCACTATGTCATTGTACCATCCTAAGCTGCAAATCTTCAATTTGGACAACAAGAGGAGTAGTAAATGCAATCAGCTCACAGATTGTAAACTTCATAACAATTTGTGCAGCTACTTGGATAACACATAGATCCCCACATGATGTACTACTGCCTCTCTCAGTCCTAATTTGTTGTGAACCCAGACAATTCCTCCTTTCCAACACAGACTCCCCCATTTAATGTAATACTTATTTTACGTAACAAAATGTTCAGTCCATTCATCTCTTCCAATAGTCAGTTTGCACAACACTCACTGTGCTCTTTCTACACAATTACTCTTAATTTAACCATCTAGCTACTCTTCAGTCCATACAGATCTTCACTTCTCAGTCCACATAGCTTATTCTATGCAATCCTAGATTCAGTCTGTATAGCTGGTTTTCTTGTCTTGCTTTTCTCCCTTGTGTATGACAACATCATCACATTACGAATACAATGAATGTCCTTTGACCTTGCCTTGTACAAATAACAGATATATACCAATGGGAACTAGAGAGATAAGAAAAGATTGAGGGTTAAGACTGTTTATTTTTGTACCTAGCACTTGTGCGCTGAAACAAACATCTGTAGTGAGCTCCCAGCTCAAGAGGAGCAATAAAAGTTGATCACATCTGAGGAAAACTCAACATCTCAGAGATCAAGTATGTCTTGTAAGATTGGAAGAGATACCCATCATGAAGCAACTAAAAGGTAATCTGCTATAACTGTGAGGTGAGCTTACCTTTCTGAACATGAATGATATCTGGGAAATTGGACAGTAAGCCCTGGTACAGGGAAAGTGTATCCAACATATGGAACAGATCATTCTTGGGCTGCTCTGCAAATAATTCTCCGATGGCTTCGTATGTTTTGCCCGTGTTGGAAATAGCCTTGTTCAGAGGGATCGCTAGGTGCGGTTGATCCAACTCAAATGCCTGACTTATCGAATTAAATGCATTGCCTAACTTCTGAAATTCCTTCCTGAAGCCTCCAGCATGTTTGCGGCAGAGGTCAGCAGCCACATTGGTCAGCTGTAGCACACTGTCATCCATCCTTTTGGAGAAGGTTTTAAACGTGTCCACTCTCTCCTCTACATCCTGAAGGTCCTGATGTTCCTGCGGAATTTGGATGGTGAGGAAAGAATTGGCGCCAACCAGCTCGTCTTTCTCCGTCCTCCTCTTCCCCTGTTTCCAAGCCCGGTCATCTGTGCAAGTCAGGAAGTGTTGGAATCCTTCATACTGGGAGAGCACTGGATGGCTTGTCATGTGGTCCATCCAAAGAATCAAGCGTCTCTTGCGTTTCTCAATGAAATCGTCCTCGAAGCGGCCTGTAGCCTGCTTTTCGGGAAGATGTGGCACAGAGATAACAGAGAACTTGTGCAGCAATCTGTTGTGTAGCCAGTCAAAGTGTTTGTAGCGACGGTACACGGGATAGTTGGTATGACTAGGAGTCAGCTTGTAGGAAATGTAACTCTTGATGCCTTTAAACTTGGTTTGCTTGGTGGGTTCCTCAATTGTGCAGGTGAAAGGATGAGGATTCTCACTCCACTGAGGCCCATCAGGACTCATCACCACACAATAGGTTTCTGAGGTCTTAAAGACAGAGGGCACCTCTCCCAGGATGAACGCCTCCCCACCAGACCTTACAAAACTGGAGAAACGGTTGAAGTTCTTGCCCACGGCACTACTTTTTGTACTGAGCCTGCTGGCAGTGCTGTCCTGCCGTTCCACAGATGGTTTTTGCCTGTAGACCACGCTGGGATAAGCAGAGGCAGCGTACTGATGCAGGTGGTTGTGGCCATTGGTGCTACCGGTCATGCCAGGTTCATCGACCACCGTGGAAGAGTCATCCCAGTCATCCCAATCATCATCATCATCCTCCTCATAGCTGCCCTGTTGGTAAGGGGACACAGAGCTCATGGAATAGAAGGCAGAGTGATTCCCCGGTGAGCTGGCAGGGCTGGGGTAGTGGATGAAAGAGGAATTGGAGGAATGGACAGAGGGAGTACTGGGTTTGAGGATTTCCACGTAAGAAGCTGGAAAAAGTCCTCTGTCCCCGCGACTGTTCTGGCCTTCCAACCAGCCATCCAAAGACTTCTCGTTAAACACCAGCAGCTGCTCGTTCTCCTGTATGTTGATCTCCTCTGGGTTTTCGCTCTGGAAGCTGTAGATAGCCTTGGCTTTGATGGAAGCCATGGTCTAGGATTAGGGGACTGCAGTATCTCCGTGGGTATCCAGCAGCTGGAGATGGGTCTGGGAGAGTGCGGACTGTCTGTTTCCCTCTGCAGCTCGGCTCTCTCCAGCTGGGAGGGAAGAAGTGTCGGCCTCTCTGCAGCTCCTATCGTGTGCCCTGCTCCGGGTGCATTGCTCAGCCCAGCACCTTGCTTCTTGTGAGTGAGCCCTCCTCGGGCACAGACTCTGTCCCGGGAGCCTGCAAACAATCTCGCCAAGCGATGGCTGCGGCCAAACTCCTTTGTTATGATGAGCTCTCTCCTACTTCGAAGCAAAAGTTTTGCTGATTGCAAAAGAAGTTCTCGGCTGCCCCCTAGGTATTGGATCTTAGGCTAGCGCTTCAGGGAAAGAGGAGAGACAAATCCCACTCATCCTCCTGGACTGCCTCCCCTGCAGCCGGACAAGGAACTGCTTGTTGGGTTGTGCCCCCGTCCCCCTCCTCCTCTGCTGACAGGGTCGCCCTTCATGTATCAGGGCGATTTGGGCTATTTGACCGTGTTGGGCACAGCTGATCTATATCATAGCAACGGGAAGAGGCCATTCAGCCTGTTCAACGTGAAGTTAGCTGACCTGAGGAGCCATGAAGTGGAGATGCTGGCATTGGATTGGATAAACACAGTAATAAGTCTCAGAACACCAGGTTAAAGTCCAACAGTATCTGGTAGCACAAACTGTCGCTCTTTCTTCATTCACCTAAAATGAACCTGTTGGACTTTAACCTGGTGTTGTGAGACTTCTTACCTGAGGAGGACAGCTGTCGATAATTCTCAGGACTTTTATTTTAATTCTTTCGTGGATCATGGGAGTCACTGGCTGGCCAGCATTTATTGCCCATCCCTACGGCAGTTGAGAGTCAACCACATTGCACTCTGGAGCATTTCCCTCTTCTGTTTGTTATTTTTAAAGGATGTGTCACAGTTTTTATGGCAGTGTGGGAAATGTCATCTCTATCTAATGCTTATCTTAAGCAATGGAAGTGGTGCTTAGAACAAGTTGTGAGGATGGAAATGTCCACCGCCCCTATTTTTGGGAGAAAATAGCAATATCACACTGAAAATTATAAACATTTCCTTTTTTTTGCAAAACACTGGGTCAGATAATCATAGAAACATAGAACAATACAGCACAAACAGGCCCTTCGGCCCACGAGTTGCGCCGATCACATCTACCAATCCACAGACCTATCTATAACCCCCTATCCTATTCTTTTCCATATACTCATCCAGAAGTCTCTTAAAAGACCCCAGTGAGTTTGCCTCAACAACCTCCGACGGCAGTCAGTTCCATTCACTCACCACCCTCTGAGTGAAAAACCTACCCCTGACATCTCCAAATCATCATCCATTCCTTTTCATCCCAAATCATCATCACATCAGAAAAATGATTGTGTTTAGATCAAATTGAGTATATAGGATGATAAAAGGCATAGATAAATAGAAGTCAAAGAGGTTTACAGCATGGAAACAGGCCCTTTGACCCAACTTGCCTATGCCTTTTTTTTTAAACCCCTAAGCTAATCCCAATTGCCTGCATTTAGCCCATATCCTTCTATACCCATCTACCCATGCAATTGTCTAAACGTTTTTTAAAAAACAAAATTGTAAACACCTCTACTACTATTTCTGGCAGTTTGTTCCAGACACTCACCACCCTCTGCATGAAAAAAATTGCCTCTCTGGACACTTTTGTATCTCTTCCCTCTCACCTTAAATTTATGCCCTCTAGTTTTAAATCCCTTAGTTTGGGAAAAGATATTGACTATCTAACTGATCTGTGCCCCTCGTTATTTTATCAACCTCTATAAGCTCACCCCTCAGCTCTCTACGCTCCAGTGTCTCCTTATAACTCAAATCATCAAGTCCTGGTAGCATCCTAGTAAATCTTTTCTGCACTCTTTCAAGTTTAGTAATATAAAGTAGACCTGGAGCGGAAGCTTCCTCTTGTGGGGCATTCTAATACGAGGTCACAGTCTTAGGATAAGGAGTAACAAATTTAAGACAGAGTTGAGGATTGCGGATCTTTGAAATTTGCTACCCCAAAGTAAGGGGGAGTTAGACAGATTTTTAATTGGTAATGGATTGAAGGGTTAGGGGAGAAGGCAGGAGAATGGGGATGAGAGGTATATTAGCCATGATTGAATAGTGGAACAGACTCAATGGGCCAAATGGTCTAATCTTGCTCCTACATCTTATGAACTATTTTGTCTCTGTAAAGTTCTACATTCTTGAAATTTTACACAAAAATTGTTTTTGAATTAAAAACATTATTGAGCATTGGCAATGAATTGGAGTAACAGGAATCTGGCTGATTTAGAGTGTGATAAGTCACTCTGTGGCATTTGATCACAGTTCATCGATGTTTTAAAAATTGATGTAATTATTCGTAAGTTGCAAAATCTAATAAAAGAAATCATATTTTTTACAAATTAAGTTCATGTGGGGGAGCAGAAATTGCAGTAAATAATAACTCAAATCAATTGAATTCTACATTGCAAAGTGCACCTGTATTAATAGGAATGTGAAAACCTATTATCTTTCTCATCAGCTGAATTCTCAAGCTATCAATAGTAACTAGAATCTGGAGGCTGCGAGGTGAGAAAAGTCAGTTATAATTGAGTTCAATAGTTCTCTGTAGGAAATATGAAAATAACAATTAAAAGTGTTCTCCCTTGTAGGCGGCACAGTGCTGTCTCACAGCGCCACGAACACAGGTTCAATTCCTAGCTTGGATCACTGTCTGTGTGGAATTTGCACGTTTTACCCATGTCTGTGTGAGTTTCCTCCAGATGCTCCAGTTTGCTTCGATACTCCAAAAATGTGTGGATTAGGTGCATTGGCCATGCTAAATTAATGTCCTGAGATGTGTAGGTTAGAGGGATTAGCAAGATAAATATATGTGAGATTCCAGGGATACAGCCTGAGTAGGAATTTTGTCAGTGTAGTCTCGATAGGCTGAATGGCCTCCTTCTGCACTCTAAGGATTCTATGAGAAAGGTCAGCTTAATATATGAAATTGTTGTAGACGATAACAAACTAATAAGACATAAATACGGAATAATTCTCAGAAATAGCAGCATTACAGAAAGGAAATGGGAGTCATATATGGAACAGTTGAATAGCTTGGGTTTGTACTTGCTGGAGTTCAGAAGAATAAGGGGGGATCTGTTTGGTGTATGTAAAATGCTAAAGGGGATTGATAAGATGGACATTGAACAGATGTCCCCCCTTGTGGGACACTGTAGAACAAGAGGTCTTAAATATAGGCTGGAATTTTACCACCACACCCATCCTGGAATTGGAGCAGGTGTGACTCGCAGAAGAGAATTCTCCCTTGGCCTCGGGCAGGATTTTACAAACCTCACCCGAGCGAGGTCATAAAATCCCAGAGTGAGAGGAGGTAGGTTCAAAACGGGGATGAGAAATAATTTCTCTCAAAGGGTTATGAATCTGTGGAACTCACTGGCCCAGAGTACAGTGGAGGCAGAATCAATCAACTGCTTCAATAAAGAGATAGATATGCTTCTGGTGAAAAGTGGAATTGAGGGTCTTGTGGAGCAGGCAGGAAAGTGGAGTTGAGACCAGGATCAAATCAGCCATGAACATGTTAAATGCTGGAGTGGGCTCAAAGGGCTGAACTGCCCACTCCAGCTCCTAATTCCGATGTTCAATTGCCACTTCAGGGCACGATGAGCACAGGTGTGTTCAATGCATGACCAAACAGGTTAATTATCAGCCCGTAAATCCTTCCAATATACCTGGTTGCAGGCAATGAAAAATGGGAGAGTTTCCTGGCCAGCCATACTGCTGAAGGCAATGGCAAACCACTGCAATCCAGTGGAAATCTATACTCACCCCAACACTGTCTTTGGGCACGGACAAGAGGAAGGAGGATAGAAACTAAAGGGGCTGAGTGAGAATTGAGAAAATAAAAGATGCTCACCCATCTGGTACAGAAATTCTGTCCTCACTAGGCCATTCGCTGCCTCATGGTGGATAATCTGGATAACGTGCGGCACCTCAGGATCTGTCAATCTGCAGTGTATTCAACACTGAAATTTCAGTGACATTCACAGTGGGAGAAGAAGATTCCATTCCAAATTAGGTGGTGTATTTTCCATAATATATTCAGTTGAACTGGACACTGGATGGCAAAACTTGAGGCACTGCATTCATCCAGATTGTGGATTTGGCAGGAAGCTGAGAACGTCCTGCTTAAAGCACTTTCCCTGCTGCTCATGCTATAAATATACCTGTGTAGGAGTTATACAAACTAATGGGCCAAGTCTGGAGTCATGCAGGAGCTCAGACTCAAAACAGCCTGGCTCTTCCTCACCCATAGGCACTAATTACAACAACTCTTTCATTTCATTCTTCAAATGTTAGAACTTGTGCTTTTCCAACCCATCCTGTCTCCAGTTAATTGGCTGCTTTGTATCCACAGCAATTTTAAATGCTTTGTAAATGTTTTTCTGATGTTTGGCTGTGGGCATTTTCTGATGTAAAATTAGTTAACTGTTTTGTTTCAACAAGGAATGAAAGCACCATCTACTGGCAGCTCTGAAATACCTACCCACTAATGGACAGGTCAATTCAGCAGCATCTACAGTGAAACGACAACTTGCATTTATATAGTGCCTCAAATAAAATAAGACATCCCTAGGTGCTTCATAGCAACATTATAAAGTAAAATATAATGCCAAGTCACATGAGGTATTAGGACAGCAAATAAAAGTTCTGTAGAAGGATTATACGAACTCGAAGCACTACCGTGTTTCTCTCTCCACAGATGCTGCTGAGTTTATCCAGTATTTTCTGTTTTTATTAGGACAGCAAGTAGGTTTTATGGAGTATCTTACTGAGAGAGAAAGAAAGGTGGAAAGGAAATCAGCCCTGGCAGCTGAAGGCATGGTGAGTGGGGAGATTAAAATTAGGAATGTTCAAAAAGCCAGAAGCAGAAGGGTACAGGCTTTTCAGAGGGCATTAGAGCTGCAGGAGATATCTGGGATAGGATGGGGACAAGGCCATGAATACATTTAAAAATAAGGCTGAGAATTTTAAGATTAAAGCAACACTGGGACAAGAGTTGATATAGGTCAACAAGGATAAAGTTGATTGGTAACTAGGACTTGGCACAAGTTAGGAGTCAAGCAGCAGTTCTGGATGACATTTATAGAAGGTCGAATCAGTAGTGTGTTGGAACAGTCAAGTCTATAGGTAAACTTCACAGTTTCTCACTTCATAAATACTGTCTGACATGCCAAGTATTTCAATTTCCATAAATGTTAGAAGTCACCTTGGACAAGGGTCAATTATGTGGAGATGCCAGCGTTGGACTGGGGTAAACACAATAAAAGTCTCACAACACCAGGTTAAAGTCCAACAGGTTTATTTGGTAGCAAACGCCACTAGCTTTCAGCGTTTTGTCCCTTCGTCAGGTGAGTGGAGAGTTCTGATCATAAACAGAACATATAAAGGCACAAACTCAGTTTAGAGTATTGATTAGAATGCGAGTCTTTACACCTAACAAGTCTTAAAGGTGCAGATAATGTGAATGGAGATAGCATTAAGGATAGGTTAAAGGATGTGTATTTCTCCAGACAGGACAGTAAGTGAGATATTGCAAGCTCAGGCAAGTTGTGGGGGTTACAGACAGTGTGACATGAACTCAAGATCCCGGTTGAGACTGTCCTCATGTGTGCAGAACTTGGCTCTCAGTCTCTGCTCAGCGACTCTGTGCTGTCGTGTGTCGTGAAGACCGTCTTGGAGAACGTTGATCCTAAGATCAGAGGCCAAATGCCCTAAAGTGTTCACCAACAGGAAGGGAACAATCTTGCCTGGTGATTGTCGAATGGTATTCATTCATCCGTTGTTGTAGCGCCTGCAATGATCTCCCCAGTGCACCTCAGGACATCCTTCCCTGCAGTGTACCAGGTGGATAACGTTGGCCAAGTTGCAAGAGTATGTCCATGTGCTTGGTGGATGGTATTCTTACGTGAGATAACAACATCCGTGTCGATGATCCGCATGTCTTGCACAGGTTGTTGTGGCAGGTTGCGTGGTATTGTGGTCACTGTTTTCCTAAAGACTGGGTAGTTTGCTGCGAACAATGGTCTGTTTGAGGTTGTGCAGTTGTCTGAAGGCAAGAAGTGGGGGTGTGGGGATGCCCCTGGCGAGATATTCATCTTCATCAATGATATATAAAAGACTTCAGAGAAGATGTCGTCGCCTCTCCGCTCTGGAGAGGTACTGCATGACGAATGGTACTCTGTCCACCATGTCCTGTGTTTGTCTGCTGACAAGGTCAGTGTGGTTTTTCGCTGTGGTGCGTCGGAACTGTCAATCAATGAGTCAAGCGCCATATCCTGTTCTTATGAGGGCATCTTTCAGTGTTTGTATGTTTTCATCTGAGCAGATCCTGTGTATACGGAGGGCTTATCGTAGGGGAAGGCTTCTTTAACGTGTTTAGGGTGGAAGCTGGAGAAGTGGAGCATCATGAGGTTTTCTGTGAGCTTGCATACTGTGAATTACAAGGGTTAATTACGCAGGAATCTTTGTCTTTCTTTGTCCAATAGTATTTCAGTTCATTTGAGGACTGTTCTCTAAATCACCTATTTAATATTTATCTTAATTTAGATAGGATTGGGTTTTTCTGTATCCGGTCCTTGATTTGCTTTGTAGACACCAGCAAGGTGTCCAAAAGATTATGGATCATTACATCGTCTCCCACAGCTGGTTGCAGAGTCAAGCTTATGGACAATGGCAGAAGACTCAGTGCATCAGTGTCAGGTCCTAGGCTGGTGTTTTAGAAGATATTCATAAGCCATCAGTACTAAGATCCAATGCTGAATCCAGGCAGGGGCAATGGGAGCATTGCACTGTCTTCTTTAAAAAGTCCAGCAATGATTTGTAATCAGTTATTGTGATGCAGTGTCTGCCATAGACTTATAGATGGGATTTTTTTTAACGGCAACACAACTGCCAACCCCTCTTTCTCAATCTGGGAATATCTCTGTTCAGCATTTGAGAGAATCCTAGATGAGTTCAGTAGATTCTTCTGTTCCATCTCTCCAACAATATGCCTGTACCATCACAGCCCAGTAAGAGGAGGAATCATATGTCAAGATAAAGTCCTTTTTGGGGTCAAATGGAGCAGTAAATTAGAGGACAAAAGTTTAACTCTATTGAAAGTCTCCAGCTGTGGTATTCCTCAAGACCACCTTGGATGTTTCCTGCAGGGGATCAGCAAAGAAGGCAAATTAGGAATAAACTTCCATTGTAATTCATAACCCCAAGAAGAATTCCAATTCCATGGGATTCCTTGGAGGTGTCCTCCATCAGTTGAAGACCCTTGCCATCCACCCAATAGCTCCAATAGGCACTTGCTTTAAAAATACAGATTTCCCCTTTCAGGCATACCTGACTTCTGGAAATTTTAGTGAGATCTCTTCCAGGTTTGCTAGGTGTTCGCATTCTGAAGTTCCTGTGACCAAAACATCATCCAGGTGTACCATTACCTGAGGTAACCTATGGAGTAGGTTTTCTAAGAACCATTGAAAAATGGTGCATGCAGACAAGACTCTGAAGGTTAGACGAGTGTTCTCGTATAGGCCTTAATGTATATTAATTATCACATACTTTCAGGCAGGTTCATCCAATTCAAGCATGGCTCATGTCCAACTTTGAAAATGTTTGGCCCCATTTAATCTGACAGGTTTGATCCAGGGCATGGGTAACTATCAAGGTTAGAAACCCTACCGACAGTAAACTTGTAGTCTCCTCAAAGTTGGACCGAATTATCCGGCTCAAGGACAGGTGCGGCCATCTATGGGTCTTAATGTGCCCAGCTTTTCCAGGTGTTCCAGTTCTCTTATCTTTTTCCAAAAGAGAATATGGAACTGGTCTCACTCTAAAATACTTACGTGTAGCATGGGGATTGACATCGATTTTAGCTGTAGTTCCCCTTATTTTTCCATTTCTTCTTGGAAGATTTTGGGATATTTATTGATAACTTCATACATTTGCCCTGTGCCCAGCCTGATGTGCTGGAACCAATCTCTCCCCATAAGGCTAGGCCCTTGTCCTTGTACAATGAGTGGAAGCTGACTGCTGCCTGTAAGTTACTAAGGTCACTGTAATGCCCTTTATCTGTAATGTTTTCTGGTGTAGGTAGCCACCCTGGCCTTTGTGCTTTCTAAGTTCAGCAGCTGAATACAGCCTGGAGGTGATTATAAGTCTGCTCCCTGATAACAGAGATGGCAGCTCTTTATCCACTTTCATTTTTAATGGATGGTCATTTATTAACAAATCCACCATTATGGGAGCAACGTTTGTGGTGGAGATGTGATTTAATTCCATTGTCCTTGTTCCTGATTGTGGGCATATCTTTAAGGTACAGTTTGGTACTTATCTTGGCCTTTTTTCAAAATAGTGCGCATTTTGACTGTCTACTATACCTCTGCCTCAATTGTGGTCTTCGAAAGCACTTGCAGAAGACCACAATCCGCTGTCTGGCATCTACAACCTTTTGGGATATGTTCCCTAGAAGTCTGAAGGCTGTCCCTCATTTTCCTTTACTGCCTGCTGATGCAACTCAGGCTGCACCACTGTAAGGGATTCTAAATTATTTTACCAACACCTTTGCTCTCAGTTGAGCCTTGAATGTTGCAAGAGGTGTCTCCTTCCAGTTGGAGGATAGTGCTACCTGGCATTCCTGAGCTCCTTTTTCTGCATTCTCCAATGGTAGAGCTATCTCAATGGCCTTCTTTAGATCCAAATTGGACTGTCTCATTGTTAATTCCACAGACCAGTCTATCTGGCAACATGTCATTCAGAGGTGGCCCGAATTCACAGTGCTCTGCCAAGTTTTGCAACCTGGGTCAGATATTCAGTGATCGATTCTGCAGGGGTTTGCCCTGTTGTGTTAAAGCAGTATCGCTGGAATATTATGGAAGGTTCTGGATCATAATAGCCTTTAACCAAATCCACCAATTTTGGAGCCAGAGCATCAGGGTAGGTATTACGCTGAAGGTCAGGATCCTGAATGCAGGATCACTTTCTGCTTCTCATCCCCCTCAATATTGTTGGCTGAAAAAAAGTAACACGTGCTCTGTGTATTGGGCCCAGTCTTCTTTGCTTGTACTGGAGGCTTCAAGTTTACAAAATGAGGCATGTTTTTTATTGGAAGTTTACTTGTTTCATTAGTATAGATGGTCCAAAGGGAAGAAAACAACTCAATTTACTCTTTGTCACTAGTGCAATAATCTTACCAAAGCCAGTCATTTGTCACCAATCACCCTTTATTTACAGCATGTTCTGAACATCATTCAGCAGCTACAGAGTGCAGGTCAGTCCCGAGTCTTCCAATTGCTGGTCTGGGACCAACTGGTTTCTAAAGTTCTCCCCGCTCGCTGAAGCTGCTTTCCTATTGGGCAAGCCTCCACTCACCTAATAGGGGAGTACATATTCTCCAAGACCCACTGGAAGATTTGCTAATGATCCCCCATGGCCACCATAACACAAACTCTGGGCAATTCCACTGACTGCTTTTCTCTAATACATTGATCTTCTTGCAGTATTTGGTAAAATAATTGAAACTGTGAGCTAGGCACCTCAAAATGCGAACAACCCACCAAAAGGCTTTTCCTTAGAAGCCAGGGGTCATGCATTATTCCACATTCCCGCTGAATATCAAATCCTGTTTCCCACTGGATCGTACAGTGGTAAATAATGGATGCACTCTAACTACTCTGGAAGCACCAATTGTGTGGGACATTTTTTTGAACAGAACAAGCATTCCTCCAACACCACTGGCACCATTTTCATAAAGTACTTTAAGAGTAAAATCATGAAAATACAATACTGGATAAGTGAAACAATTTTTATTACTGCTTTCTAATATGTTATAAATATTTTGCGTCTCAGGAAATTATTTATGTCTACTGTGTCCTTGATCACATATTTGTGGTTAGTCATTCTATAGTCTAGAAATTTCCAAAGTCCAGAACGGTCTTGGTGCCAAGTATTCTGGACTGAACAGGTTACAAGTCTACTTGTTATCAATTCTGGAAGCAAATATTAAGAATCTGTTTGTAATATTTCTGTGCTGTCATTCTCTTCCTCCTTCATGATTGTATTCTGCGTTATTAATTAATTCCTGACTGCAATAACTGTGCAACAAAATACTTTGTTAGCACTTTGGGATGTTGTAAGTTTGTGAATATTATAGAATCTCTACAGTTCATTAGAAGATTATTTGGCCCATTGAGCCCGCGCTGACAGTAATCCCACCCAGGGGCTATCCTCATAATCCCATGTATTTCCCCACTAATACCCCTGACTTAAGGGACAACTTAGCATGGACAATCAACCTAACCTGCAGATCTTTGGAGTGTGGGAGGAAACCTACGCAGACACAGGGAGAATGTGCACACTCTGCAGAAAGTGACCCAAGCTGGAAATTGAACCCAGATCCCTGGCACCGTAAGGCAGCAAAACTAACCACTGTGCCACCGTATGAGTCTTTCTCATGTAAATATTATCACCTTGATTCAGCAATGTAAAACAATCCAGGTTAAGTTAAAGAGCAAAGGTGCACAAATCTAACTGAAACATTAGAGTTCATAGCCTTGTCTTGCTCAAAGGATGAACACTGTCAAAGAATGGGAGGTATCAAAACAAAACTAATTTTCAGAATGTAAGGCCAACTTTTATTGCCTTGACTGTGTGGCTTGCTAGTCCAAAAAAGATCCTTCTCTGATGAGGGGTCATTTAGACTCGAAATGTTGGCTGTATTCTCTCTCCACAAATGCTGTCAGACATGCTGAGATTTTCTAGCATTTTCTGTTTTCATTTCAGATTCCAGCATCCGCAGTAATTTGCCTTTAAAAGCCAACTGCTACCACATTGCGGTTGATCTGGAGTCACATGTAGGATCATACAATCTCCACACTGCAGAAAGAGGCCATTCAGCCCATCAGGCAACACAGTGGCACAGTGGTTAGCACTGCTGCCTCACAGCATTAGAGACCTGGGTTCAATTCTAGCTTTGAGTGACTACCTGTGTGGAGTTTACATGTTCTACTCATGTCTGCATGGGTTTCCTCTGGGTTCTCCAGTTTCCTCCCACAATCCAAAAATGTGTGAGTTAGGTTGATTGGCTGTGCTAAATTGCTCCTTAGTGTCGTGGGTCTAGCTGGGGTAAATTGGGGTTACAGAGATAGGGCCTGGGTGGGATTGTTGTCAGTGCAGACTTAATGGGTCGAATGGCCTCTTCTGCCCTATTGGGGTAGTATTCTACGAGACTGCACTGACAATCCACTCAGGTCCTATCATGTAACCCCAAACAGGGTTCAAGGCAGCAGAGTCTTTTCCTAAACAACATGAGTGAAGCAGATGGTTTTTTTTAAACAACAATCTGGTGGTTTGGAGAATCATTTGGGTGGCATGGTGACACAGTGGTTAGCACTGCTGCCTCACAGCACCAGAGACCCAGGTTCAATTCCCAGCTCAGGTCACTGTCTGTGTGGAGTCTGCACGTTCTCCCCATGTCAGCGTGGGTTTCCTTCCACAGTCTGAAAGGCATGCTGATTAAGTGTATTGGCAATGCTAAATTCTCCCTCAGTGTACCCGAACAGGTACCAGGGTGTGGCGACTAGGGGGATTTTCACAATAATTTCACTGCGGTGTTAATGCAAGCCTTACTTGTGACACTAATAAATAAATAAAATGGATTCTAAATGTTTGAGGGACAGGAATTCTCAAACTCTTATGGTGGGATTCAAAACCCCTGCCACACCATTGACAGAATGGAATCAAAGCCTTGTTATTAATGAGGTTTTTGAAGCAAGTTCATGTCACACACTCAGATGTAGATTAGAAATATAGTCCCAATTGGATTGTAAATAGCATTTGGTGATGAGGGCTGAGCTGAGGGGATTCATCCTTGGGAATAGTTTACCTCAGAGAGTCAGTCAGGAGCTGCACCTTCCCGCCTGTCCGCCGCCGGGGGAACAATAAAGTCCTGTTGACAGGCGGGGCCAGGCCCTGGGGCGGGGATGAGGGCGGGGCCAGGCCGTCGGGGTGGGACTGAGGGGCGTGGCCAGGCCCTGGGGCGGGGCTGAGGGCGTGGCCAAGCCGTTGGGGTGGGACTGAGGGCGTGGCCAGGCCCTGGGGCGGGGGTGAGGGCGTGGCCAAGCCGTTGGGCGGACTGAGGGCGGGGCCAGGCCTTGGGGCGGGGATGAGGGCGGGGCTTGGGCGGGTGCAGAGAGGGGGGACAATAAAGTTTTATTGAGGGACGGGGCCGCGCTGTGAGGGGCGGGGCCTGTCCGCGGGGTGTGGAATAATAAAGTTTTGTTGTGGTTGTCAGGCACAAGATGGCGGATGAGCTGCGGCCGCCTTTGATTTTGGAGCCCGAGTATGAGGGGGATGGGGAAGGAGAGGACATCTTCACTGGCAGTGTGAGTGTATATGTGCGCCCTGCAGCTTCAAGTCCCAGGGAGAAGGAGCGCGGGGCCGGGAGGGGATAGTAAAATGTTAGGATGAAGAGGGAAAGCAGTGAGGCTTCTCCTTCCTGACTGAGGAGGAGAGGGTAATGCGGGAGGGCCACCATCTCTCCCTCTACCAGGTACAGAGGTACCGGGGGGGGTGGTGGAGGGGGAGCCCACAGAGATACCCGGGGGGGAGTGGAGGGGGGTGGAGGGAGGGGAGTGGAGGGGGGAGGGGGTGGAGGGAGGAGGGAGGGGGGGGCCAACAGAGATAGCGGGGGGCGGGGGGGGGAGGCCAACAGAGATAGCGGGGGGGGGAGGCCAACAGAGATAGCGGGGGGGGAGGCCAACAGAGATATGGCGGGGGGGGGGGCCAACAGAGATAGGGGGGGGGAGGCCAACAGAGATAGGGGGGGGGGAGGCCAACAGAGGGGGGGGAGGCAACAGAGATACCGGGGGGGGAGGGAGATACCGGGGGGGGGGGGGGGGGAGGCCAACAGAGATACCGGGGAGGGGGTACCGGGGGGGAGGGGGGGGAGGCCAACAGAGATACCGGGGGGGGGGGGGGGAGGGGGGGGGGGGGAGGCCAACAGAGATACCGGGAGGGGGGGAGGCCAACAGAGATACCGGGGGGGGGGGGGAGGGGGGGGGAGGCCAACAGAGATACCGGGAGGGGGGGGAGGCCAACAGAGATACCGGGGGGGGGGGAGGCCAACAGAGATACCGGGGGGGGGGGAGGCCAACAGAGATACCGGGGGGGGGGGAGGCCAACAGAGGGGGGGGGGAGGCCAACAGAGAACGGGGGGGGGGGGGGGGGAGGGGGGGGGAGGGCCAACAGAGATACGGAGGGGGGAAGGCCAACAGAGGGAGGGGGGGGAGGCAACAGAGATAGGGGGGGGGACACAGGGGAAGGCCAACAGAGATACCGGGAGGGGGGGGAGGCCAACAGAGATACCGGGGGGGGGGGGAGGCCAACAGAGATACCGGGGGGGGGGAGGGGGGGGGACAGAGATTAGGGGGGGGGGGGGGGGGGCTGCAGCACACACTGTGGGGGTGGTGGGGAGCTGCAGCCCTCCAGGCTGAGGAATAGGGAGGTTATCAGACTGTGCTGGGGCAGTTGGCAGTGAGGCATTGCTGTGATCTGGTGGTGAAATCCAGAGTAAAATTGTTCTGAGACACTGGGATTAATTGAATCAAAGTTTGGATTTGGAGTTGCAATTTGTTACATTTCAATAGTGAGTGCTCCTCAGTGTTTCATTGTGTGCAAAGTACTTTTGATATAGTCAAAGTGGCTACATCAATGCAAGTTTGTTCTTTTAAATCCTACTTGACATTCAGTGGATTACTGAATCAGTAGGATTTTCACAGTAACTTCATTGCAAGCCTACTTGTGACAATAAATAAACTTTAAACTATCATTGTTCTGATGTGACACTGAAATGGGCATGAGTGAACAGGGAATGTTGCTGTCAAGATGGGCACAATCAAGTGGTTTACTTTACCTGTCCCTAAACTCTTGCCTGTCATAGAACATAGAACATTACAGCACAGAACAGGCCCTTCGGCCTTCGATGTTGTGCCGACCAAAATAAAAAGCAATGCCCCTCCAAACTAAACCATTCCCTTCTCTTCCGTATACTTATCAATTAAGTCCTAGTAGTTTAGGTGGATGTTAGAGATCAGAAGGGGAAGATAAACAGCCAGTTGTCATGATACATGTTGGTATAAATGACGTGGATTTAAAAAAAAGGATGAGGTCCTAAAAGCAAAATATAAGGAACTAGGAAGCAAGTTGTAAAGTAGGATCTCGAAAGTACTTATTTCAGTATTACTAGCAGTGCCATATACTAGTCAGTAGAAATAGCAGGGTATACAGGATGAACATGTGGCTGAAAGGATGGTGTGAGGAGGGAGGGTTTCAAATTCCTGGGCATTGGAATCTGTTCTGGGGGAGGGTGGAACCTGTACAAACTGGATGGGTTATACCTGGGCAACATCAGGAGTGATCCTTGGTGGAGTATTTGTTTGAGTAGTTGAGGAAGGTTAAACTAATATGGCAGGGAATGGGAATATATAAAAATTCAGACCGAGGGAATCAAGAACAAGAGGAAAAGACAGAAAGGAAATTAAGAAAAATGATAATTCGAGGATAAGAATCATAGAATCCCTACAGTGCAGAAGGCGCCCATTTGGCCCATCGAGCCTGCACCTAGCAATCCCAGTAAGAAGTGTTAAAGTCAAACAGGTTTATTTGGTAGCAAACACCACTAGCTTTTGGAGTGCTGCTCATCAGGTGAGTGGGAATTCTGTTCACAAACAGGGCGTATAAAGACACAAATTCAATTTACAGAATAATGATTAAAATGCGAGTCTCTACAGGTAATCAAGTCTTAAAGGTATAGACAATGAGAGTGGAGAGAATGTTAAGTGTTAAAGAGATGTGTATTGTTTCCAGACAGGACAGTTAGTGAAATAATCCCACTCAGGCCCTACCCCACATATTTACCCTGCTAATCCCCCTGACACTAAGAGACAATTTAGCTCAACCAATCCACCTAACCCCAACAACTTTGGAATGTGGGAGAAAACCGGAGCACCCGGAGGAAACCCACGCAGATTACACACAGACGGTGATCTAAGCTGGGAATCAAATCCGAGTCCCTGATGAGGCTGCAGTGCTAGCCACTGTACAGCCTGATGCCCTGAGACTTAAAGTTTTGTACCTGAATGCTCTGAGTATTTGAAATAAAATGGATAAATTAGTTGCACTGATAACAGTGTGGTATGGTATAGTTGGGATTACCAAGACATGGTTTCAAGGTGAGCAAGGATGGAAACTAAACATTGGTTATTTGCTGTTCAGGAAGAACAGACAGAAAGGAAATGAGGCATGAATTGGCCACGATGGACTGGGAACCTGAAAGGGAAGAAAGTGGATAGGCAATGATAGGCATGCAAGGAATGAATAGGTAAACTCCAGAAGTTGTTTGTTCCTGTTTGGCACAAGTGGTAAGGGAATTTTGGTCAAACTGTGGCTTCCAAGAGAAATTAGAGATAGTATTAGATTCAAAACAGAAGCATCCAAAGCAAGAAAAAGCAATAGGCCTGAGGATTGGGAGGAGTTTAAAATTCAGCAAAGGAGGGCCAAGCGATGATGATGAAGGATAAAAAGAGTATGAAAGTAAGCTAGCAGGGAACATAAAAATTTATTGTAAAAGTTTCTGTTGGAATATAAAGAGAAAAAGATTAACAAAAACAATGTAGACTCCTACAGTCAACAGGGGAATTCATAATGGTGAGTAAAGAAATGGCTGAGGAACTAAATTTGCACTTTGCTTCTGTCTTCATGTACCAGAGGCTCTGAGTGAAACCATGTTTTAGTGAGAAGGAAATCAATATTAATAGAGAAATGGTTTTGGGGAAATTGGTGGGATTAAAGGTGGTAAATCTGCAGGGCCTGATAGTCTTAATGCTAGAGTAGTTAATGAAGGGTTCATAGAAATAATAGATTCATGGACTCTGGACTGCTATTCAGAAAGGGAGGCAGAGTGAAAATGGGGAACTATAGAGCAGTTAATCTAATGTCAGTAATGAGGAAGTTGCTAGAATCCATTATCAAGGATTTCAAAGCACAGGATTTGGAAGGCAATGGCATAATCAGGCAAACTCAGCATGGATTTATGAAAGGGAAATCATGCTTGACAAATCTACTGGAATCCTTTGAGGCTGTAACTTGTAGAGTTGATCATGGAGAACTAGTGGATGTGAGCAAAGAACGGTACAGCGCAGCCCTCCATGCCTGCACTGATCACGTTGTCCTATCTAAACTAACCACTTATATCCCTCTATTCCCTGGCTATTAATGCACCTATCCAGGTAAACCTTAAATGTTGCTAATATATCTGTCTCAACCACCTCATTTGGCAGTGTATTCCAGGCTACCATCTGTGTTTTAAAAAAAACTTATCCTGCACGTCTCCACTGAACCCTCCTTGAAGTGGGAATTCCACCCCATCCCTTGAACTTGTAGTTTACTGAGACTTTCAGAAGGCTTTTGACAAGATCTCACATTGAACTATGTAAAGTTAAAACACATGGGATTGCAGGTAGTGTCTCGAGATAGATAGAAAGCTAGTTAGCAGATAGGAAGCAATGTTGGAATAAATGGGTCTTTTTCCGACAGTGAATAGTGGGGAAACACAGGGATTTGTGCTTGAACGCCAACTGTTCATACTACGTACTCATGATTTGGAAGTGGGAAGTAAATGTATCTTCAAGTTTGCAAATTATATGAAATTGAGTGAGGGGGGGAGTTGTGAGGAGGATGCAGAGACACGACAGTGGGCATATGCATGGCAGAAGTAGTATAATGTTAAATATGAAATTATCCACTTTTGTAGCAAAAATAGGGCAGGTTATTATTTGGGTGTAAATTGAAAGCATTGGATTCTCAGCAAGACTTTGGTGTCTTTGAGTATCAGTTGCTGAAAGTAAGTGTAGAGGTGCAAGGAAAAGGATCTGGGGAAACTGAGAGGTCTGAAGGTGGATAAATCACTTGGACCAGATGAACTACACCCCAGGGTTCTAAAAGCATAGCTGAGGAAATTGTGAAGGCACTGTGGTAATCTTTCAGGAATTACTGGCGATAGGGAGGGTACTAGAGAACTGGAAAGTAGCTAATGTAACACTACTGTTTAAGAAGGAAGGGAGGAAGCAGACAGGAAATTATAGGCTGGTTAGCCTGACTTCAATCATTGGCAAGATTTTAGAGTCCATTATTAAAGATGAGATCGCAGAGTGCCTTGGAAGTGCATGATAAAATAGAACTGAATCAACACAGCTTCGTCAAGGGGAAGTCATATCTGACAAATCTGTTAGAGTTCTTTGAGGAGGTAACAAGAATTTGGATAAAGAAGAACCAGTGAATGTGATTTATTTAGATTTCCAGAAGGTTTTTGACAAGATGCTGCATAGGAGAATGTTAAATAAGGTTAGAGTCTGTGGTGTTAAGGGTAAGATCCTGGCACGGATAGAGGATTGGTTGACTGACAGAAGGCAGAGAGTGAGGATAAATTCTTTTTCAGGATGACAGCCGGTGACTAGTGGTGTGCCTCGGGTCAGTGCTGGGACCACAACTTTTTACAATATACATTAATGACTTGGAGAATGGAATTGAAGGCACTGTTGCTAAGTTTGCAGATGATACGAAGATATGTAGAAGGACAGGTAGTATTGAGGAAGGAGGGGGGCTGCAGAAGGACTTGGACAGGTTAGGGGAATGGACAAAGAAGTGGCAGATGGAGTATAATGTGGAAAAATGAGAGGTTATTCACTTTGGAAAGAGGAATGGAGGCACAGATTATTTTCTAAATGGGAAAATGTGTTTCTGATTTCTTAAGCAAAGGGACCTGGGAGTCCTTGTTCAAGATGCTCTTAAGGTTAAGTCAGCAGTTAGGAAGGCAAATGCAATGTTAGTATTCATGTTGAGAAGGTTAGAATACATGACCAGGGATTTATTTCTGAGGCTGTATAAAGCTCTGATCAAATCCCATTTGGAATATCATGAGCAGTTTTGGGCCCCGTATCTAAGGATGGATGTGCTGGCCTTGGAAAGGATCCAGAGGAGGTTCACAAGAATGATTCCTGGAATGAAGAGCTTATTGTGTGAGGAATAGTTGAGGACTCTGGATCTGTGCTAGTTGAAGTTTAGAAGAATAAAGGGATGGGGTGGCATCTTATTGAAACTTACAGGATACAGCGAGGTCTGGATAGAGTGGATGTGAAGATGATGTTTCCAATGATAGGAAAAACTAGAACTAGAGGGCACAACCTCAGACTAAAAGCACGATACTTTCAGAGAGAGATGAGGAATTTCTTCAGCTAGAGAGTGATGAATCAGTGGAACACTTTGTCGCAGAAGGCTGTAGAGGCCAGGTCATTGAGTGTCTAAGGCAGAGATAGATAGGTTCTTGATTAATAAGGGGATCAGGGGTTATGATTAAAAAAGCAGGAGAATGGGGATGAGAAAAATATCAGCCACGATTGAATGTTGGAGCAGACTCGATGGGCTGAGTAGCCTAATTCTGTTCCTATGTCTTTATGGTCTTATAGGTGCAGCAGACAGTAAAGAAGGCAAATGTATGTTGCCCTCCATAGAGAGAATTTAAGTATCGGGATAGACATGTTTTACTGCAATTGTATAGAGTGTTGGTGAGGCCACACCTGGAGTATTGTGTGCAGTTTTGCTATCTGTGTCTGAGGAGGATATCCTTGCTATAGAGGGAGTGCAGCGAAGAGTTACCAGGCTTTTCCTGGGATGACAGGAAATCATCATATGTCACATGAGGAGAGACTAAGTCGTTTAGGATTATATTCACTGGAATTTAGAAGAGTGAGAGGGAATCTCACAGAAACTTATAAAATTCTAACAGGGTATATTCTGAAAGAATATTCCCAATGGTGAGAGTCCAGAACTAGGTGCTGTAATTTTGAGGATAAAGGATAAATCCTTTGGAACTCAGGTGAGGAAAAATTGCTTCACCCAGAGTGTGGTGAATGTGTGGAATTGACTACAACAGAATGTAGTTGAAGCCAAAACATTGTCAGATTTCAAGAAAAAATTAAATATAGCTCTAGGGGCAAAGGGGATCATGGAATATGGGTTGGGAGTGGGGATCAGGATATTGAATTCAATTGTCATCAATGAACTTTTTGGAGAATTTAAGAATTGTTGGAAGATTACTACCATCTACTATCTCTGCTGCAACTTTCTTTATCATTCTAGGATGCAGTCTATCAGGTCTTAGTGGCCTTCAGCCCAATAGCTTAGAATTAGGAATAGTAGGCAAGAAAGGAAGGAAGGGTGCTATAGAGCCACCTTCAAAATGAAAGCTATTGGCAGTCATCTTACTCGCATACATGACATCCGTTATAACCTCTTGTTTTTAAATTGGTCAGTGCAACAGCAGTCTTTTAGTTTGATTTTTATTATTGTTGCTCTGACTCCCTATTAGAGCATTTTATCCAGGCCCTATTCCCGTATATTTGCCCTGCTAATCCCTCTAACCTACATCTTTTTGATTTATTATTGTCAGATGTATTGGTAGACAGTGAAAAGCATTGTTTCTTGCTCACTATACAAAGAAGCATACTATCATGAAAGGAAAGGAGAGAGTGTGGAATGTAGTGTTACAGTCATAGCATGGTTGTAGGGAAATATCAACTTAATGCCTGGTAGATCAGTTCAAAAGTTTGATGGCAGCAGGGAAGAAGCTGTTCTTGAGTCATTTGGTACGTGGTCTCAGACTTTATCATTTCTGTGATGGAAGAAAGTGGAAGAGAGAATGTTCAAGGTGCATGGGGTCCTTAATTACATTAGCTGCTTTGCTGAGACAGCGGGAAGTGTAGACAAGAGTCGGTGGATGGGAGACTGATTTGTATGATGAACTGGGCTACGTTCACAACCTTTGTAGTTTCTTGCGGTCTTGGACAGAGCAAGAGTCATACCAAGCTAGAGATATCTGAAAAGGATGCTTTCTATGGTGCATCTGTTTGATGAGAGTTATAGAGAATTTTATAAGTTTCTATGAGATTCCCTCTCTCTTCTAAATTTCTTTAGCCTCCTGAAAAAGTAGAGATGTTGGTGGGCTCCTGACGGGAGCTACTCATTCTAAATCAAAATTGAGCTAAAATAACATTGAAAGTTTCTGCTGCCAGGTTCACCGATGATCCATCTCCCTGGAAGTGCCTTTAGAAACATAGAAAATAGAAGCAAGATGAGACTATCTGGTCCTTCTTGCCTGCTGTGCTGTCCATTACTGACTCAGTTGAAGAATGAGTGACACTCCAAATGTTTGTGCTACCAAATGAACCTGTTGGGCTTTAACCTGGTGTTGTGAGACTCCTTATTGTTCCCACCCCAGTCCAACGCCAGCATCTACACATTATTCATTAATGAACCAGCTGAGATTTTTAAAACAATTAATGATGGTTTTACAGTTAACATTACTGACACTAACTTTCAATTCCAGATTTATTAATTTGACACCAGTGGGATTGAAACCTGGTGACCTCAGGGCATTAGTCTGGGCCTCTGAATTACTGGTCCAGTAATATTATCACTATGCCCACTACCACCTCCCCTCTTTCTCTCTCTCTCTGAGGCAGCTACTCTCAGTATCTCAGAAACCTGTAACTTCTCCTATGTAACACTGGAATATTAGCTCCCTGCTTCTGGTGAGTTTCTTTCACAGGATGTGGGTGTCGCTGGCTGGGGTAGCATTTATCACCCATCCTTAATTGCCCTTTGTGGGGCAGTGGTCAGCCATCTTGAGTTGCTGCAATCCGTGTAGGGTAGGCACACCCTGTGTGCTGTTAGGTGGGAAATTCCAGTATTTTGAACAGAGTTACTGTACAAGGAAGGGAATTTATCACATCTGGGTGTTGGGAATATGTTCCTCCTCCTCTTTCTTTTTTCAGTAGCAGCTGCTGGGCTAACTTTAGGCAAACCCCTGTGTTTACAAAGTTACACTTGTCTTTTCAGGGAATCTGGGTACTGAGGTTGAAGTGACCTCCTTGTATTTCACACTCCAGGCTTCCCATCGTGGAAATATGCATGAATTCTAATCCAGCTCTGTTGTATTTCATTTCCAACTGCAAAGGAGACCGGATTGCAGGGTTTGGATATGTCTGGTAAAGTGGGGAGAGTAATTCTGCTCGTAAGAGCCTGCTGCTTGTGCTACAGTGTGGGTATGTCTAGATCAATTTGAAGATTTCACCTTACAGAACTTGGTGTCAGTCAACTTGAAAGAGTCTTGAAGTTTAATCATGGTTGCTCAGGCCTCAGTCTTGCGATTGGCGGGGTATTTGGTTCCCTAGGAGAATGAGACCTTCCTGTGTGATTTATATTTTAAAATAATCCAAAAACCACGTGTGTAATTGGAATTTTCTTTCTGTTCGTTCAAAGCAAGTTCACAGCTGTATTGGAGGGGCACCAAGCTTCTAGGTGATTATATAACGCTGGCAATGACTATTTAACATTCTTCCTTAAGTATGACCAGATAGTGTAGGTTTTAATTAAGACAACTGTGAATCTTGGTGGAATGTATGTAACTATAATGTATATTTGACTAATTTTAAAACTCTATACATTCCTTGTTTCTCTCTCCTTCTGGAGTCAGAGTTTCATGGTCAGTAGCCACACTCTGCTATCTACCCAAATTGCCTTTCATTGGTGAGCTTTGCTGGTGATTGTTGAGATATTTGACCACTGTGCATATCACAGCAGATCAAATCCTGTCTTCGATTCTGGGGAGCATGTCAGTCTTGGAGAGGATGTACAAAATATTTCCTCTAGTGGTAGCAGAGATTGCTGATGCACTGGAGATGCTGCGTTGTTCTTGGAGGAGAAAACGTTAAAAGGTGATTTGAGATCTTTAAAGTTTTGAATGGTTTTGATTGAGTAATTAAGGAGGAAGTGCTTCTAATGGTAGGAAAATTGTTAGGGTACTCGGCGCAAGGCAGTGAGTGGAGATGAGTCAGTGTACTCAGTGCAGGGGAGCGAGGGGAGACAGGTTGGTGCACTCAGCGCAGGGGGGACGGGTTGGTGCAGGGCAGTGAGGGGAGGGCGGGTTGGGGCCCTTGGCGCCGGGGGGACGGGTGGCTGGGGCCCTCGGCGCCGGGGTGGGGGGAATGGGTGGTTGGGACCCTCGGCGCCGTTAACTCTCTCTGTGTCTGTCTAGGATGTTGTTAGGATGCCTTAATCATGGCTCCCTCTGCTGTCAAGGTCAGGGTTATTTTGTGTTATTCTAACATTCCTATGGATTGCAATAGGAGCAGAGAGAGAGTCTAGTTGTTTTCTCTAATCTTGTAGACTGAGGTTTGAGCAGGATTGCCTACGTTTTTTGGGTGGAGCGGTTAAAGATAACTCTGAACAGGATTACAGTGGCAAGTCTGACTGACTCTTGGTGTTTAACCAGAATGGTGTGTCTGGAGTTGTGATCTTTTCTGCTTTCCCGCTCTTCCCTCTCCACACCTAAGCTATGTTATACTATTGTTTTCCTGCTGTTTTAAACTTCAGCAGTGTGCTTCCCTTTTCTGTTGTCTTTCAACCTCTCCTCCGTGCTAAATAATTCTCCAAAAAGTGACTGTTACTTACCCCATGCTGCTGGGCATGGTCTTTAGATTGAAATGATTGAACCCTTTCATAGGCAGGCTTTTTTTGCTACGGAAAAGGCAGCAAATTGTGAATTGGTCAGCTAACAATCCAATTTGGTAATTAAGGCTCCAGGTAAAGTGTTTGTCCTGTGAGGTGTACTGGTGTTTGCTAATGAAGTGAATAGAGTGGTTTACAGTAGACCTTCGAATTTCTACTGAGTGGAGTAAGTGCTTGAAGAGGTGGGGTGAGATGTAATACGAGAGCAGGGATATATTTAGGTAATCTGTAGGTCCTAAGCAGCAAAGCTCATTAGTGACCAGCACTTTAACATATGCTTGGATGAACTTTTGTTGTCACTTTTTAAAAAAGGTGTTTGTGTTCCACTGCTTTGAACTCCAGTTAAATAAATTTTGAATCCTTTTTTTCAGACCAGCCCTTCAGAGATAGACTCTACAAAAACTCCCTGCAGCAGCTCCAAGACAAATGGTATCCATTCTGATGAAGACGAGCAAGATATTTTTGCGGGTAATGTTTAAATTCCAGTATTTGTTTCCAACTGTAAAATCTCTTCAATGTCCCAAGAGCATCCGATCCTGTGTGGACTCTGACATCTGACTGGTGCAGAGAAGACCTTTGGAATTGCTTTGCCTTTGACCTGAGCAGGGCCTGTGACTGATGTGTCTTTAATATTAGCTACCTCTCAAATTTGCAACCAAAATGGCGGTTTCCTGTTTTTGATTGCTGTCAGTCCTGATTGAGTGAATAGGCTCCATCCCTCCCGCTGCCTCTTACTAGTTTTGAGCGGCAACTTATTGCAGTTTATTTCCCTCATATTGATTTTCTGGTAGCAGTTCTGCAGGGCATATTTTTGATATGTAAATGCTGAGATTCTCCACTTGGATTATCCAGTCTCTGAACTGCTTTTGTAGCTACAGTGTTTGTGATTGGTCCAGTTAGGTTTCTGGCCAATGGTGGCCCTGAATTGTTGGTAGTTAGACTTTCTCGATAGAAATTGTCATTGCCTGGCATGACTGTTACTTATCCCATGTTGCTGCCTTTGAGCACAGTCTACTTCATTACCTGAAAACATAGCAATCAATGAATGACCTTCAGTTCTGACCTTGTGAAAGGGAGGTCATTGAAATAGTTGAAGATCGTTGGGTCTTGGGCAACACTATGGCACAGTATTAACTTTACTGCCTCAAGCACCAGGTTCAATTCTGGCCTTGAGTGATACTGTGGAGTTTGTATATTCTCCCCATGTTTGCATGGCTTTCTTCTGGATGCTCCAGTTTCCTCCCACAATCTAAAGATGTGCAGGTTAGGTAGATTGATCAAGCTAAAATAGTTCTTTAGTGTTTGATTTGATTTATTATTGTCACATATATTAACATAGTGAAAAGTATTGTTTCTTGCGCCCTGCAGACAAAGCATAGAGAAGGAAAGGAGAGAGTGCAGAATGTAGTGTTACATTCATAGCTAGAGTGTAGAGAAAGATCAACTTCGTGCAAGGTAAATCCATTCAAAAGTGTGACTTTTGTATCTTTTTCCTGATGGAAGAAGGTGGAAGAGAGAATGTCTGGGGTGCATGGGGTCCTTGATTATGCTGGCTGCTTTGCCGAGTGTAGACAGAGTTGATGGGAGACTGGTTTGTGTGATGGATGGGGATAGTGTAGTGGGATTCGTGGGCAAATACTTGGGGTTAGAGAAATGGGGCCTGGGTGGAATTACTGTCATTGCAGGTTTAGTGAGCTGATGGTCTCTTTCTGTACTATAGAGATTTTATGATTCTATAAAAGCCAAGATGATGAACCACCAGCCACTATATTGCCTCTTTTGGCGACAGTTGCATGGTGAGCAGCAGAGTATAAGGTTGAGAGATCTATGAAAACTATTGAAAGAGATTACCATTGTTCCAGTTCAGAAGCATCTCCGCTGTGAATAAAGGCAAGAAATATACAGAGGGGCAGATTCCGTTGGAATCTCAGAGCTGCACAGAGGGCTGTTCTATTAGGATTGAGTGTCCCAGTCGATAGCTGGAGATTAGGTATTTGATGCTTCAATTTGTGAAAGGTACGTATTCATCCGTGTAGGAAAATGTGGTGAGGGTGCTGTGTGTGATAGGAACATGTTACAATGAATGCTATCTCCTTTCAGAAGCTACAGTGGAGTTATCTCTAGACAGTCCTCAAAATGGCAATCGGTCCAAACCATCTGCTGCTGATCTGACAGTTACAGTTCCACCCAGTGCTGCTATACTACCCCAGACTAAAATATACCAAGAGGTAAGAATTTAATTTGGAGTCTTGTAAATGTTGTGAGCTCTAGGTCTTGGTGCAAGAGTTACACCTTAAACATCATCCTATTTCCCCACAGAGCTTTCTCCCACTGATTTGATTTATTATTGTCACACATTAATGTACAGTGAAAAGTATTGTTTCTTGTGCGCTATACAGACAAAACATGCTGTTCATTGAGAAGGAAACAAAACAGTGCAGAAAGTAGTGTTACAGTTATAGCTAGGGTGTAGAGAAAGATCAGCTTAATATGAGGTAAGTTCATCCAAAAGCAGCAGAGAAGAAGCTGTTCTTGAGTCGGTTGGTATGTGACCTCAGACTTTTGTATCTTTTTCCCGACGGAAAAAGGTGGAAGAGAGAATGTCCCAAGTGTGTGGGATCCTTAATTATTCTGACTGCTTTGCCAAGACTCATATCAGTGGATATGAGGCTGGTTTGCGTGAAGGATTTGGCTACATTCACGACCTTTTGTAGTTCCTTGTGGTCTTGGACAGAGCAAGAACCATACCAAGCTGTGATGCAACCGGAAAGAATGCTTTCCGTGGTGCATCTGTAAAAGAGTCGTAGCTGACGTGCCAAATTTCCTTAGTCTTCTCAGAAAGTAGAGGCGTTGATGGGCTTTCTTAACTATAGTGTCGGCATGGTGGGACCAGGACAGGTTGTTGGTGATCTAGATACCTAAAAACTTGAAGTTTCTGACCCTTTCTACTTCGTCTGCATCGATGTAGACAATGACATGTTCTCCACTACGCTTCCTGAAGTCAATGACAATCTCCTTCGTTTTGTTGACATTGAGGGAGAGATTATTGTTGCCGCACCAGTTCATCAGATTCTCTACTTCATTCCTGTACTTTTCTCACTATTGTTTGATATCTGACCCACTACAGCTATACAATCCTTTATAGATATCCTTGTTATAGATATAAATATTGCTGTTATAGAAATCCTTGGTTTTCTCTGCTGTAAGTGAACATTAATTTCACTTCAGTGAACAAATATAACCTGTTGCCCACCAGTGCAAGGCATTGCATCATTTTACAGTGATCTTGAGCTGTGACCTAGGTTCTGGTGGCATTAAAGTAGATAGACCAGTCCCCTGCACTATGGTGATAGCACAAAGTATTTCAGAACCTGTGCTAATCAGCATACTGTTGTTGGGCTGTTGTTTGCTGGAGTTTGCACATTGATGCTTTTGCCTATTGCGTTTTTATACTGGCACTAATAGATGTGTGGCTACACACACCTGAGCAGCTGATGCTACTTCCACTGGTTTATTGGATAGTGAGCAGTTGAAACTTTGTCCCTTCCTCATGGAGTGTTGGAACCAGCAGTGTTTTCTTTACCAGTAGTTAGTTTGGTATATAACAGTGTGTTAAATTGGAACTTTTGGATCTGTGTAGCTCAGCTTGCCACTGGCCAGTCCTTTGAAGCATCGCTATGTGGGGAGGCGATAGCCTAGTGGTATTATCGCAAGATTATTAGTGCAGAAACTCTGCTAATGTTCTGGGGACCTGGGTTCGAATCCCACCATGGCAGATGATGGAATTTGAATTCAATAAAGAAAATCTGGAATTAAGAATCTACCAATGACCACGAAACCATTGTCGATTGTCGGAAAAACCCATCTGGTCCACTAATGTCCTTCAGGGAAGAAAATCTACCTTCCTTACCCGGTCTGGCCTTCATGTGATTCCAGAGCCACGGCAATCTGGTTGACTCAACTGCCTTCCAAGGGCACTTAGAGATGGGCAATAAATGCTGGCCAGTTTGTGATGCCCCTGCCATCTCATTGTACTTTCCTGAGTTTAAATAGGTAGCTTGAAATGGTTTGATCTTCTGGAGTGGAATGTCTGGGATTCTGACTGTGACGCATTTGTTTCTTTCCTTCAGCTGGAGGAGGAAGAAATGGAAGAGGATGAGGATCAATTTGATATGAAAGTCACAGTTACTGAGCCAGAGAAAGTGGGTAAGTCACTGGCCCTGTTTCATGTCCAGGACTAACTTGTGTTCAGAGAGTGTGAAATGTATGTGGTCGGTGCTCAGCTTAAATATTTGAGGTCATGTGTCAGTAATGTAGGTTAATCAGCTCTAAATGCTGTGTTCTCTAATTCTAATGATGTCTAGGTGACTGGCAGCCGGTGGCAACTCTGTCTTTTCATCTGTGCACTTCCTGAGAATTGTTCTCACTACAAACAATCTTTCTTCATTGATTTCTAATCTCTGCTGCCCTCACTTTCTGTCCCATAGGGAGGCCAGTCCTTGTTCTGATGTGATCCATCCATGTCATGTACTGATGCATTGGTTTCGATTTCTCTTTCGTGTTTAGCTGGGAAGGAAAGAACCAGAACACTAAAAGTGAGAGAAATTTGTCCCTTTTCTAACATCCATTTCCAAATTGAATCATTTGCAGTCACTGCTGCCCTTTGTTCTGACATCATCCGAGGTCAGAAGTCTCCCTATAGTCACACCTCTGATTGGGAGCAGAGTGAAGAAGCCCACCCCACAGTAAGTTAACATCCTGTCCCTATACATTCAGTGCCTCACTAACCATCAGCCGATTTTTATTTTGAAAAGACAAGTGGAACCTTCTGTCTATAGGAGGAGCAAAGTCAATGCTACCAGAATCTGAAAATGCTCATGATGCACAAAAGAGAAATAGAAACCACAGCATTAATATATGACATGGATAGATAATATCAGAACAGAGGGCAACAGTGCTTGTTTAATCCCTCAACTTCTGTATCAAATTCTGGACTTGTTGATCCATCACTCCGAGATTACACTCCTGATCCAAAGGCCAGAACTCCCCACTGGAAGCTCACTTTGGAAAAGGTGATGTCAATGACAAAAACATTGTTCACTTTCTTTTCACCTGATTCTATTTCTCTTTCATGCATCATGAGCATTTCCAGATTCTGGCAACATTAATTTTGCTCTTCCTATAGATAGAAGGTTCCATCTGTCATCTTTTCAAAATAAAAATAGGGTGAATGTTAGTGAGACACTGAATGTATAGGGACAGGATATTGACTTACTGTGGGGTGGGCTTCTCCACTCTTTCTCAGTCAGAGGTGTGACTATAGGGAGGCTTTAATCCAGGCTCTTCCCAAGAATTGAAACATGGGGAAATACCTGGAAAAGAGTTGTTCTTCTCACACAGCTTAGCAGAGGACTAAGTGCAACATATGGCGAAGCTGGCTGTCCTTGGGATTCATCAAAATGATTCAGTACATGTCACTAATTTAGTCTTTCATAGCTCAGTAACTCTCTGCCTGGATATGTGTCAAACTGGTGCTTGTTGGGCAGGATTTTTACAGAATTTTAACAAATTAGCAATCTCCTTTTAAAGGCTGGCTGGGTTGAAAGATTGAACCTCTTGCTTGGGCAAGGTCATAATTTATTTTTGATGCTGTTAAGAATGGAGAGCAATGTGGCATTCAATGGATATGTCAAAAAAAAAATGCCAGCCCCTAATTTGAGTAAGATCTGAGAATGAGTGAGTGCACTTCCTGTATTTCAGTCCAAAGACCAACGTCTGTGTGCGTTTTTTGCCTTGTTGGCAATTAGTGGTTGCTCAGTACTAACTGCCTTGCATTGTATGTTTGCAGTTCATATACCAAACTGATGAGTGTAAACTATTTGCAGCAAATGAACTCTCCCTATGTGAGAGGAAGGATTATTTAACAATGTAATGATTTGAAGTCTCTGGGTTTACCATTCCCAGTCTGTGTCCTTAGTCTGATTCTGAAACTAGGAACCTTGTACCCTGATTAACATAAACCTAACTAGTCTTTTAGAGAAAACACCTACTTACTGTTTCACCATTTTTCTAATGGTAATCCTTTGTGATTCAATCATCCTCTTGTATTTTGAAGTATGGTGACTTAGTTCTTTTGACTCCCATAACCTTTGGACTATGTTCCTTAGTCCTCATTGTGAGTGTTTTGCTGAGGCATGGCCAGTTTTAAGCTGCTTCTAACCTCTGGAGCAGCATTGGTCAGATGGTGCTTTTTGATAGTGTGGTATGCTCCATCACCCTGATGCCTCCTTGACCTTTGCTAGCAGAATCAGGGGAAAGGAAAGTGAACGATGTGTTTGTCATTAACGTCTCCTTTTCCAAAGTGAGTTTGGCTCTTGCATCAGGAGTGTAATCTCGGAGTGATGGATCAACAAGTCTGGAATTTGGTATAGAAGTTGAGGGATTAAACAAGCACTGTTGTCCTCTGTTCTGATACTATTTATCCAAGTCATGTATTAATACTGTGCTTTCTATTTCTCTTTCGTGCATCATGAGCATTTTCAAATTCTTGTAGCATTGACTTTGCTCCTTCTATAGATAGAAGGTTCCACTTGTCTTTTCAAAATAAAAATCGGGTGATGGTTAATGAGGCACTGAATGTACAGGGACAGGATGTTGATTTACTGTGAGATGGACTTCCTCACTCTGTTCCCAATCAGAGGTGTGACTATAGGGAGGCTTCTGACCTCGGATGATGTCACAACAAAGGGCAGCAGTGTCTGCAAATGATTCAACTTGGAAATGGATGTTAGAAAGGGATAAATTTCTCCCAATTTTGGTGATCCTGTCTTTGCCTCCTCAGCTAAACATATAATGTAAGTGTACGTTAGTTATACCCTCTTCAAGAGGGCTGCTATCTCAATGTAGAGAACAGATGTTTGTCTCTGACCTATGGTTATGTTGCATTTGCTAATTCAGTCCAGATGCAGAGCTGAGAGTTTATCCATGGTGTCTCCACAGCTCTGGTGAAATTGCCTTGGTTAGAAGGTTTTGGTTTTGTTTGACAGGTTGCAGCTGTTCAGCCCAAACCTGTTTGAGATTCTTTCCTTACACTCAGCTACGATCAGTGAATTGGTATCAGGCTGCTGGACCCTACTGCTGCTAATCTGCAGAGCTGCTCCGCTGGCATTGTTATATATTTATGATATGATGTTTGGGGCAGCAGTAATTTACCTGGAATAATTGTATCTTTAATTTCACTAGGTGATGGGATGGCTGCATATATGGCTTATAAAGTCTCCACTTTGGTATGTATCAGCAATGTTTGGATAACTTTTTGTGGTATACCTGAATATGATTTGTAGTAAATTGTGTATCTATTCTGGTCTATTGAAGTAAAAGTTCTCTTTAAACATATTTAGGACACAAGGCTGAATGCATATTTTAAATGACATTCTGATGTATATGCATAAGTAGTCTGAATAAGTCAAAGATGAGAGAATGCTTGACTATCTGACTTTTTTTTAGGCAAGATGAAATTAGATATAACTCTTACAACTAAAGGGATCAAGGTTTATGGGGAGGGAAAGGTGGAATCAGGATATTGAATTTGATCAGCCACGATCAAAATGAATGATGGAGCAGATTTAAATGGCTGAGTGGTTGCTCCTGCTTCTAGTTTCTGTATTAAAGGTGTGGGTCATAAGACCGTAGGAGCAGAATTAACCACTCAGCCCATCAAATCTGTTCCCTCGTTCAATCATGGCTAATATTTTTCTCATCCCTATTCGCTTACTTTTTCCCCATAACCCCTGATCCCCTCTTTAATAAAGAACCTATCTATTTCTGTCTTAAAGACACTCAGTGACCTATCTTCCACAGCTTTCTGCAGCAAAGAGTTCCACAGATTTCCCACTCTCTGGCTGAAGAAATTCCTCCTCATATCTGTTCTAAAGAATCATCCCTTTAGCCTGAGCTTGTGCTCTCTGGTTCTAGTTTATTCTATTAGTGGAAACATCCTTTCTACATCCACTCTATTCAGGCCTCACAGTATCCTGTAAGTTTCAATAAGATTCTCCCTCATCCTTCTAAACTCCAACGAGTACAGACATAGAGTCCTCAACTGTTCCCCATATGACAAGCTCTTCATTCCAGGGATCACTCTTGTGAATCTCCTCTGGACCCTTTTCAAGGCCAGCACATCCTCCTTTGGATACAGGGTGCAAAACTGTTCACAGTAATTGAAATGGGGTCTGACCAGAGCCTTATAGAGCCTCAGAAATACATCCCTGCTTTTGTATTCTAGCCCCCTCAACATGATAATGGTGGTTCTTGGGTACCGAGTATGTACCATTGCAGAAGTTAATATTTTGTGTTTTACTTTGCAGACCACCTTATCAATGTTCAAAAGGAAGGATTTCAGTGTAAGGCGAAGATTTAGCGATTTTCTTGGATTGTACGACAGACTCTCAGAAAAGCATTCACAGAATGGGTTTATAGTCCCTCCACCACCTGAGAAGAGCTTAATAGGTATGACCGTAACTCGAGATTTAATTGGGGTTGAGTTTTATTTCCATCCTTGTCAAGTGTAGAGCACTAGATTCAGTATTTACTGAAATGGGTTTTAAGTGGCCTTAGAAGGAGGGAGGGATTGAAGAAGAATGATACTTTTAAGTTAAGGGAGTAATTATGTTATTTGAATCCTCCTCAGTATTTAACACACACACAAGACGTTGGAAGTTTTTTAAAGTGTAGTTGTTTTCCTTCATGCACCCACTGCATTCCAACATTCTTAAATACCTATTTCCAAGATTGATGCTAAGCCACAAGAATGATTGATGCAACTTTACTTCCCTCATGAGCAGAGTTGCGCTCTCTTCTTCTCCGCACCTCGCCCGACACACACACACACACACACACACCTGAGTGTACTATAGAAATGTCACTTACACAAGTCTTCTGGAAAAAAGAGAAATCGCAGGAAAGATTGTAAAGATGGTTCTAATTGGATGTAATGTCTTCCTACATGCTATAAATCTGTATTCTCTTAAAAACTTTAAGCAGCAAGAATTAGTCATAGTTATTTTTTAATGAAATCCAGTCTTTTGGATTGGAAATCTAACGCTTTCAAATTGGAATGTTATTTGTGGTAATAACCAAATGTAAAGGTATCTTTACATCACTTTATTAAAGCCCCTTTCCCTGACTAACAAAAGTCGCAGTGGTATCAATGTAACCAGCTAACAGAGCAGTTTATCCATCATCACTCTGCTTTTCCCAATACAAATTTCTAATCATGGATTTTCTTTGGGTCAGGTATGACCAAAGTGAAAGTTGGGAAGGAAGATTCTTCCTCTGCTGAGTTCCTCGAACGCAGGCGAGCTGCATTAGAAAGGTGAGTACTAAAGGGCATTGGTGGAAGTCAAAGAAGGTGCAGTATAGCTTCAACCTGCATTTATTGTTACTAAGGTTTTGATTGACAGGGAAGTCAGGTTATGGACAGTAGGCAGCAACATTGAGTTAAGGCCACAGTCAGGTGAACCGTGCTCTTATTGAATGGTGGAGCAGGTTTGAAGGGCTGAATCACCTACTCTTTCTTGTGATCCAATGATCTTTTCCTTAGAGCTCAGGGCAAATGACGTTGAGCCAGAAGGCTTGGTCAGAGATCTGGCTTTTAAGGGAGGGCTTGAAGATGGAGACAGCAAGTTGACATACAAAATAGGAATAGAGAGAGAGATACCATCAGCTCCTCAAGTCTACTCTGCCTAAGATCATGTTTTGTGTTCTACAGTCCTGTCTGTATCCCCACAACCTTGATCCTTGTTAAGCAAGGGAATCTTATCTACCTCCACTGCCTTCTGAGAGACAACGTTCCAAAATCGTGAAACTTTCAGAAATAAATTCTAATTTCTGCCCTCAAAAAGGGTAATCCCTAATTTTAAAACCATGGCCCTCAGTTCCGGACTCACTGGCCAGTGGAAGTATCCTTTTTTTATCTACCTTGTATAGACTGTTCAGGATCTTGTAGACTTCAATCAAATTACCAATCACTCTGCTTAACTCCATTGGAAACCAGCCTGTCTCTGCTCATTCCAGGTATCTCTCCAGTAAACCTTCTCTGAATTACCTCCCAATGCATGGTTCTAGAAGTAGAAGCATTGGGTTTGAGCAGTGAGCCTCTTGAGAATGAGTTTTGTTTGGGGGTGGTGAGGGTCCTAGGACTGGTGACGAGGGAGTTTTTTGGGTGAATGGGATTTGGTAGTTTGAGGTGATATTGGGAGGCTGCTCAAATGAGTGTTGGCATAGTTGAGCCTAGAAGTGAGGGATTGGAGGTCTCTGTCATGCAGCAGATGGCCAGGCTTGGTGTTGGAGATAGTTGCTGCAGGAATGGAAGTTGATGGTCTTGTTCAGGTGCCACCTGATTCAGCTGCTGGATTGAACTGTGCAAATGGCAGGAGCTTTCTACTGGACATACTGGACTAAAGTAGCTTTGTGCATAGAGGCATAGAAAGTAGGCATAGGCCATTCGGCCCTTCAAGTCTGCTGTGCTATTCCACCTGATCATGACTGATCCTCTATCTCAACACCACACTCTCTGTACCCCTTCGTGTCTTGAGTCTAGAATTCTGTCAATTTACTTGTTAAATATATTCAGTGACTTATGTTAAATACTTGTTAAATATATCCAGTAAGCCTATTTATGACTAATAAAAAAAACTCCCAGCCCATTCTAACGCCTGTGTCTGTGTTGCAGCACATAGTAAATAAGAAAGGATATGCTGGTATGGCCGTGCAAAACTCTTAAGGAGACTGCACTTACTTTTTTAAAAAAAAAAGGAACTGGTTTGAACAATCTTTAAATCTTAAAGTGAACACCATTGGTGGCTTTGGTACTTTCTGTAGAATAAGACTGTTAAAGAGTTAATCCTGAGTTCAACTCCAATACCACTCTGGTGCTGTGAGTGATGTTTGGCAAGAGTGCAATTTGTAAAAGGATTTGTTCCTTTTTTTTGCTGCTCAGCGGGGAATATTCTTTCTTTTACCTAACTGTGTTTCATCTCTTTGTTTCCGATTGGATTAGTTTGCTTTCCTTTGCAAAGCTTTTTGTAAACTTTCTTGGCTACTTGTTCAAAGCAGCAACAGCTCAGTCGCTGGCTGGTGCGCAGATTGGGAATGAGCTGCTTCTTTTCAGCTTCAGCCCTTTGAGAGAGCTCTGTGTCAGATCTTCTTGCTGCTCTTTAATTGGCTCTGGTTGATTGCAGTGCCAGCTTGATTCCTTACTCACCGTGTTTTGGATACTTGCGGTAATTGTGTTGATGATCCAGTAATGAAGGCTGAGGGGGAAGAGCAGAAAAGCTGTTAGGAATGGCATCAGTTATATACCTGTCTTGGGAGTGGAGTAAAGTTTCTGGCCATGGAATGATGTATGTTGGTGTAAGCTGGTCTAATGTCTAAAATTTGCCAAAGCAAATTGCTTTTGCCACGTTCAGCTGCTTTTGAATTTGTAAACAGTTGAGTTTGCATACTTTTACAACTCAGCTTGGTGTACAATTGAACACTGACTGAGGTAACTATACAGCTACTGCTCTCATTAAATCTTGCTGGTCTCCTCTTCCTCCTCCCCTCCTCCAAGCCACCTCAACAAGTCCTAACAGCTTTTTTAAACAAAAGTCAACTTAATTGCATTGTTCTAGTCATGAGTCCAGTCTGTGCTTGTCAGAATGGAATCTGTTTTGGGCAGTTATCACTTGCCTCTTCAAGCATGCCCTATCCAGGCTATAATTGATAGGGAGTTAGTGTTTATTCCTTGAAAAGAATGGTCATCACAAACTGCCTCCTTTATACATTCAGGGTATTCTTCACCACTCCATCTTGTACACAGGTTTTAATGGCTTACAAGCTATCATTGAATGCAATGGGCAGATTGGCTCAATGTCCATTACTGTTCTCATTGGGATTCTGCCATTCTTCCAAAAATATCTTTGTTTCTCTGCACTTAAGGAGTTCTCTAGTTAGTTCCTTTGCTTCTGCTAGTGTGGATGGAGCAGGGAGGAGAGAGGGAAAGGGAGTATCCAGTGTTGAGCAAATAGATAAAAGTGGCGGCAGTGAAATTTTTCCTTGCTTGCATAGGACTCTTGTATCAGCACGGTGCAGCATACAATCAGGAATGTAACTAGTGCGTTGGGGTTGAAGTATCAGGGTAAAGAAGTCTTATTTCAATTTTACAGGGTATTAATGAGGTCACTCCTGGAGTATTTGTGTGTAAAGAACCCCTTGAAGGAATGCAATGAAAGTTTGCTAGACTGGCTCCTGCACTGTAGAAATTATCTTTTGAGGAGAGATTGACTAGACTATTCCCTGGAGTTTAAAAGATGAAAAGTTCTCATTGAAACATATAAAATTCTTGATGCTGAGTGATGTCCCCCTAGTTGGGGAATCTGGAACAATAGGCCCCAGTCGCAGGAAAAGGGGGCAGCAGCCATTTCGGACTGAGATAAGAAATTTCTTCATTCAAACAGATGTGAACTTTTGGAATTCTCTACCAGAGAAGGCTGTCGATGATCGGTCTTTGATTTGTGATTTTTGACTATTTAAGGGGATAATGCAGGATGTTGTTGAAGTAGAAGGTCAGCCGTGGGCAGGGCAGGCTGGAAGGGTCAGATGGCTTGTTGTCAATGCTGATGCCTAGCTGGAGGTGTATCATTCCTGACCACTTCTGCATTTTGCGCAGTAGGTGGCACCTGATCCATAGTTTACTCAGGAGAATGAAGCTTTTCTTCAGCTGCTTTCTGCCTTGTGCACTGTTGACTTTTGAGGTTGACATTTAAAATTTGAGTGTTTCTGTGAGAGGATATTACAGACTGCTATCCACTATGCTCTGTTAGCCTCAGTTTTACAAATACTGGTGTGTCTACAATTAATTGCAAAGTCTGGAAAGCGTAATCAAGTGTGTATAGATGTCTGGTCACAGTCAGTTCTCAAAAGAATTATCTTCAGAGAGAACACTCAATCCTCTGGTTATTATTACAGATATCTGCAGAGAATCATCAAGCATCCTACACTTATACAGGACCCTGATGTCAGAGAATTCTTGGAAAAAGACGAGGTAAAGTCTTCAATTATGGAGGATTGGAGAGTAACTAACTTTGTTCCTCTTTTCAGAAGGTCAGAAGAGACAATCCAGAAAATTACAGACCTGTGAGCCTTACCCCAGTGGTGGGGCAAGTACTGGGGAAGATTCTTAGGGACAGGATGTACTTCTGGAAGACTTATTAGTGATAGGCAACATGGTTTTGTGAAGGGAAGATTGTGTCTCTGAATTCTTTGAGGAAGTGATCAGAAAAATTGACCAGGGCAGGGCAGCGGATATTGTATGCATGGACTTTTGTAAAGCCGCCTAGGTTCCTCGTGGCAGGCTGATACAGAAAGTGAAGATGTATGGGATCCAAGGTGAGTTGGCAAGATGGATGCAAAACCAACTTAAACATTGAAAGCAGAGAGAAGCAATGGAAGGATACTGTTCTAACTGGAGATCTATGACAGGCGGTGTTCCATAAGGATCAGTGCTGGGCCTCTGTTTGTCATAAAACATAGAACAATACAGCACAAACAGGCCCTTCGGCCCACGAGTTGCGCCGATCACATCTACCAATCCACAGACCTATCTATAACCCCCTATCCTATTCTTTTCCATATACTCATCCAGAAGCCTCTTAAAAGACCCCAGTGAGTTTGCCTCAACAACCTCTGACAGCAGTCGGTTCCATTCACTCACCACCCTCTGAGTGAAAAACCTACCCCTGACATCTCCTTTGTATTTGCTTCCCTGCACCTTAAATCTGTGTCCTCTCGTAGTGACCATTTCAGCTCGGGAAAATAGTCTCTGAGAGTCCACCCTATCTATTCCTCTCAACATTTTATAAACCTCTATCAGGTCGCCTCTCAACCTACGTCTCTCCAGTGAGAAGAGTCCCAGCTCCCTCAACCTATCTTCATAAGGCCTGCCTCCCAATCCAGGCAGCATCCTTGTAAATCTCCTCTGAACTCTCTCAATAGCCTCTACATCCTTCCTATAATGAGGCGACCAGAACTGCGCACAATACTCCAACTGGGGTCTGACAAGAGTCTTATAGAGCTGCATCATTACCTCCTGACTCCTAAACTCTATTCCTCGATTAATGAAGGCCAGTACACGGTATGCCTTCTTGACCACTTCCTCCACCTGCGAGGCTGATTTAAGAGTCATAGAACATAGAACAATACAGCACAGAACAGGCCCTTCGGCTTTCGATGTTGTGCCGACCAAAATAAAAAGCAATGCCCCTCCAAACTAAACCATTCCCTTCTCTTCCATATACTTATCAATTAACCTCTTAAACGCCACCAAACTTGGCGCATCTACAACAGCTGCAGGCAGGGCATTCCACTCCCTAATCACTCTTTGAGTAAAGAACCTACCTCTGATATCCGTCCTATAACTCATACCCCTTAATTTAAAGCTGTGTCCCCTCGTGCTAGCTTTCTCCATCCTAGGAAAAAGGCTATCACTGTCCACCCTATCCAAACCTCTAATCATCTTATATGCTTCAATAAGATCCCCCCTTAGCCGCCTCCTTTCTAACGAAAACAACCTCAAATCCTTCAACCTCTCTTCATAGGACCTGCCCTCCATACCAGGCAACATCCTAGTAAACCTCCTCTGTACCCTCTCCAATGCCTCCACATCTTCTTATAATGTGGCGACCAGAACTGCACACAATACTCCAAGTGCGGCCGCACTAGAGTTTTGTACAGCTGCAACATGATGCTGCGGCTCCTAAATTCAATCCCCCTACCAATAAAAGCTAAGACTCCATATGCCTTCTTAACAACTTTATCCACTTGACTGCCTACTTTCAGGGATCTATTGACACAAACACCAAGATCCTTCTGTTCCTCAACACTATTAAGAGCCCTACCATTAGCCCTATACTCTACACATTTATTGTTCATGCCAAAGTGCATTACCTCCTATGGACCCGGACCCCGAGATCCTTCTGCTCTACAACACAGCTAAGACTCCTACCCCTTATATTGTATTTCATCCCATTATTCCTGCCAAAATGGACCACTACACATTTATCTGCGTTGAAGTCCATCTGCCACTTCTCCGCCCAGTCTTGCATCCTGTCTATGTCCCACTGCAACTTTTGGCATCCCTCCAGACCATCCACAACACCACCGACCTTTGTTTCGTCGGCGAACTTGCTAAGCCATCCCTCCACTTCCTCATCCAGGTCATTTATGAAAATGACAAACAGCAGGGGTCCCAGAACAGATCCGTGGGGCACTCCACTGGTTACCGACCTCCATGCAGAACAAGACCCATCCACAACCACTCTCTGCCTTCTGCCGGCAAGCCAGTTCTGGATCCACGAGGCCAAAGTCCCTTGGATCCCATGCCCTCTCACCTTCTCCAGAAGCCTTGCATGTGGGACCTTATCAAATGCCTTACTAAAGTCCATTAATATATATAAACATATAAATGATTTGGAAGATAATATACATATAGCACATATACATATGTAATATACACATAAATGATTTGCAAGAAAATAAAGGTAGTCGGATTAGTAAATTTGCAGATGATACAAAAATTGGGGGCATATTGGAAAGTGAGGAGAATTATCAAAGGGTACAGCAGGATATAAATCAGCTGGAACCTAGGCCGAAAGATAACAGAATTTAACCCAGACAATGTGAGATGATGATTTGGAAGGTCTGCAGCAGAAGCAAAGTATATGGTAAAGCCCTTAGAAATATTAGCATACAGAGGGATCTAGGTGTGCAGATCTACAGTTCCCTAAAGAACAAAACAGCACAGGAAACAGGCCCTTTGGCCCAACGAGCCCGTGCCACCACCCCGATGTTCCCGCCTCTACCCATGATCCCTGTCTATGTTTATAGATCTATGGATTAAAAACCAAATTTGAGACAAATTAGGGAGAATTTATTTTGCCAATTAGCCTAAGAGCACATCTTTGGGATGTGGGAGGAAACTGGAGCACCTGGAGAAAACCCACACAAGCACGGGGAGAATGCGCAAACTCCTACAGACACAGGCCCAAATCCATATATCTGCACAGCACAGCGATAGTCACTGAGCTGTCGTGTTGCCCATCAAATGGTCCAGGTCAAGCGTACACTAACGACGTGAAGCACTAGGATACTCTCGAAAAATCCAAGAGCAGCCCTCTCACGACCCATCGCGTGTATGCCCCTTGTTAGACAACAAGGTGGACCAAAGCACCTGTAGGATAAAAACAAGTACATCAATATCATCATCTATTTACACACTTCCCAGGGACTCCCAAGGCTCATGATCCCTATTTTAAATCAGTTTTCTATGCCCCTCCATTCCCATTCTGTTCATGTGCCCATCTAAGTATTTCTCAAATAACTCCAGAGTGCCTGCCTCTACCACTTTACTTGGCAGCACATTCCATACCTCCACCACCATCTGTGAAAAACTCCCTCTATAATTTATGCCTTACCCCCGTCACCCTAAGCCCGTGACCCCTCGTGCTATTCGAGTCCATCCTAGGAAAAAACTTAACCCTGTTTACTCTATCTATACCCCTCAATCTTGTACGCCTCTATTAGATCTCCTCTAAGTCAGTGTCTTTCTAAGGAAAACAGTCCCAATTTACCTAACCTCTCCTCGTAACTCGGACCTTCCATACCAGGCAGCATCCTGGTTAACCTCCTCTGCAAGTTGCGGAGGAACTTCTGAGGATAGTGAATCTCTAGAATTCTCCACCCATTGAAGTGGTGGAGGCTACCTTGTTGAATATGTTTAAGTCATAGATTACTGATAGACAAGAAAATTAAGTGTTATGGGGAGGAGGCAGGTAAGTGGAAGTGGTCCACTTCAAATCAGCCATGATCTTATTGAAATGGTGGGGCAGGCTCGAGGGGCTAGACGGCCTAGTTTTGCTCCTATTTCTTATGTTCTTTTATGTAAAAACTAATGTTGTTCCGAGATGACGTCACGGTGGCAACTCAGGTGGGCAAAGTGGTCAAGGTGGTGTAAGGCACGCTGGCCTTCATCAGTCAGGATGTTGAGTACAGGAAAATCATGTTGCAGCTGTAAGAGACTTTGATTGGGCTGCATTTGGAGTATTGTGTACAATTCTGGTCGCTACACTACCGGAAGGATGTTGATGCATTGGAAAAGGTGCAGAAGAGATTTATCAGGGTGTTGCATGGTTTGGAGGAAATAAACTATGAGAAACGGTTAAACAAACTTGGACTATTTTCATCGGAGGATGAAGGGGGACTTGTTAGTTGTTTACAAAATTATGATAGGTTTGGATAGAGTGGATAGCCAGGATCAAGGCGTCAGTTACGCTAGGGCATAGAAAGTTTAAAACAGGTGTAAGGGACAAGTTTTTCAGAGGGTGGTGAATGCCTGGAACATACTGCCAGAGGTGGTGGTGGAAGCAGATTCTATAACAATGTTCAAGAGGCACCTGGATAGATACATGAATAGGCAGGGAATAGAAGGATATGGACCACATAGAAGCAAGAAAATATTAGATTAAAGAGGCATCTGTGTTGGCACAGATTTGTGGGACTGAAGGACCTGTGCTGTATTGTTTGTATCGGGAGAGAGAGAGTTTGCTTCCTATTGCTAGAGCCCCACCCCTTCCTCAGGACAGTGTCCGCTGTTTAATTTTTGACTCTTTGGCCTTTTTCTCCTCTCACCAATTCAGTTCTCTCTTTTAATTGCCAACTTGTCAGTTTGTATCTTCATTTGTTTGTCCCATTGTCATTCTCGTTATCTCTTGAATCTAACCAGTTCCTGCTTCATTGATGGTTTGCTGTGATCCATCCCGTTAACTTCCCCTCAATTTGGAATATTATTTCCCCTTCCTTTTCCAGTATAACCCTTGTCAGATTTCTGTCCACCTATTACTTGCCTTTCTGCCTATAAATATAACCAATCTTCTGTAGCATGTCTTTGCCCATTAGTGAAGAGCCAGGGGTATTAAACCTCTATCTCCAGTCTAATCTCCTTTGCTTCCTCCATTTTTTTTGCCACCATGTATTTGTATAGTTTATGCATGCTGATGTCCTTGTGTTTGCATGCAGAGCTAATGTACAATGGCGATTGCCCAAGTTTTATAGAAATGTTTAAAATTGAATTCCAAGAGATGTCCTAATCCATTAAACCTGGTGTTAAGTAAGCTACTTGCAGAAGTGAACCAAACTGGGTCAAAGCTGATACCTGATTCTTTTGTAAAGAAGTCTGGTCACCATTAATTGTGCTTTTCTGAAGCTTGGATTACCCCAGTTCCATCAAACCTGACTTGTTCTTTACTTGTCATTACTGAATCAGCTTCCTTGGGCAGTTGGGAGTTTGATATTTAGCCTGCACTGTGGTGTGGACCTAACACACACGTAGCAGTCTCACTGCCTGTTAACATGTCCATTGTTCTCATTGGGTGGTACAGTGGTTACCACTGCTGTCTCGCAGCTCCAGGGTCCTGGGGTCAATTCTAGGTGACTGCCTGTGTGTAGTTTTCATGTTCTCCCTGTGTCTGTGTGGGTTTCTTCTCGGTGTTCCAGTTTCCTCGCACACTCCAAAGATTTGTAGGATAGGTAGATTTGCCCCTTAGTATCCCAAGATGGACTAGCTTGGTCAGTGTGAGGGCTTATGAGGATAGAGTGCAGTAGTGGGTCTGGGTAAGGTAGTCTGTACGAGAGTTGATGTTGCTTCGATGGGCTGAATGACCTCTTCTGCACTGCAGGGATTTTATGATTGGCTATGTTTGATTTGGTGATTGGTGGCCCTGTATTTTATTGCACTTTATAAAGCATCAAGGATAAAAATTTGATCTAACATCGTTCATGTGTGGCAACAGTTAACTTTTTATGATTAGAAAGCTACTGAAAACTGTCTCCATCTAGCTGGTATCTGTGGGTGGAAAATATTAAAGTGGTTTTTGGTGAGCAGTGTTGTGTATAACATTGACATTTCAATCTGATTTACAGTTGCCACGAGCAGTAAACACTCAGGCTCTGAGCGGTGCTGGTCTTCTTCGGATGGTGAACAAGGCTGCTGATGCAGTCAGCAAGATGACCATTAAGATGAACGAATCAGATATAGTAAGTATTTTGTGGTTGCTGTGCAGTGAGCAACAGGCTTCACTTGCTGTTTAATGTTGCGTGTGAGAGTGTGAGCAGTATAATCCAGTCTCTAATGAGCTGAAGCATGACTTGAGTTTACAGAAAATGTTAAATAACGGTCAGATCAAAAGCTGCAGGTAATAGTTGTACTAATGACGGCCGTCTGAGAGCCTGCGGTCCTATATTATGTTTTCCATTTCCAGTCATGGGAATGAAAATGGAAAGCAGGGGCAGAGGACCTGGCTGCATAGACAACTGAATCTATAACTCAAGAAGAGGAAATCCTCCAGGTTCTGCTTCCGATCGCCACACACAACCTGACCCTTAATGTGAGAATGGTGGAGGGATCCTTCTGTCAGCAGTCACTCTCTGGGGCCTGAGATCCTCCACAATCTGCTAGTTACTGATTTGCATATGAACAAGGAGCAGGAACAGGCCATTCAGCCCTTCTGAGCCTGTTCTGCCATTTAAAAAGATCATGTCTGATCTAATATTCTCCCAACTGCCCTTCTCCCCCGCCTCAAAACCCTGTCACCCACTTACTTTGAAAGAATATATTCACCTCTGCCTTAAAAATATTCTTTGACTCTGCATCCACCACCACGCCCCCACCCACCAACCCACCTCGGGAGAATTCCAAAGACACTCAACCCTCAAATTTTGCCTCATCTCCGTTTTAAATGGGCAACCCCTTATTAAACAGTGACTCCTAGTTCTAGATTCTCCCACAAAGGAAAGCATCCTTTCCAAATTTACGCTGTCTATAACCCTCAGGATCTTGTGTCTTTGACTTGGAAACAAATGCCTGTTCCTTTATTTGGTTCTAAAAACTGCAAAGTCATCTGTGAACGCGATACATAAGGGAGTTGCAGTTATGTGTCTCAGAATTGTTACGATGCAGAGGGAGGTTACTTGGTCTATGCCTTCACCAGCTCTCCAAACATGCAATATGGTTCAGTGCCATTCCCCTGCCTTTTCTCTGTATCCCTGAACACTATTTCTAATCAAATCATTAGTGAATCTACCTCCACCGGACTTCCAAGCACTGCATTGCGGACCCAAACCACATTCATGTCTCTCGTTCTTGATCCTTTTGATGAGCAGGGGCAGTTTCTCCATAGTCTGTCTGGGCTGTTTGGGTTTTTATGTATTTCCTTAGCCTTTCAATGACAGATTGAGAAACCTTGCATGTGGAATGAATCTGCTCCATTTCTCCGTCCCTTTGCACTGTGATATTTGTCTGTTCTCTCTCCAGTGGTTTGAAGAGAAGTTTCAGGAGATTGAGAATGAAGACCAGCAGTTACGCAAACTCCATGCTGTTGTTGAAACACTGGTCAATCACAGAAAAGGTAAAGTGAGAGAGTTTGAACAAAGGATTGGCACAAACTTGACTCTGAACAAAACGATGTCATAATCTGGCAAGCTAATTGATAGGGAAAATGTACTCAGCAAACTTCAATAAAAGGGATGGATAAAGTAGACATAGAGAAGATGCTTACTCTTGTAGGACATTCGATTGAGAGATCATAGTCTTAGGATAAGGAATAGCAAATTTAAAACAGTTGAGGATGAACTACTTCTCCCAAAGGGTTGTGAATCTGTGGAATTTGCTACCCCAAAGTACAGTGGATGCTGGGACAGAGTAAATTTAAGGAGAAATTAGACTTTTAATTGGTAATGGATTGAAGGGTTATGGGGAGAAGATAGGAAAATGGGGATGAGGAGCACATCAACTTGATTGAATGGCGGAGTAAACTCGATGGGCTGAACGGCCTAATTCTGCTCCTATATTTTATGAACTTATAATCCTAGTTATGAGCAGACGGCTTCACATTTCCCCTGGGTGAACATGTGGAAGAATATTTGTATGGTTCAGAATGACAAAACTTCATCTGTTTTGGCCCCATTTTAAGGCCCCAATAGTTGAGCTTAGCTAGGTGAATAGCTTATGCCTTGCGAACTGTGTACTGTATTGTTTTGGTGGGTTAGTTGGGTGGGGTTAATTCCACATTTCTGCTCGTGTTGGATGTGACCAGTGGTGCATTTGAAGATTACCTGAGGTTGTTGGGACAGTTGGTTAATCCCATCAGGCGGTTAATCCCATCAGGCAGTTAATCAGAAACTCCAGATGTGCTGATGCCAACATATCTTGAGTGGAATGTTCACTTCAGTTTGCAATGTGTAGGTTGTGATTATGCCTGAGCACTGGAGCCTAAAGGAGAACTGGAAGAACATGCTTATCAGGATCCAGGTTTAGGGTGATTCCTCCCTAGTTCAATATGATCAAGTACAACTTGTTTATCAGCTCGAGTTCAGGATGTTACAATGCCTGGAGCTTTGAAAGTAAAACATACCATGCGAATCATATTGAAACTTTTTTAGAACTAAGTGCACAGAGATACTTGAACAATAAATATAAGTTCTGTTTTAATAATTAACCTACTCATGTTGGCACTCAGCTGATTGCAGAGTGGAATAAGTATTCTAGCGCAGTAGATGACTGGATTTGGCAGTTTGACTTTTCAATCTGAAGGAGTCATACAGACTCGATGCTAACTCTCTTTCTTTCTCTGTCCACCAATTCTGTCACACCTGCTGAGTCTTTCCAGCGTTTTTTGTTTTTATTTCTGAAGCACCTACAGTATTTTGCTTTTATTATTTGCCCTGCGACTGTTTGAGACAGTATAGACTTTATTCCCTCCGTCCCAACCTGTCCATCCGTGAAACCACAGGCAGTACCCTGCTGAGTTACCCAGGGGGGTATAACACTGATCAGTGTCCAATAGATGGTGTCAATACCATACAGAATATTACAGCTCTGTCACTCAGTCAGTCGTGGGGGAATGAATTCTGACCTGTGTATAGACAGAATGAATCGAGATGTACAATCTCAAACCACAGCAATCCAGTAACTGTTAGTAATCTCACATCTGACCTTTACTGAAGCTTTCTGCTAGACTTCTCACTGTCAGTGCTAGGCCATGCAAAAAGAAACTCGAGATTTAAAAATAAATGCTGGATGTGAGCTATGTAAAATGGAAAGTTTCCTATTCCATCAGCACAAAGATTCTTCTACATGAGACTAGAAGAAATTGCCTTGTTGCCAGGGGAAGAAAATGTGAGTGTGAATAAGGAACTTGGATTTTTTTGGATTGTTCTACAAATCACTTTGTAAATAGAAGTGAGTTAAAGTTTTAAAAGTTTATATATTGGTATCACACAGGCTCACATTAACACAGCAATGAAGTTACTGTGAAAATCCCTAGCTGCCACACTCCAGCACCTGTTTGAGTACACTGAGGAAGAATTTAACATTGCCAATTCACCTTATCCTGCACATTGTTTGGACTGTGATTGAGTTTTTCAAGGAAGTGATGAAGATTGATGAGGATGGGGCAGTTGATGTTGTCTATATGGACTTCAGTAAGGTCTTTGACAAGGTCCCTCATGGCAAACCAGTGCAGAAGGTGAAGTTGCACGGGATCAGAGGTGAGCTGACAAGGTGGATACAAAACTGGCTCGGCCAAAGAAAACAGAGGGTAGCAATGGAAGGGTGCGTTTCTTAATGGAGGGCTGTGACAAGTAGCGTCCCTCAGAGATCAGTGCTGGGACCTTTCTTTGTAATATAAATGATTTGGAGGAAAATGGTAACTGGATTGATTAAGTTTGCTGACAACACAAAATTTGGTGGATTTGCAGATAGCGATGAAGACCATCGGAGGATACAGCAGGGTATAGATCAGTTGGAGACTTGGTTGGAGAGGTAGCAGATAGAGTACAATCCGGGCTAATGAGATTGGAGAGGCACTGAATAAATATTTCTCTTCGGTATTCACGCAGGGTGATGTAAATGTAGTTATGGAGAACACTGAGGTACAGGGTTGCAAACTGGAAAGTATTGAAGTAGATAGGGAGGATGTGCTAGATATTCTCGAGGGTTTGAAGTTGGATAAGTCCCCTGGGCCGGACGGGATTTACCCTAGGATTCTCTGGGAGGCAAAGAGAGGCGATTGCAGAGCCTCTGGCTCTGATCTTCAGGTCGTCGTTGGTTATGGGTGTGGTTCCAGAGGACTGGAGGATAGCGAATGTGGTCCCATTGTTCAAGAAGGGGAAGAGAGACCTTCCAGGGAATTATAGGCCAGTGAGTCTTACTTCTGTTGTGGGCAAAGTATTGGAGAGAATTATTAGGGATAGGATTTATAGTTATTTAGAGAGAAATGAATTGATTGGGGATAGTCAGCATGGTTTTGTGAAGGGTAGGTCGTGCCTTACTAACCTCATTGAGTTTTTTGAAAGTGACTAAAGAGGTGGATGGGGGTAAGGCGGTTGATGTGGTATATATGGACTTTAGTAAGGCGTTTGATAAGGTGGCCCATGGAAGACTTCTGCAGAAAATGCAGATGTATGGGATAGAGGGTGATTTAGCTAATTGGGTTAGGAATTGGCTAGCAGATAGAAGACAGAGGGTGGTGGTTGATGGGAGATATTCATCTTGGAGTTCGGTGACAAGTGGTGTACCTCAGGGGTCTGTTTTGGGGCCCCTGCTGTTTGTAATTTTTATAAATGATCTGGATGAGGGTATTGAAGGATGGATTAGTAAATTTGCGGATGACACCAAAGTCGGTGAGTGGTAGATAGTGAAGAGGGGTGTTATAGTTTGCAGAGAGACTTGGACAAGTTGCAGAGCTGGGCCGAGAGGTGGCAAATGGAGTTTAATGTGGAAAAGTGTGAGGTAATGCACTTTGGCAGGAATAATAAATGTGTAGAGTATAGGGCTAATGGTAGGATTCTTAATAGTGTTGATGAACAGAGGGATCTTGATGTATTTGTGCATAGATCCCTGAAAGTAGGCAGTCAAGTCGATAAGGTTGTTAAGAAGGCATATGGAGTCTTAGCTTTTATTGGTAGGGGGATTGAATTTCGGAGCCGCAACGTCATGTTGCAACTGTACAAAACTCTAGTGCGGCCGCACTTGGAGTATTGTGTGCAGTTCTGGTCCCCACATTATAAGAAAGATGTGGAGGCATTGGAGAGGGTACAGAGGAGGTTTACCAGGATGTTGCCTGGTATGGAGGGCAGGTCTTATGAAGAGAGGCTGAGGGATTTGAGGTTGTTTTCGTTAGAAAGGAGGAGGCTAAGAGGGGACCTTATCGAAACATATAAGATGATTAGAGGTTTAGATAGGGTGGACAGTGATAGCCTTTTTCCTAGGATGGAGAAAGCTAGCACGAGGGGACACAGCTTTAAATTAAGGGGTGATAGTTATAGGACGGATATCAGAGGTAGGTTCTTTACACAAAGGGTGGTTCGGGAGTGGAATGCCCTGCCTGCAGCAGTTGTAGATGCGCCAAGTTTGGTGGCGCTTAAGAGGTTAGTTGATAAGTATATGGAAGAGAAGGGAATGGTTTAGTTTGGAGGGGCATTGCTTTTTATATTGGTCGGTGCAACATCGAAGGCCGAAGGGCCTGTTCTGTGCTGTAATGTTCTATGTTCTATTAATGTGAGGTAATGCATTTTGGAAGGTCTAATACAGATAGGAAAATACAGTAAATGGCAGAATCTTTAAGAGTATTGATAGGCAAAGAGATCTGGGTGTACAGGTACACAGGTCCTTGAAAGTGGCAATGTCGGTGAGGAAGGTAGTCAAGAAGGCACACAGCGTGCTTGTCTTGATTGGTCAGATACTGAGTTTAAAAATTAGCAAGTCATGTTGCAGCTTTGTAGAATCTTAGTTAGGCTGCGCATGGAATATAGTGTTCAATTCTGGCTGCCGGACTACCAAAAGGATGTGGAGGCTTTGGAGAGCGTACAGAAAAGATTTACCAGGATATTGCTTGGTATGGAAGGCATTAGCTATGAGAAGATGTTGGAGAAACTTGGTTTGCTCTCGCTGGAGCAACAGAGGTTGAGGGGAGACCTGATAGAAGTCTACAAGATTGAGGGGAACAGACAGAGTGGATAGTCAGAAACTTTTTCTCAGGGTGGAAGAGTCAGTTACTAGGGGGCACAGGCTTAAGGTGTGATGGGTAAGTTTTAAAGGAGACGTACAAGGCAGATTTTTTAGAGTGTGAAGGATGCCTGGAACTTGTTGCTGAGGGATGTAGTGAAAGCAGGTGGAGAAGTGACTTTTATAGGGCACCTTGACAATAGCACGGATATAGTCCCGGAAAGGTAGGGAGTTTTAGTTCAGTCGGGCAGCAGAGTAGGTGCAGGTTAGAGGGCTGAAGGGCCTGTTCTTGTGCTGAAATTTTCTTTGTTTTAAAACTGGAGCGACTGAAGGAAACTCATGCAGACGTGCAGAGAATGTACAGATTCTACAAGCAGTGTCCCAAGCTGGGAATCGAACCTGAGGCCCTGGTGCTGAGAGGCAGCAGTTCTAACTGCTGTGCTCTGTAAACTTTAATACTGTAATTGAGAGATGGCGGGGGCCACAGATATTAAGTCCCTACTCGATGAACATTTAAAGAGTCATCAGTTTCCCCTTCCCCGCTCCATTTTGTGCTGTCACTAAGTGTTGTAAACTAACCTGTGCTTAGTCAGTGTTCTGTTTTGCTTGTTAGAGCTAGCGATGAACACGGCTGTCTTTGCAAAGAGTGCTGCCATGCTGGGGAGTTCAGAGGACCACACAGCTTTATCCCGAGCACTGTCACAGCTTGCAGAGGTCGAGGAGAAGATTGAGCAGCTTTACCACAATCAAGCCAACAACGACTTCTTCCTGTTTGCCGAGTTGCTGAGTGACTATATCCGCCTGATCTCTGCAGTGAGGGTATCAGGAGATGCTAATTGTGCCACTTTAATATTCAGCAAGCCAGATCTCTGCTAGCCAGCTCATTACTCAGTGGCTTTTCATGTTGGGATGTTTTGTTGACATAAGCTGCTTCATTAGTCAAAAAATTAATAATCTGCTGAACTTTTTCTCACTCTTTCTCACTTTTTCTCTGAAAGATCTTTTGCTGGTAGGGGAGATTACCGATCTATTTATTGCAGGAATAATGTGGGGTCTCCTTATCGTTGGGGGATGGGGAAACACAGCAGTAAAATACATGTCTCCTTTTTTATCTTTCCCTCATCCCATTATATCCTCTGGGAGAAAAGAAATGACTCCACAATTCCATATGCTTTGGTAGTTTGCTGAAAGTTCTACCTGGAACCTGCCTGTGCTGAGGGAGGCTGCCTGCATGGGGGACGTTGGTGAATAAAGGGTAATTGTAACTGGCCCCTGAACATTTCACTATTCAACGTCACTGAGTGATGAGAATAAGGAACCCGGGACCTGTCCAGTGAAATAAATTTGTTATGGTCCTGAAAGTGATGCTGGAACTTCCTGCTTTGCTCAGTCCTGCTCTTCACTTGCTTTGCTAATTGAAGCAGTTAAGTAATTTGGTATGTGTTTTCAATGTGGATGCTGAGTGCTGTGGTGTGACTGTCCTGGTGCAGGGAGTGTTTGACCAGCGGATGAAAGCATGGCAGCGATGGCAAGATGCTCAGACCACACTACAGAAAAAGCGAGAGAACGAAGCTCGACTCATTTGGGCCAATAAACCCGACAAACTACAACAAGCCAAAGATGAGATAACAGAGGTATGGAACATACAGGGTGGGAGGAGGCATCTGCATGGTTGTTCTGTATTACTGACTCGTACGCAAGCATCATTTTCCTGGTTAGCCATCTGCCTGCTACTACTTACTTATAACCTGTCAATGTGTGGGTAAAGTTATTACATCTCTCAGGCATCTGTCAATAAAACTTGCATTTGTTACTGACTGAGAACAGACCAGAGTCTTGAGAGTACCATTGGCCTCAGTAATACTTGGTCAGTATATAATGGATTATTTCCAATCTGTAAATATCCACATGTCACTTCTAGCCAAAAGATGGATTTTGCATTGTTTGAGTCCAATGTTTAGCTTCCGCTGTGGGCAGCATGCTACAGGGAGCAGAAAGAATCATAGAAACCCTACAGTACAGAAAGAGGCCGTTTGGCCCATCAAGTCGGCACCAGCCACAATCCCACCCTGACCCTACCCCCATATCCCTACATATTTTACCCACTAATCCCTCTAACCTACACATCTCAGGACACTAAGGAGCAATTTTAACATGGCCAGTCAACCTAACCCGCACACCTTTGGACTGTGGGAGGAAATCGGAGCAGTTGGAGTAAATCCATGCAGACACGAGAGGAATGTGCAAACTCCACACAGACGGTGACCTGAGCTGGGAATTGGACCCAGGTCCCTGGAGCTGTGAGGCAGCAGTGCTGACTGCTGTGCCACCATGCTGCACAGATTCCATGATTCACCTGTACTGAGTGAGCTAATTACAGCTGGCATGCTGTTAAAATTGGTGCCTGTAGATTAAAGAGCGAAACCCCAGGCAGCCTGCTGCAATGTGATGGGTTCAGTGTCTGAGTGAGAGATCCGGTTGGCTTGTGACAACTCCCATAGTTTAATAACCTGCTGGTGCCTGCTGTGCAGTTCCTCTCGAGTGGTGAGTGATTGGGCGCGTAAGCAGCGGGCAAGTCGCATCTGTAGAGCAGGAGGAGTTTGTCTTCAAGGTAGCTGTTCACCATCCCAATTTGGAAATAGTCCTGGAATTCCCTCTCTAATGCATTGTGTTAACCCCAGCATGTGGAAGGCAACTCACCACCACCATCTCGAGGGCAACTAAGGAAGGGCAATAAATGCGGGCCTAGACAGTGAGGCCCATATCCCACAAATGAATTTTAATGAATGAGCAAGCGTAGAAGACTGGTTGCAGCAGAACCATACCGTTGTGAAAGAGAGAGTAACAGCCTCCCCTTGATCTAAAGCTCTGCATTCCCCATACCCTACCATCGTCCCTCTGTTTATCAGTTTACATTGGCAGGCAATTGAGAGTGGAGCAGTGCCTCTATCTTTAAGATTCTTGGTCTTGTTTCTGAGCCCTTGCCTCTGTCTCTGTTAGCTCCATAAGAAATCTCATAATACCAGGTTAAAGTCCAACAGGTTTATTTGATAGCAAACACTCTGAAAGCTGTTGCCGTTTGCTACCAAATAAACTAGTTGGACTTTACCCTGTAAGACTCACTGTATTTACCCCAGTCCAACGCTGGCACTCCATGTCGATGTAGTTCCATCAGCCCTCGGAATTCTGCACTTCCAGATCCTAGCCTTGTGAGAATTCCTGATTTTCACCAATGGCAGCCGTATCTGCAGCTGCCTGGATGTTAGGTTTTGGAATTCCCTCCTCAAACATCTACCTTGCTTTCCTCCTTTTAAAGTGCTCCTTAATACCTTCCTCTCACTAAGATTTTGGTCATCTAATCTAATATCTCCTGGGGTTGCTCAGTATCAAAGTTTGTTTGCTTCTGTGAGATGCCTCTGAGCATTTCCTCTGGTAAATGGTGCTATATAAATGCATTCTGTCAGCACTGAATGTAGAACCAATCCTCTTGCCAGCATCTCTCTGGCTTTTCTTCACCAGCTGGGATAATGGTAATTGTCATAAAGATTTCCAGCATGGAAACAGGCCCTTCAGCCCAACTTGTCCATGCTGCTCTTTTTTTTAAACCACTAAGCTAGTCTCAGTTGCCCATATTTGTCCCATATCCCTCTGTACCCATCTTACCCATTTAACTGTCTAAATGCTTTTTAAAAGATAAAATTGTACCCGCCTCTACTACTACTTCTGGCAGTTTTAGACACTCAACATCCTCTGTATAAAAGAATTGCTCCTCTGGACACTTTTGTATCTCTCCCCTCTCACCTTAAACCTATTCCCTCTCGTTTTAGACTCCTACCTTTGAGAAAAGTTGTTGACTATCTAGCTGATCTGTGCCTCTCATTATTTTTATAGATCTCTATAAGGTCACCCCTAAGCATCCTATGCTTCACTGAAAAGAGTCCCAGTCAGCGTGCTAAGGCCCACAGCAACTCAATCCTTGCAAAGATCACACCATAAGCATAGTTCTGGTATTGAATAGACTCTGCCATTTTGACAGGATTGAGAAAATCCTAGTTGCTTTACTGAGTACAGGAGAAGCTTTTTGCATGTTGTTGGCTCTTGATGAATGTCTATCTTCAGTCTGTGTCCTACCTGAGAACACTGGGGAGAGCCAGTGAATGATTGCAGTGATGATAATGAGGTGCTGTCTGTTTTTAGTGGGAGCCCAAAGTTCTCCAATATGAGAGAGATTTTGAGCGGATCTCAGTAACCATTCGGAAGGAAGTTGGTCGGTTTGAGGTAAGCAATGTTTGAGTGGAGTTTGTGTACAAGGCCCATGTCAGCTAGAGGCACTGGGACTTTTATCTTGCCTGCTGACCTCTCTACAAATTTTAATATTCCTGTCTTTTTCATACTTTCAGAAAGAGCAAATCAAAGACTTTAAAAGTAGGATTATTGTGTATTTGGAAACGCTTCAAAATTCTCAACAACAGGTGAGCTACCTCGATCCAGGATCGAATTATGTATTACTCCTTAAAACCAGCTTGCTGTTTGTAATCTGTTCTGGATGCTGTTTTTGTGACAATCTGTGCCTTTTATAGATGGCATGGTGACGCAGTGGTTAGTACTGCTGCCTCACAGCGCCAGGCACCCAGGTTTGATTCCTAGTTTGGGTGTCTGGAGTTTGCATGTTCTCCCCATATCTGCATGTGTTTCCTCCTACATCCCAAAGATGTGCTGGTTATGTTTGGCTGTGCTACATTGCCCCGTGGTGTCAGGGGAATTAGCAGGTTAAATGGGGGGTTATAGGAGATTATGATTAGTACAGACTCGATAGGCTAAACAGTTCTGTAGAGCTTCTGAGAGACTGGAATGTGGTTAAGACAGAGTGGACTGGAGGGGGTGGTAGGAGGTGGAGCAGTGAGATGAAGTCGGTTGGGGGGGATGAAACGATTGCTGTTTTTTTCAGAAACTACATTGAATGGCATGTGACTTGGAGCACAGCACATTCACTATTCTCCTTGTGAAAGGACAGTCATAAGAATCGAATTAGCAAACTAACCTAACTGATCAGAGCGTCAAATCAAAGCAGTTGAAGATATAATTGGATGTTGATCTAAGAACCAACACTGGAGATGAGCTGATGGATCTACTTTGCTGACACTGTGTGATAGGCAATCAGTAAGAGATTATGCTGAGTTGTTTACTGTTATCCAGACATTCTCAGATTCAAATACCTGTCCCACTCCCTTCCTCTCCTGGTCCATTTCAGTAACTTTCTGGTGTGTTGGTTCAAACAACCACAGCCCAGGAAAGTATTGGTTCACCGTTACTGAGTGTGGCATTGCAAAGTCTAGAGCTCTGGTCACAATCCCAGGATCTCAGCCATTTAGTATTGCGATGAGGTGTGTTCTGGTTGTGAATTCTGCTCCTTAGGACTGTGTGTGCTGAACCATTTAAGAATGTTTAGAAAGGAGAGTCTTTTGGATTCTATCCATATCTCTGGATTTGCTTATTGGGCAGCAGGAGATGAGCTGTGATCATGGAGTGGCTCCTTTGGGCTATTACTGCTTTTTCCTCAGGAATTAATTTTGCTATGAGTTGCAACCATCCCTTTGTGACTGGCAGAAGCAGGCTGAAGTATTTGATTTGGCATGCTTATGTGTTACAAGTTAAATAGCAGAAAGGGTGAGTCCCAGCAGATTGTGAGCAGAGAAGGAGGATTCTGAAGGCAGGACTGAAAACCAAACACCCTTTTTGTTTTGGCCTGCTGAGGTGTTTTAACTTTTATTTTGCATGCTGCACATCCATCGTCAGTTACCAGGACCAAAGTGTCTTGTACAGTGTTTCTTGAGTTGCTGTAAAGCTTGGAGGCAACGCTGAAAACTGCAGAGCAGGAAACACCAGCTGAATATTTTATTGCAGCCGTTCACTGCCTTAACGCTTCCAGTTTTTTGCATATAGGATATTTATTTTGGAAATGCCAAACTATAACCAATATTTTTCTTTTGACAGCTTATCAAATACTGGGAAACCTTCCTGCCAGAAGCAAAAGCCATTGCATAGTGGGATTGAGAGTTTGTGGACACTCGCTGCCTTTTATATTGTACCTCCAGCCTATAAATGAATCTGCAGTATCGCCCATAAAAGGGAACACTCCTTAGTGGTTGCAGTTTTCTCTCGCTCTTCCTATGATGAATCTTGAAGTATAATCTTTAGTTTCCACATATTTTCTTATGAATCGATCAGTGGGGAAACCATGTTTAGCGATGGATTTGAGATTTCTTTTTCCCGTTTGGATGTGTGGGGGTTTGGGAGGGGGTGAGAGGGAGGATTATCTGAATTTGTTCTCACTGATCCTCCCCTCTCTCCTGATGACAAACTCCTGCCTTTCTCTGACAGAACTGCTATTTTGACGTTACTTTTTTTTAAAAAAAACACCTGTTTTTCCTGAGATGGCTTAATTTCTACAGTCTGTGCAAGGACCAAAGAGAGATTTTTGGGGATCTGAGTGATGAATGCGCCATAGTCAGGATCTGGCGCTGCTCCCAGCTGTGAATGTCACACCGGAATCATTCCAAACGCGAATCAAGCTTTCAAAACAAAAATAATTGTTAGCCTGGGAATTCGAAGCTGCCAATACTAGCGGCCAAACTGTGATAAATTGCCAATTCATGAATAGGGTTTAATGTTTAACACACACGGCTCCTTTTCTGAAACTATGTCCAAGCTGTTTGCATTTCTTTCTCTGCTAGCTTTTGTTTTAAAAATGTGATTAGCATTGTAGTTACAGAGCTGGTACATTGTTAATTAGGAGAAGAGGTGAAGGTCTCCAGCAACAAGCTGTCATTGAGTACATGTGAATATAGGAATATTGTGAAGGTGGCTTGTGATATGTTGGAGAAAGAATCTCTACCACTTCATGACATCCTCCACAAGCGTGACTGCTCTGTTTGTTTAAGAGAACCTGACGATTTGGCTTTCTCTACCTAAGATGACTTCCCAGGTTGACGTTCCAGCCCTGTGTTTCATTTGAGTTCTGAGACGTAATAAATGCCAAAACCACAACAGGCAGGTTAATCCAACCATAACCTTTCATCTATATTGTCCAAACTAACACTAACTCTGGATCCATGTATAAAGGAGTGGCAGTAGCTTACCTTGCTCAGTGCTGTTCTTTTACAAACCAATCGTAGGGGTTTGAATGCAGAGTCTTTTGGTAGATGGGAAAGAGCGGATTGAGCTGGGACATGCATTTTGCATGTCTTTTTTTGCCAATTGATTGATATTACACTGGCAAGAAGCAATACTGTAAGCACTACTGTATTCCACTCCCAATCCATCCATCATAATGCAGCAACACTCCTGTCACTGTATCCCTCACCACCACTACCTAGCTTCCCCCTCCATTATCATTGAGCCCCTGTAATAACCCCCTGGTAATTTGTGTGTGTATCTGACTGCTGAAACTGTGACTAAATGATGCCGAGTAACTGTCTGCTTTCCTGGTTGATGGCCAAAGCTAACTAGAAGCAACAAGAATCTTCAGTTTACATTCCTGTTACCATGGCCTCATAGGGTTAAGCTCATTTAGTATCCTGGACAAAGGTACCCGTGTCCTTGTGCACGCAGTCAATAATCTCTATTCATTTATGCATCAAAATCCTTTTTTTAACTTTTTGTTTAATGTACTTTCAGAGGAACCAAGATTGTCTCTCTTCACTGTTTGAAAACAGGTAGAAAAGAGACAGTTCCATTTCTCGTCTGCTTTTGTGACCTCCACGTTCAAAATAAAGCTCATAAATGATTTACCAGATTCTTTTCTGGTTTTTCTTCTTTTGTTATTGATGTCAAAGCGGTGAGTCTATGTAGCAACCATTACTCCCTAATACTGTGCAGTGTAACGTGACAGAGGAAAAATCTCCAATCACAGCCAGTACTGAGCTTGGTGACCTCCAGAATCCAGCAATTTGTCTTTTCAGACCAGTGGGAGGTAACTGGTCAAGGTTTTTGCCTCCAATACTCTAATGGTATACATTCTGTAAATGAAGAATGGTATGTGTCTGCTGAATGTGTTGTACCAGCACTGATCATTACATTCAGCAATGGGGGTGGAACTCCAGCAAGAAAATGTTAATAATTCTGACACTGACACTGACACGTGATGAATTCAGTGTACTACCTGTAAGGCATCAGCTCCTTCCAAACCAGGAGGGTGAGAGCAGTAGGATGTCCCATGGCATGTGTTAACAATGCTGTGTGTAAATCCAGGATTGCGTGTGTAACAGCGCTGTGTGGCTGCACCTTTAGAATATAAAAACATAAAGTAGACCATTTGGCTCTTTGAGTCTGCTCTGTCATTCGACCTGATCATGTTCAATACTGCAGCAATCCAAGAAACTCCTTCTCCACCAGCTAAAGGGAAAATTGAATTTTATTTGTTAGCCACAAGTAAGGCTTACATTAACACTGCAATGAAGTTAGTGAAATTTCCCTAGCTGCCACACTCTGGTGTCTGTTCAAGTACACTGAGGGAGTATTTAGCATAGCCAATGCACCCTAACCAGCACGTCTTTCAGACTGTGGGAGGATACTGGAACATCTGGAGAAAACCCATGCAGACACGAGGACAATGTGCAAACTCCACACTGTCTTCCGAGGCAGGAGTCAAAGCTGGGTCCCTGGCAGTGGGTACTAACCACTGTGCCACCCTGCTGGAGCTCAGCAATATCACAAGAATAAATGAAGGTGTATTTAGACATGGTTTGATTTGCAGATAGATGTCTGACTGTTGATGAGGAATGGTTGGGTAAATATGGAAGCGATTTATTTTTCTCTGTTGCAGAGGGTGGGAACAGTGACAGTGGGTAAATTTTGATTGCCACCACAGCCTTCACTGACCATCCTCTTTGCAAAGCTAATTAAACTTGAGCAAATCTCAACATTTTTTTCTTTGGAAAGCTGGTTTGTGTACGGTGAATGGGTGTTCCTGTTGAGGCCTGCTCACTTGTCCAGAAGTAGAAGCTCCCAGCAATGTAAATTGCCCGTTGAAGACATGTTCCAACAACTCTGGGTTTCCAATGAACTCTTGTTTCTCAGGAGTTTGTTTGTGTCATTTTGGCTTCAAAGTTTCCTTGTCTGAAAAGCCTTTCTGACTGAATTCCACCCTCCCCCCTGTACTTTTTCTCTCTCTCTCTCTCTCACACAAAAAGCATTTATTGCTGCTGAAATTAAAGGGGGCTGATGCAGTCTGCAGCTGCCTATTCTTATTGGGACACACTGTCCCTCATCCCACAAAGGAAATATATTCAAGAACCCTTTCAATTGAAAGCCTTCAACTTTCCTGGCACCCTAGGTGCTATTGATGCCTTTAGTAAATGCCTGTGGATTGAGATTGCCAGTTTAGTTATTGAATCAGATCTGTGTAATCAACACTTTCCCTGTTGTATAAAAAAGAGAATCAAATGTACAACAGTCTGTGTGATGATTAGGCCTTTGTTGTCCTGCGTCAGCTAGAATTAGCCTTAACTTTTATCTTTGGGATTCTGTATCTGAGAGCAGTGGGATATTTGGTTGCTGAGTAAAGAACAAAGAAAATTACAGCACAGGAACAGACCCTTCAGCCCGCCAAGCCTGCACCGACCATGCTGCCTGACTGAACTAAAACCCCCTAACCTCCTGGGGGCCATTATCCTTCTGTAGTTTTTCTGTTTTATTCCCAAGCTATTCATGTTTTTGTCCAGGTGCCCCTTTAAACTCACTCATATCTGGTTCCACTACCTCCCCCAGCTGAGAGTTTCAGGCACCCACTGCCATCAAAACATTTGCCTCCTTTAAACCTTCCCCCTCGCCCTTTAAAACTTTATCCCCTACTAATGGACTCTTCCACCCTGGGGGAAAGTTTTGCTATCCAAGACTAAATTCAGTGTGTAAAGCTCCTCTGGGGTGGGAGTGGGGAGTGTGTGCACGCAGTATCACAAGTGTCAGTAAAATAGCGTTTTTACAGAGTTGGTGATTTTAAACAGGAATGGAAAAGGGAAGTGGTGTTTGCTGATGTGACAGTCTGTTCACCATTGTTTAATCATTAAATATCCTAGTTCCCTCAGCCAGAGGGAAGTTGGTGAAAGTTTTTTTTTACAAATATATCCCTTCTGGGAATGTCAGATGAGCAGAGAGACTTGCTGTGTTTTATGTAGTCTCTCCAATTCTGCAGACTGGGACTATGTGGCTCCTCCACTGTCCAGTGACCTCGAAGATCATAGAATCCCTACAGTGCAGAAAGAGGCCATTCAGCCTGTTGAGTCTGCATTGACCACAATCCTACCCAAGCCCTATTCCCAATTAACCCCACTAATTTACCCTAGCTAATCCTCCTGACATGGGTCAATTTTATCATGGCCAATCAACCTAACGCACACATCTTTGAAGTGTTGGAGGAAACCCAGGCAGACACAGAGAGAATGTGTGTGGAATCTGCACAGTGCTTCGAAGCCAGAATTGAACCTGGCTCCCTGGCACTGAGGCAGCAGTGCCAGTTACTGTGCTGACCTGTGCAGTTTAAGTGACCCACCCAGGTGAACAAGAACAAGCAGTTTGCAAGGAGTCAGTGCAAACTATATTTTTGGAAAGAGTAAACAATCTTACTGAGTAAATCAGTATTTGATAGTGATTTGGGTGAATGAGTCGTCGTAATGAATCCTGGGAAACAAAGAATTTAGTATCCCTTCCCATCTGTATATTTTCTCCCACACTGCATGCAGTGTAATCACTGGTGTGTACAGTAATTCCAGTGTCCTGTACACCCGAGCTGATTCAGGGTCTTTTCCTGTGTACACTAACCCACAGTGTTTTTGTAAGGGCAGCTCAATGATGGGAGCCAGGTTGCTAGTGGTGTTAATGCAGTTTTTATATCAGACTGTGCTGAAGGCTCTCACTCCATAAACAAGAATTAAAATGCTTTTTCACTAAGACTGCAGTTTTGATAACTGAAACCGTGCAAACGCTTTGTTGCTGATGTCTGTGTTATTTGGAGAAAGGTCAGTAATTGGCTTCACGCTGGTCTCCATCTTGTACTGTGGTTTCTTGTGGCAGTCGTCTCTGTGCTTACACCCAGTGATCCATGAGATTCCATCCTAGGAAATAAAAAGGTATTGGTTTTATCTTCAGGGAGCTGCTGTCTGAAGCTAGTACTGAGTTCTATGTTCCCTCTAATTCATTATCTGTTGCCATCAATCCATTGACCCTAAATCACTATCAAGTACTGATTTACTCAGTGAGTTTATCATTGCTTGGCCTTTCCAAAAATATAGTTTGCACTGAGGCTTCTTAGGAATTTGGTTACCTCGCTGTGAGTCATTTAAACCTCTCAGGTCAGTGGATGGTGGAGAAGACATCAGACAGTCCCAGCCTGCAGTCCACTGACTGTCTCCACACTCTCCTCCTCCCCTTCCCACCTCTGAGACTAATGATTACCCCACACTGCTGATTGCTGCTGTGAACTCTGCCACAAACTGAGTAATGACTCACAAATATAGTGTTTAAGATCAGCCTGGTGTTGCCTGGATACTGGGCAGATCTGTGCTGACAGGGAATACTGGAGGGTGGAACCTATAGTTGCTTTTACAGGGCACCTTTCAATGTCCCTTGCTGTTTATTTAAACGATACAATATTGAAATATGAGTCGCTGTAATTGGTGTGCTGTTTATCCTCAATAGTAAATATTTCTAATGTTTACACACCTTGTTTCTATGTCCTTTTAAATTCCTTCCATTTCACCTTCCCATTCCAAACTTCATGTTGACATTCATTCAGCAATTGTTTTTTTTTGGGGGGGGGTGGGGGTGGGAGGTGTGCTAAGATCAGTGAAACTAACTGGGAAATTACTGGAGTCCATAATCAGTAACAAATTGTATGTACATAGTGTCTGCAATGTAATGAAATGTCCCAATTATAAAACAAGCCATATAGGGAGACAGGATGAAAGTTTATTTATTAGTGGTGCAAGTCAGCTTACATTAACACTGCAATGAAGTTACCTGTGAAAATCCCCTAGTTGGCATACTAGTGCCTGTTCAGGTACACTGAGGAGAATTTAGCACAGCCAATGCACAGTCTTTCAAACTGTGGGAGGGAACCAGGAGGAAACCCATGCAGACACACAGAATGTGCAGACTCCATCGGTGATTCCAAGCCAGGAATCGAACCTGGGTCCCTGGTATTGTGAAGCAGCAGCGCTAACCCACTGTGCCACTGAGTGATGGTTAAGGAGTTGGATTTTGAAGGAGGAAAACATAACCGAGAGGAAATGCAAGAGGTTCAACCTCTGGCAGTTGAAGGGTTAATTAAGAACAGACTAACCTTTAAATATTCAGTTAGTCAGACCGTCAGCATGGAGTTGGGTAACTTGTGCTAGGTTAATATAGTTGCATTTTTGAAGAGGTGACTGAATTAGTGGATAGGGAAATGACTATGGATGCTATTTATGAGGATGCCCAGGAGCCATTTGACATAACCCCTTGTAAGAGACTGTTAGTTAAAGCTCATGGAATTGAGGAAAATTATTAACCTGATTAGGAAATTGGCCGAGCGAGATTCCTTGTGGTGTGGCTACATCCCTCTGCCATTCCATAGAGGCTATGGTTTGAAATTTGAAGATCTTCAGGGCTACGTGGCTCTGATAATAGAGGGCATTCAAGGGGGGTAGGGGGGGGGAATGCCATTCCACAGGCACTGTCAACACCACTGTATTTGGCTGTATCTTCGCTTCTATATAAGGACTTTGCAGAAAGAGAAACCAGTTCCCGAGGTGATTGAGACACAGCCAAATGGTCATGTTGCAGCAACTCTTGGAGCTTAGAGTAATTGACAGCATGTGACTAGTGGTGTCCCACAGTAACCTCAACAGTTTTCATATTTATTAACAACCCTCTTCGATGATGAGGATTGAAAGTCACACATCCAGTTTGTTGATGACACAGAGAGAAACACCATTGTCAGCAGCGCAGTTGGAAGTGTAAGATTGCAGAGGAATACTGACAGTCAAAATGATTTTGCCCATTCATTTAAAAGTTTATTTATTAGTGCCACGAGTAGGCTTACATTAACATTGTAATGAACTTACTGTGAAAATCTTCTAGTCACCACACTCTGGCACCTGTTCAGGTAACTGAAGAAGAATTTAGCATGGATAATGCGCCCTAACCAGCACATTTTTCGGACTTGGGAGGAAACCCTTGCAGACACGGGGAGAATGTGCAAACTTCACACAGACAGTGACCCAAGCCACTTGAATCTGGGTCCCTGGTGCTGTGAGGCAGCACGTTAATCACTGCACCACCTGGATCCACGGTATATGGACTCCAGTGAAGGTAAATGTGAAGTCATCCACCTTACACCTTAAAAAGATAAAAGAGAAATTTCCAAATATCAAAAACTACAAACAGTGGCGATCCAAAGAGAATTTTGGCGCTGTAACTCTCTCCATCGTTAAAACATGAAACACAGCAACAAGAGAGAATCAGAAAGTAGAATTAAATACTAACTTTTATGTCTGGAGTTCTGGAATAGAAGCAGGGTAGAAAGCGTAATGAATGTATACAAAGCAGTGGTTAGAGAAACTCTGGAGTTTACCATTAACTGTTCGAGACACATCCCAGGGAGAGTGTACTGAGCCGGGGGGGGAGGAGGAGGTTTATCAGAACCTGGCATCTGATGAGTCTGACTGTGAGGAGGCATCACACAAAGTACTGTGACATTCCCTGGTTAAAGGGGAAGATTTGACCCAAGTTTAAGATATTGAGATAAATTGACAGTGAAGCGGGCGAGAAAGTATTTTTGCTCCTGATAAGTCTAGGACTGAGGGATAAAACCTAAAAATTAGACTTTCCAGGAGTGGGGGGTGCGGGTGTAGGAGGGGCTGTGGTGGGGAAGGGTTGTGGGTGTGACTATTAGCCGTAAGCTGATGTTTAATCGTTTTCACTTTGTGATTCTCCTCCGGACACAAAGCTGCAGTTTCCCCAACACTGCACCAAAATAACCCCCCCACCCCGAGACCTGGGCACAGGGAGACCGACACCTCCCTCCCCAACAACCCCCCTCCCCACCCCCACCCCCCCTCTCCATCATCCCCCCCCCCCTTCCCTCTCCATCATGCCCCCCCCCCTCTCCTCCTCCTCCTCCTCCTCCTCCATCATCCCCCCCCCCCTCCTCCTCCTCCATCACACCCCGGTTTCCGTGGGTGAATTCTCCGCGCCTCGGTTACCTTGACGGTCACTTTCGGCCCTTTCTTCTTCTCCTCGGCCTGCGAGGCAGCGGGCAGCAGAAGCAGGGTCAAGGCCGCGGTCAGCAGCGCGGCAGCGAACAGCACCTTCATCTTCCAGGCGGAGAGCCTCATCCGGGCTCCTGGGGGCGGGGCCACACCGCAAGGTGATGGTCGGACACGCCTCTTGTGGGCTATCAGGGGAGAACATTACACATCAGCAAGAAGAACAGCCACACCATGTGGCCAAAACAACCAGAATCAACACCCACAATATAAAAACATTGAGAAGCATACCAGCAATAGCTCTGAACTTAAGTTTCAAACTCCATCCGAATCCAATTCCTGATTATTTAATAAACTCCTCTCTCAAAGAATGGTACAGTCAAAGCCCCAATTATACGCATGCGCCGCAGCCGGGGTAGTCCATTTCGCAGTGAAGGGAATTGATAATCTTCAGATCCACAAAACAATAAGTATCCTGAACATGAAGAAGAAATTGAACTGAAAGAACCAAATTTATAGAATAACCTTATCACTAAGTACTAAATCAAAATCAATTGCCTTAAACATTTTGGTCACATGTCTAGCAGAGTGTTAGAAGTTACCCCTTGCTTTTGTGATACATTCTAACGGAAGCCTGGAATCTGCCACGTTACTCTCCTGTAATTGGCCATGCGGCTGACTCCCATTGGCTATTCAGAGATGATAGACTGGTAAGTAGACCAATAGATGCCCAGAACCAAAGGGGCGCCAATCTGCGTCCCCGCCCATACCATTGAGCCGGACCAATGGGGGAGGCGCTTGATGGTTGTTGCTGGGCAGATTAGGCTGTGGTCTGATGGAGAAGCCGCCATTACTGAGCTGAGGTAATGTAGCAGCTGGGGGAGGGTTCTTCAAGCTGCAACCCAACAAATACCACATTCATACAGGGGAAGACATTAAGGTACAAATAATACAATGTAAATGATTTTGGGGGACAAATGATGGATTGATTTAGAAACATAGCAAAATTAAGGTGCAGAAAGAGGCCATTCAGCCCATTTTGTCTGTGGTGGCCAGCACAAGAAACTAGCCATTCGTCATGAATACCATTTCCCAGCACTTGGACCTAGAGCCTTGCCAGTCACAGCACTTCAGATGTGCATCCAGGTTTCTTTTGAATAGGTGGAGCTTTTTTATTCATTCATGGGACATGGGTGTCACTGGCTGGCCAGCATTTATTGCCCATCCCTAATTTCCCCAGGAGGGTATTTGAGAGTCAACCACTTGCTGTGGCTCTGGAGTCACATATAGGCCAGACCGGATAAGGACAGCAGATTTTAAAAAGTTTATTTATTAGTGTCACAAGTAAGGCTTATGTTAACACTGCAATGAAGTTACTGTGAAGATTCCTAGTTGCCACACTCCCTGTTTGGGACACTAAGGGGCAATTTACTGTAGCTAATTCACTCTAACCTGCACATCTTTCAGACTGGGAGGAAATCGGAGCACCCGGAAGAAATCCATGCAGACATCGGGAGAATGTGCAAACTCCACACAGTGACCCGAGGCTGGAATCGAACCCGGGTCCCTGACTCTGTGAGCTAACCACTGTGCCATTCCTTCCCTAAAGGACATTAGTGAACCAGATGGGTTTTTCTGATAATCGACAGTGGTTTCCTGGTCATTGGTAGATTCTTAGTCCCAGATTTTTTTTTATTGAATTCAAATTTCACCGTCTGCTGTGGTGGGATTTGAACTCAGGTCTCCAGGACGTTAGCTGAGTTTCTGGATTAATAATGTAGCGATAATACCATGAGCCATCCCTAAGTTCATCCTGAAGCACCATTTCAGGTGGTGATTTCCAGACACTCACCACTCTTTGAGCGGAAAAGCTTTCCCTCATGTCCCATTTTACCTTAAATCTATTCCCACTTGTAATCAGCCCCTCAGCTAGGGGAAATAATCTTTCCTCTCTACCCTGCCTAAGCCCTTCGCAGTTTTGTATGCCTCAATTGGGTCACTCTTCAGCCTCCTCTGTGTTCCCTCTCCAGAGTGCTGTGAGTCTCTGGAGCTGTCTTCCTAAAAAGGCAGTGGAAGTAGATTCTTTGAATATTTTGAGGCAGAGATAGATAGATAGATTCTTAATTAACAAGAGAATGAAAATTTATTTGGGGTGGGCAGAAACATAGAGTTATAATCAGATCTTATTGAATTTTTATTGAATTGTGATCTTATTGAATGGTGGAGCAGGCTAATGAGGCTGAATGGCCTACTCCTGCTCCTAATTCATATGATTGCATGTTTGTATGTTCAAAGTTTATTTATTAGTGTCACAAGTTTATTTATTAGTGTTACATTAACACTGCAATGAAGTTACTATGAAAATCCCTCAGTCGCCACACTCTGGCACCTGTTCAGGTACACTGAGGGAGAATTTAGCATGGTCAATGTATCTAACCAGCATGTGTCTCAGACTGTGAAGGGAAACTGGAGCAACTGGAAAACCCATGCAAATATGGGGAGAACGTGCAGACTCCACATAGGCAATGACCCAACTGGGAATCAAACCTGGGTCCCTGATGCTATAGACAGCAGCGCTAACCACTATGCCACCCTAAAGTAACCCCAGACTATCCATCTCTTTAATTTCTATAGAATAATGTATTTTGAAATAAACTGTTTCCAGTGACAGAGTTGACAATCAGAGAACACCAATTTAAATAACTGGCAAGAGAACCAAAAAGGGAAATGTGGATTTGAAACAGAAACACATTCAGTTGTCATGTGAAATGTGCTGTCTGAAAGGGTGGTGGAAACAGATTAATTAATAACTTTTGAAAGGGAATTGGATTAATACTTAAAAAGGATGAATTTCCAGTGAAATCAGATTAATTGGAGGCATCAAAGTGCCAGTACAAACACAACCTCCCATGCACTGACAGTCCCTACACCTCTCTATCTTGGCAAAGTAGTCAGCATAATTAAGGACCCCACGCACCCCGGGCATTCTCTCTTCCACCTACTTCCGTCGGGATAAATATACCAAAGTCTGAGGTCACCAACTGACTCAAGAACAACTTCTTTCCTGCTGCCGTCAGACTTTTAACCATAAATTATAGAATATCCACAGTGCAGAAGGAGGCCATTCGGCCCATCAAATCTGCACTAACCACAATCCTATCCAGGTTCTATCTCTGTTTAGCTACCCTGCTAATCCCTCTAACCTATCACATATCAGAATATCTTTCAATTCTAACTAAATAAACAAACTCAAATTAACTTAAGGACAAATTAAAAGGGGCAACTCCCCAAAAGGAGGGGGAGCAATCCGACCAAAAAAAAGGAAACTTAAAACATGAAATCATAAAGTGATTCTCGGGGTTTATTATGTACCCCAGTCCCTGCAGTACCCAGCAGGATCACATTCCAGGACACTAAGTTTAGCATGGCCACTCAGCCTAACCCGCACGTCTTTCAAACTGTGAGAGGAAATTGGAGCACCAGAGGAAACACACACAAACACAGGAAGAACATGCAAACTCCACACAGACATTGATTCACCCAAGCTGGGAATTGAACCCTGGTCCTTGTACTGTGAGATAGCAGTGCTAACCAATGTGCCGACTTTTTGAATGAATTAAGTTTTGAACTTTCTCTACACCCTAGTTATGACTGTATGACTACATTCTGCGCTGTCTTGTTTCCTTCTCTATGAATGGTACGTTTTGTATAGTCTGAAAACAACAATAGTTTTCACTATATGCTAATATGTGTAACAATAATAAATCAAAACGGGTGAATATTCCTCTTGCATGCTGAATAATTCTAAATGGCTATATTATGTAATAGTATTTTTGGAATAATTCAGCCAGCAGTGCAAGTAATTAAATAATAAGATTTTATTTTGAAAAGAAAGTAAGTGATAAACCCTTGTCTTTTATTCCTTCCAAAAATCAATCACTCTCTCTCCAGAAACACATTTAATCTCTTGAATCCAATTATCTTTGTAAATATACACAGCGGTTAAACTCTGGCACATCGTGTTGTGGCTGCAGTGTGTTTGATCTAAACAGAAAGTCATCAAGGTTACTTCAACAGCATCTCTTTCCCCTGCCACCTCCAACAACAAGAATACAAATATTTAAGGGCAAATTAGATAAGCACATGAAGGAGAATGGGATACTTGGATATATTGGTAGGGTGAGGAATTCTATCGCTCCGATTTAGCCATATGTTAAAGGTAAGAATATGAAATATTGATGAGCATCTCCTACACGTTGGCTCCTACTTCTCTCCATTGTCCCCAGTGTTGAGATCCAGCCCTGGATTGGTGTGCAATCTCAGAATTCCTCAAATGATGGCAAGTTTTGACCCAGTGATAGTGAAGGAACATACAGATTTCTGTTATAGAATGTACATTAAGCAATTTCCTATTGAAAATCCAGAATCTCTGTAGGTAGTAGGAAGCCTCTGATCCCATTGAGCTTGCACTATGCAAGCCTCATTCCTGTAATCCTATATATATTTAACTAATCCCTCTGACACTAAGGCGCAATTGAACATGACTAATCAACTTAACTTTCGCATCTTTGCGGTGTGGGAGGAAACTGAGCACCTGGAGGAAACCCACACAGACATGGCGAGTATGTACAAATATTAAAGGTTTATACAATGTTGAAAGGTATATATAGGGTGGATTCTCTGAGGCCATTTCCCAGGACTGAAATAGTTGCTATGAGGGGACACAGGTTTAAGGTGCTGGGGAGCAAGTACAGAGGAGATGTTAGGGTAAGTTTTTCACTCAGAGGGTGGTGAGTGAGTGGAATTGGCCATCGGTGGTGGTGGAGGCGAACTCGCTGGGGTCTTTTAAAAGCCTTTTGGATGAGTACATGGGATTTAATGGGATTGGGAGTTACAGATAGTTCTATGCCCAGGTAAGTATGGATATGATCAGTGCAATTTGTGGGCCGAAGAGCCTGTTTGTGCTGTAGTGTTCTATGTTCTAATTCCACATGCACCATCAGCCTAGGCTGGAATTGAACCCGTGCCCCTGATGCTGAGAGACAGCAGTGCTAACCATGTGCTGCTGTAAGGGCAATTCAGCATTTAAATGTGTGTGTCCAGCTTGTCGAGTGACCACAAATTCCAAGTCAAGATGGTGAATGGCTTGGAGGGGAACTTTACAACATTTTAGTTTGAACAGACAATTTGGCTATTAGTGTCGTGGTTCTCTCGTAGTCTGGGACCATTAGACAGTGTTCTGAACTGTCCAAAATAATCCTGATTCACAACTGGATTATCCATTGACTGAAAAGTGTTCCCACCACTTTCTTTCCTACTCTTCACTTGCTTCTTCTTTAATCTGTGTTCCTGTGAGGTCTGTCTCCTCAGTGGTGAGAAAATAAAATATAAATAAAAGGTTAACTCAAAAAATATGATTTAGCAAGACTTAGAGGTTAGTGACAATACCATTACTCAAATAAAAGACATACCAAAAGATAGAATGCTCTAGGGAAAAAAAAGTTAAAACCACATAAGTATTTTAATTATGGGTGTGATTGTATTTTGGTAGACACCTTTTGGGTAAATAAGATAGGAAATCCATTGTATTGAGGAATATGATTAAATCTGTACAGAATTAAATGCAGTCGTATGATTAGATCTGTATAAAAGCCAGCTGATGTGATTAGATCTGTACAGAATTGAATATATTCATATGATTGGAGTTGAATAAAGAAGGCTGTAACAGAACAAATGGGAGCAGATCTTTCTGATAACTTCCAATGGCTATTGTAAGCACAAAATAAATTAATATTGTGTGGATTTGCCGCAGTGTAAGTTGTTCTGTAAAATTTTCATTCACAGTGCTGAATGAGTTGCCTGGGTCAATTTTAGTAAACTGCATCAATTAATGAATATTAATCACTGAGCTTACTGTCCCTAATCGGTCTTTCCAGGAGTTTTTACTGACACGTAGACATCGTGGGGAAAAGTACAATAGCAAATAATTGTAAGTGTCTTCAACTGCATAAGGACTGTCACAGAAAGTTGGAGACAGGCAGACACAGACAGGCAGGCAGTCGCAGGCAGACAGTCACAAATCGTTAGCTGCAGATTGACAGTCACACGCTGATGGTGACAGACAGTCAGTCACAGACAGACAGTTACAGATATGAAGACAGTCGCAGATAGGCAGATGGTTACAGGCTGACAGTGACAGATGGTCAGTCACAGATAATGAAGACAGTCACAGACAATCACAGACAGATGGTCATAGACAGACAGACGATCACAGACACACTGTTACAAACAGTCGGACATGCCAGAGGAAGCAGTTGTGATTCTGTTTTCCATCAACAATATACAACATTGAATTTTAATATTCCACACTCTGAGAAAATCAGGAGCATCCATCCAGTATTTATATTAATTTGATTTGAATATATAAAAAAGCACTGTCTGTTTCAATTCAGCGAGTTCAATTTAAAATGTAATTAAAGAATTTCTAGAAAGGTTACATCCATTTTTCAATTTACATGTCTAAATTACAAATGAAACAATAAGATTAATGGGGACAGTTTTAACGTTTAAAAAGCTTTTAGTTTATTTGTCTGAAAATAGTGTCACAATTAAAAGGCTGGAGTCATTTGCTGCAGCAAAATTCTTCTAGGTTCAACTTAGTGAACCTCAATACCCCAGTTCAGTCCCAATACACTGTCTAGACACAGTCTAGGTGAATCCACTCCCAGTGTCCTGTCTGAGCTCAAATCTGGGTGAGTCCAGCCCTGATACCCTGTGGACTCAGTGTATGTGTGTCCAGCCAGTCCTGATACTCTGTCTGTCTCAATCTGGATGTGTTCAGCCAGTCCCAATACTTTGTCTGGTCTCAGTGTAGATGTGTCCAGTCTTGATACTCTGTCTGAACTCAGTACATGTGTGCAAAATCATTCTTGATATCCCGTTTGTTCTCAGTCTGGGTCTGTTCAGCCAGTCCTGATACTCTGTTTGGTCACAAAGAACAAAACAGCACAGGAAACAGGCCCTTTGGCCCAACGAGCTCGTGCCGCCACCCCGATGTTCCCACCTCTACCCGCAATCCCTGTCCATATTTATAGATCTATGGATTAAAATCCAAATTTGAGACAATTTAGGGAGAATTTGTTTTGCCAATTAGCCTAAGAGCACATCTTTGGGATGTGGGAGGAAACCGGAGCTCCCGGAGGAAACCCACGCAAGCACGGGGAGAATGCGCAAACTCCCACAGACACAGGCCCAAATCCATGTATCTGCACAGCACAGCGATAGTCACTGAGCTGTCGTGTTGCCCATCAAATGGTCCAGGTCAAGCATACACTAACAACGTGAAGCACTAGGATACTCTCAAAAAAGATCCAAGAGCAGTCCTCTCACGACCCATCGCGTGTATGCCCCTCGTTAGACAACAAGGTGGATCAAAGCACCTGTAGGATAAAAACAAGTACATCAATATCATCATCTATTTACACACTTCCCAGGAACTCCCAAGGCTCACGATCCCTATTTTAAATCAGTTTTCTATACCCCTCCATTCCCATTCTGTTCATGTGCCCATCTAAGTATTTCTTACATAGTCTGGGTGTGTCCAGTCCTGATCCCCCCGTTTGAGGTTTTGAGTTTGATATTTTGGAGAATTTTTCAGTTTGGAAATTTTTGGAGGTTTTAGGATTTTGAGGTTTATATAATTATGTTCTAAAGTGTAGATTGAATCTATTGTTCCAGGGAAAACAGTATTGGTTAAGAGGAGAGAATTTTGATGCTTCTTTTCGGATTATTTCTGCTCTGAAATGTTGTCTAGAGCACTTATTCTTCTTGTAAGAAAGTCCTTGAGAGATCACCGGACTGTAGAGATATGTTACCACACAACAAGAAGCTCAAATTGCCTTGCTGTTGGAAGCTGTTATAGTAAAATTTGTTAAAAAGCACATTCTGTCAAAATGTAGATAGTGCCCTTGCTAATTTCCACACAAATTAGCCAAGCAGCCAATCATAACCTGAGCTGTTGTTTTCAGGCCGAGCTTTGAGTAACCTTTATCAGGAGCTGCAGAGATGAGTTGAGTTCATTAACAAACAACAAATATTGTCAAAACCTGGAGCGAAAGAGGCTGATTAACATTCTGTAAGTGGGTTTAACACAGGAAGTGCTCAGTGTTTAATTACTGCAGTTGGAACATTTCATTAATTTGTGTTTGTGGAGGCATTTATTAGGATGATGATGTTGGGGATGGAAGATTATAACAGTCTGACCTCTTGGTGAGAGCCTCAAGTGAGCGTGAGTGAAGAGAAGGGCAGCCAAAAAAACAAGCTCCCAATCTCTGATTAAACAGTAATTGTTAGTAATGGCACTGCAAGCAGAACCGTCATTGCATTTACTGTGTTAATCTATTAAACAGTAATCGTTAGTAATGGCACTGCGGACGGAACCATCATTGTATTTACTGTGTTAATCTCTGTATGTGAGCTTCACTGCTAAGGTCAGCACTCATTATCAGTAGTGGTGACCATGAAACTACTTATACTTAGGCTAAAAACCCATCAGGTTCATTAATGTCCTTTAGGGAAGGAAAGCTTCTGTCCTTACCCAGTCTGGCTGATAGGATAGAGGAGGTAGATGTTCTGATGGAGGATGTATGAGCAATTTTGAAAAACCTGAGGGTCAATAAGTCCCCTGGGCCAGATGGGATACATCCTAGGGTATTTTGGGAGGCAAGGGATGAGGTTGTGGAGCCTTTAACTTTGACTTTTGGGTCCTCACTGTCCACGGGAATTGTGCCAAGAACTGAAAAGTAGCGAATGTTGTTCCTGTCTTCAAGAAAGAAAATAGGAATGACCCTGGTAATTATAGGCCAGTTAGTCTTACTTGGTGGTCGATAAATTAATGGAAAGGGTCCTGAGAGATAGGACTTATGACCATTTGGAAAGATGCAGCTTAATCCAGAATAGTCAGCACGGTTTCGTGAGGGATAAGTCCTGCCTCACAAATTTGATTGAATTCTTTGAGAAGGTAACTAAATATGTCGACGAAGGTAGAGCAGTTGATGTCGTATACATGGATTTTGGTAAGGCGTTTGATAAGGTTCCCTATGGTTGGCTCATGAAGAAAGTAAGGAGGTGTGGGATAGAAGGCAGTTTGGCCAATTGGATAAGTAACTAGCTGTCTCATAGAAGACAGAAGGTGGTGGTGGAGGGAAAGATTTTCAGACTGGAGGCTAGTTACCAGCGGTGCACCACAGGGATCAGTGTTGGATCCTCTGCTATTTGTGATTTTATCAATGACTTGGAAGAGGGGGTTGGAGGGTGGTAAATTTGCTGATGACACCAAGATTGGTGGAATAGTGGATGAGGTAGAGGACTCTTGTAGGCTGCAAAGAAACATTGATAGGATACAGGGCTGGGCAGAAAAATGGCGGATGGAGTTTAACCCTGATACGTGCGAAGTGATTCATTTTGGAATGCAGATTACAGGGTTAACGGCAGAGTTCTGAAGAATGTGGAGAAACAGAGAGCTCTTGACGTTCATATCCACAGATCTCTGAAGTTTGCCACTGAAGTGAATAAAGCCATGAAGAAGGCTTATAGTGTGTTAGCGTTTATTAACAGGGGGTTTGAGTTTGAGCCGTGGGGTTATACTGCAATTACACAGGACCTTTGTGAGACCATATTTGGAATATTGTGTGCGGCTCTGGTCTCCTCACTATAAGAAGAATGTGGAAGCATTGGAGAGAGTGCAGAGGAGATTTACCAGGATGCTGTCTGGTTTGGAGGGTAGATCTTATGAGAAAAGGTTGAGGGAGCTGGGGCTTTTCTCTTTGGAGCGGAGGAGGATGAGAGGCGACTTAATAGAGGTTTATAAGATGATGAGAGGGATTGATAGAGTGGACGTGCAGAGACTATTTCCTAGGTGGATGTAGCTGTTACTAGGAGACATAACTATAAGGTTCATGGTGAGAGATATAGGAGGGATATCCGAAGTAGATTCTTTACTCAGAGTGGTGGGGTGTGGAATGCACTGCCAGCTGTGATAGTAGAGTCGGACACTTTAGGAACTTTCAAGCAGTTATTAGATAGGCACATGGAGCACTCCAGAATGATAGGAAGTGGATAGCTTGATCTTGGGTTCGGACATAGGTTGGCATAACATCGAGGGCCGAAGGGCCTGTACAATGCTGTACTGTGCTATGTTTTATATTCTATATATGTATCTCCAGTTGTAAGGCAACGTAGTTCAAAAAACAATACATCACAGGAATAGAATTTTTGGCCCATCAAGCCTGTGTGAATCTCATCTTTTCTAGACCGACTGTATCCCTCTATTCCTCACCTATAAGGCATAGGAGCAGAATTAGGCCATTTGGCCCATTGAGTCTGCTTTGCCATTTAATCGTGACTCTCTGACAGCGCGGCGCTCCCTCAGCACTGACCCTCTGACAGTGTGGTACTCCCTCAGTACTGACCCTCTGACAGCGCGGCGCTCCCTCAGCACTGATCCTCTGACAGCGCGGCACTCCCTCAGTACTGACCCTCTGACAGTGCGGCACTCCCTCAGCACTGATCCTCTGACAGCGCGGCACTCCCTCAGCACTGACCCTCTGACCGTACGGCACTCCCTCAGTATTATACTGGGGATGTCATACATCGCAGGCTGAGGGATGGTATTTGAACCCATGCTGAGACAGTGACAATTTGGAAGAAAGCTGGAAGCTTTGTGTACCTCTGAGTGCGCTGTGGTCTGATTGTCTAGTTGTGTTCCATGAATGTCACCAGCCTACAGCTGAGGAAAGCAAAGGGTTAAAATGCTGCACACTGTAACTGCTGCACAGGGCCATTGCACACTGTAACTGCATGGGTATATTTGATTCCACATTCTCTGGTTAAATGAGAAATCTCCGATGGTATTTGCATCAGTGTAGTATCTCGAGGAGAGAGAGAATGCTGACAATTACATATTAATTTCTGCAAAATCTCCAGGGTTGTGCAGATGAAAAAACGTAATGCATGTGTAATGTGCCCCTGCTGAGAGGCTCCCTCAATAGGAATCCATAAATAGCTGCATTGCAGGAGAAACACACACAATCAATCTTCCTTAATGTGACTTTCTCTGTTCTATTTGTAGTCAGTGTTGCTCTGAATGGTATTCCTGAGTTTCCCATCCCTCCATCCTCGCTGTAGGACTTATTGAACAATTTCTGAGTCACCTGCCTCAGTCCTGACCCTCTGACAGTGCGGCATTCCCTCAGCACTGATCCTCTGACAGTGCGGCTCTCCCTCTGACAGTATAGCTCTCGCTCAGTACTGATGCTGTAACAGTGTGGCAGTCCCTCAGCACTGACCCTCTGACAGTGTGGGGCTCCCTCAGCACTGACCCTCTGATAGTGCGGTACTCTCTCAGTACTGACCCTGTGACAGTGTGGCACTCCCTCAGCACTGATCCTCTGACAGTGCGGCACTCCCTCAGCACTGATCCTCTGACAGTGTAGCACTCCCTCAGCACTGACCCTCTGATAGTGCGGTACTCTCTCAATACTGACCCTTTGACATATAGCGCTCCCGAAACATTGACATTCGGACACTGCTCTGCACCTCAGCACTGAACCTCCGACAGTGCAACACTCCGGTACTGAGCTTCTGGTAGTGCGGCACTGTCTCAGTACTGACCCTTTGACAGTACAGCTCCCCTAGTATTAGAATCATAGAATCTTACAGTGCAGAAGAAAGCCATTTAGCCCATGGAGACTGCATTGACCACAATCCCAGCCAAGTCCTATCCCCATAACCCCATGATTTACCCATTCGTCCCCCTCACACTAAGGGCAAATTTAGCATGGCCAGTGCACCTAACCAGCACATCTTCCAAGTGTAGGAGGTAACTGGAGCACCTGGAGGAAACCCACGCAGACATGGGGAGAATGTGCAAACTCCACACAGATAGTAATGCAAGCTGGGAATTGAACTTGGGTCCCTGGCACTGTGAGGCAGCAGTATTAACCACTATGCTACTGTGCCACTGCCTGTGTTGTGTTAGTTGTTAAGTCTCTGAATAGGGTTATTGGGTGTTATTTTTAAATATGCAGGACTGTGTCTTGCACGCGCACCAAGCTCTCACTGAATGTTGGGTGGCTCCAGACCCCAATTTTGGACAGAAATCCCATGGAGAGAGAGTCAACATTACATAGCTGACCTGTGCACCTGTGACTTAGGCTGCACATCTTCCCCACATGCGGCCTGTGTAATTCATTACATAGACTTGAGCTGTATATTTCATATTATAAACCCTGCCTGCGTATCTCCTTCCACAGACTCTGCCTACGTATATCTTTCTGTAGACCCTACCTGCGTATTCCTTCCACAGACCCTGCCTGCTTATCTCCTTCCACAAACCCTGCCTGCGTATCTCTTTCCAGAGATCCTGCCTGCGTGTTTCATTACACAGTCCCACCTTTCATATCTAATTCCACAGCCCCGGCCTGCATGTTTCATTCCACAGCCCCGGCCTGTGTGTTTCATTCCACAGCCCCGGTCAGTATATCTCATTTTCCCTATCTGACAAGCTCAGTCTCTATCGGGAAGTTGAGGGTGAGAGGATGAGAGAGAGGGAATAGTTTAAAGGGGAAGCGAAGGGGTGAGGGAGTTGGAAGGGGGGAAAAGGAGAGTGGAGGCTTAAGGTGTGCTGGAAGGTGCCAGGACAGACAGTGATTTCACCCAGATGAAAGCTGCAGCAGCAAAAAAAACATGTGCCCAGCAGAGGGAGAGACAGATTACAAAGCAGAGGATGGCATCTCGTCTGGAACACTCATCCCGTAGAAGGTTCTAGAGCTTTCTGTTAAACAGCAAGAACAGCATTGCAGCTCCACCATATTCAGAATGTAACAGCGCATGGGCTAGAGGCAGTGTTAGGGTCTGCTTCTGATTAATGAGGAATTTATATTCAGCAAACACTCCACATCATCGAATGTAAAGAAAGCTTCGTTCTTTCTTCCAAAATATCGTTATCATTGACACTGATTCAATAAACAACAAATTGGACTCATCACATCCCAATCTCCTGTCCTGGGAATGTTTGATGGTGACAGTGCAGAGGGAGCTTTACTCTGTATCTAACCCCGTGCTGTACCTGTTCTGAGAGAGTTTGATGGGGGACAGTGTAGAGAGAGCTTTACTCTGTATCTAACCCCATGCTGTACCTGTCCTGGGAGTGTGTGATGGTGACAGTGCAGAGGGAGCTTTACTCTGTATCTAACCCCGTGCTGTACCTGTTCTGGGAGAGTTTGATGGGGGACAGTGTAGAGAGAGCTTTACTCTGTATCTAATCCCGTGCTGTACCTGTCCTGGGAGTATTTGATGGGGGACAGTGTAGAGGGAGCTTTACTCTGTATCTAACCCGTGCTGTACCTGTTCTGGGAGTGTTTGATGGGGGACAGTGTAGAGGGAGCTTTACTCTGTATCTAACCCCGTGCTGTACCTGTCCTGGGAGTATTTGATGGGGGACAGTGTAGAGAGAGCTTTACTCTATATCTAACCCCCTGCTGTACCTGTCCTGGGAGTGTGTGATGGGGACAGTGTAGAGGGAGCTTTACTCTGTATCTAACCCCGTGCTGTACCTGTCCTGGGAGTGTTTGATGGGGACAGTGTAGAGGGAGCTTTACTCTGTATCTAACCCCGTGCTGTACCTGTCCTGGGAGTGTTTGATGGGGACAGTGTAGAGGGAGCTTTACTCTGTATCTAACCCCGTGCTGTACCTGTCCTGGGAGTGTTTGATGGGGGGACAGTGTAGAGGGAGCTTTACTCTGTATCTAACCCCGTGCTGTACCTGTCCTGGGAGTGTGTGATGGGGACAGTGTAGAGGGAGCTTTACTCTGTATCTAACCCCCTGCTGTACCTGTCCTGGGATTGTTTGATGGGGGGACAGTGTAGAGAGAGCTTTACTCTGTATCTAACCCCGTGCTGTACCTGTCCTGGGAGTGTGTGATGGGGACAGTGTAGAGGGAGCTTTACTCTGTATCTAACCCCCTGCTGTACCTGTCCTGGGATTGTTTGATGGGGGGACAGTGTAGAGAGAGCTTTACTCTGTATCTAACCCCGTGCTGTACCTGTCCTGGGAGTGTTTGATGGGGACAGTGTAGAGGGAGCTTTACTCTGTATCTAACCCCGTGCTGTACCTGTCCTGGGAGTGTTTGATGGGGGGACAGTGTAGAGAGAGCTTTACTCTGTATCTAACCCCGTGCTGTACCTGTCCTGGGAGTGTGTGATGGGGACAGTGTAGAGGGAGCTTTACTCTGTATCTAACCCCCTGCTGTACCTGTCCTGGGATTGTTTGATGGGGAAGTGTAGAAGGAGCTTTACTCTGTATCTAACCCTGTGCTGTACCTGTCCTGGAAGTGTTTGATGGGGACAGTGTAGAGGGAGCTTTACTCTGTATCTAACCCTGTGCGTACCTGTCCTGGGACTCCCACAGCCCAAAGATGTAAGGGTTCAGTAGATTGGTTGTGCTAAATTGCCCCTTAGTGTGCAAAGATTTTGTGTCTAATGTATCCTTCCTAGAGAATGAAGTGCAGCCCAGAGTTATGCTTGATGGAAGCGAGCTAGGCTGGGTATGTCAACCCTTCAATTTTGGGCAGTGAGTCTATTTGTTACATGGGCACTTGCAGTATGAGTGCTGAGGGCCTTGAGCCAAATATTGATAATGAACAAATATTATTAACATGATAGATGTTCCCCTGGGAAAACTCTCCTGTTAAATCCCTAATGCCTTGTAGTAAAATGAGCTGTGTGTTAAACACTTAAAATGTTGTCTTGTCTATCTGAGCCATAGACAGATTGGGAGCCCCAGGAAAGATTACAGACACAAACAATTTAGCATAACCAGGAGCTCTTGCTGAAAATGGGGTTGTTTTAAATTGTGAGAGTTTGACTGAGCTGCGGAGCTTTTCAGGTGAAACAGCAATTTACTTGCAGTTTTTTTCAATTTAATCTCCTGTTTTTCGCTGCTCACAGTGTGCTCCCCTCTACAGCAGGGACAGTAAATATAATCGGGCTACCACTTTAGAGAACATCTTTGCTCAGTTTGAAGACATGACCCTGACTTTCCAGTCACTGGCCATAGCAATTCACCTTGCACTCTTGTTCACGTTTCTGTCCTCGGTCTGCTACAACGTTCCAGCGAGGCCCAACACAGCAAGTGGGAAGAACAGCACATCACCTCAACGTAACAGTCTTCTCCACTCAACACTAAGTTCAGCAACTTCAGACAATAGACTCCTCCATTTTGAATTCTTCCTTCCCCATGCCAATTTGTATCTTGTTCTCATGATTTTGTTTTCAAATAGCACTGATCCTTTTTCTATTAGCACATTTTGCAATTTTATCTCAGACAGCACTGATTCTTCCTCTATGTGTATAAACACATTTCTATTCTTTTACTCTCAGATAGTGCTGACCCTTTCTCTGCTATTAACACATTGTGCTATTTCACTCTCAGACAGCGCTGAACTACATCCTACTCTGGACCAAAGCTTTAGTCTTTAACACTATTATGTTCCATGACATCTTCCTCATTCAATCTCCTCTGCCCTCCAACCTACTGTGACCTTTTCTGCTTCATCTTTTCTCCCATGGCAGGAAATGCATCATTTTTCCTCCTCTCTCCACTTTTGGACTCAAAGTATTGACTTTGTTTTTTGTCTGCACAGTCGCTGCCAGAGTTGCTGAGTTTTTTCAGCAGGTTGTTATCTAATTTCAGATTCCCAGTATCTGCTGTGTCTTTATATTATTACATTGAATTGTGGGCTGCCTCGTTCGTGGGATTCAATTCTTTGTTGTTTTTGGTGTAGAGTGGAGAGGTGATGATTTTGCAGGCATGAGGAGTAAAGTTGTTTTATTGCTGAGATTTGGTGATGACTACACCCCAACACTAACAAATGATGTGCACTATTACAACTGGGCTGTTCCCTGTAAGGGAATCAGCCTTATTCACACACCATCTCACTCCATTATTAATTAATTTTTTTTTTTATTAAAGAGCAACACAGCACGGGAAACAGGCCCTTCGGCCCAACGAGCCCGCGCCGCCGTCATAACTATATAGTAGCAAATCCATTATCCTATTATATTATTCCTATATAATTAATATATTATTCCTAATATGGAAAATTCTCACTATAGGGACAATTTGTTTCCCAATCAGCCTAAGAGCGAATTTTTGGGTTGTGGGAGGAAACCGGAGTGCCCGGAGAAAACCCACGCAACCACAGGGAGAACGCGCAAACTCCCGCAGACACCGGCCCAATTCCAAGTGTCTGCACAGCTACATCGATAGTCTCTGAGCTGTCATGGTGCCCTTCAGATGGTCCACATAAAGCACTCATTTACGACATGAGGTACCAGGCAACCCATGAATCAACATCCAAGAGCTGTACCCGCACCACCTGCCGAATGCATGCTCAATGTTGGTCAAGTATGGACAGAATTACCTGTGGAAAAAGCCGTAGTTAAACAGTCCTACTATATCCCTCTATCTGCATACCGCTCATGTGGCTGTCCAAGAGACCCTTAAACAGCCCCAGCGTGCCTGCTCCCACCACCTTACTCGGCAGTGCATTCCACACCCCCACTACCCTTTGTGTGGAAAAACTGCCCTCTAATATTCGTCCTATACATAGCCCCCCTCACCCTATGGCCATGACCTCTCGTCCTATCCATTTCTAAAGGTGGAAAAAGTTTACCTCCATTTACTCTATCTATACCCCTTATAATCTTATACACCTCTATGAGATCCCCTCTAAGCCGACGTCTTTCAAGGGAAAACAACCCCAGTCTATCTAATCGTTCCTCATAGGACAGTCCTTCCATACCAGGCAGCATCCTGGTAAACCTCCTCTGCACTCTCTCCAAGGACTCCACATCCTTCCGATAGTACGGAGACCAGAACTAGGCGCAGTATTCCAAGTGAGGCCTAACCAAAGTTCTATACAACTGCAACATCAAACTCCTACTCTTGTATTCTATACCTTTTTCTATGAAAGCTAACATACTATACGCCTTCTTTATCACCTTCTCCACCTGTGAAGACACCTTCAGAGACTTGTGAACCTGCACCCCCAAGTCTCTCTGCGTCTCTATACTCCGAATAGTTTTACCTTTTATCCTATAACTCTCTTCTACATTTTTCTGTCCAAAATGCATCACCTCGCATTTATCCGGATTAAATTCATTTGCCATCTATCTGCCCAGTCTACCAACCTATCTATGTCCTGTTGTATTGCCTGGCACTGCACCTCTGTACCCGCCAATCCAAGCATCTTAGTGTCATCAGCAAATTTGCTGATCTCACCACCTACCCCAACTTCCAAGTCGTTTATGTAGACCACAAATAGAAGAGGACCTAGTACTGAGCCTTGTGGCACTCCACTAGTGATAGGCTTCTAGTCGGAAAAAGAGCCTTCCACTACTACCCTCTGTCTCCTCCTCCCGAGCCAGTTCTCGACCCATCTACATACCTGGCCCTGTATCCCATGCGCCTTCACCTTCTCTATCAGTCTACCATGAGGAACCTTGTCAAACTCCTTACTGAAATCCATGTAGACGACATCAACAGCATGTCCTTCATCAACTGTTTTTGTCACTTCTTCAAAAAATTCCACTAGATTTGTAAGACAAGACTTTCCCTTGACGAAGCCATGCTGCGTATCCCTGATCAGATCGCAGCGCTCCAGATGCTCATACATCCTGTCCCTAAGGATCCTCTCCATTAGCTTACCTATAACTGAAGTCAAGCTCACCAGCCTATAGTTCCCTGGGTTATCCCTCTGACCTTTTTAAACAACGGTACTACATTTGCTATCCTCCAGTCCTCTGGGACCTCGCCTGTGTCCAAGGAAGAGACAAAGATTTGCGTCAGAGGCCCAGCTAGGTCTTCCCTCAACTCCCTTAGCAGCCTGGGGTAAATGCCATCAGGCCCCGGAGCTTTATTTGTCTTTAAGCTGCCTAACAGCCCCAACACCTCTTTCCTCGTAATCTTTATTTCCCTCAACCGATCCTCAACTTTGTCAACATCAGCAACAAACATCTGGCCAGTCTCCTGCGTGAATACCGACGCAAAGTATTCATTCAGGATCTCCCCCATTCCCTCAGGCTCTAAGCATAGATCCCCTCCTCTGTCCCTGAGAGGTCCAATCTTGCCTCTAACCATCCTTTTGCTCCTTACATAGGTGTAAAATGCCTTAGGATTTTCCTTAATCCTACCTGCCAGAGCCACTTCGTGGCCCCTTTTGCCTTTCTAATACCCCTTTTAAGATCCCGTCTACACTCTCTATAAGCTTCCAGCGCTGTCTCAGTCCCCAGTTGCCTAGATCTAATGTAAGCCTCTCGCTTCTTCCTGATCAAGTCCTCAATATCCCTGGTAAGCCACGGTTCTCTAATCATACCTTTCCCATCCTTCCTCCTTGCCGGCACGTATCTTTCCTGCAGAGAGTTTAGTTTTCCCTTGAAAGACTCCCACATGTACCTCGTCGACTTGCCCTCGAAAAGCTTATCCCAGTCGGTATCTTTAAGATCTTGCCTAATCTGGCCGTATCTAGCCCTCCCCCAGTTAAATACCTTCCCTTTTGGGCCGGTCTCGTCCTTTTCCATTAATATCCTAAAGCAGACAGAGTTGTGATCACTATTTGACACCTGCTCTCCTACCTCGACGTCAACAACCTGGCCTGGCTCATTTCCCAGAACCAAATCCAGTATAGCCCCATCTCTAGTCGGGCCATCCACATACTGCTCCAAGGACCCTTCCAAAACACACTGTACAAATTCCTCCCCGTCCACTCCTACAGCTCTGGGCACTCTCCAATCTACTCCAGGAAAATTGAAATCTCCCACTACTACTACCCTATTTTTCCTACACTTATCTAAAATGTCCCTGCATATACCTTCTTCCACGGCTCGCGGGCTGTTGGGCGGTCTGTAGTAAACACCCAACAGAGTAACCACTCCCTTCCTATTCCTCAACTCCACCCATAGAGACTCAATTCCTAAATCATCCATACATCCCTCCCTCTGCACTGCTATGATGTTGTCCTTAACTAATAAAGCCACTCCCCCGCCTCTCCTCACACCAACTCTGTCACGCCTAAAACACTTATACCCTGGAATATTCAATTGCCAGTCTTGCCCCTCCTTCAACCTCGTCTCGGTCACCGCCACCACTTCTAAACTCCTTGTGAACATTATTGCCTTCAGTTCATCTGTTTTGCCAGTCACACTCCTCGCATTAAACACATGCACTGAAGACCCTCAGCTCTCGGATATTCCTTTCTACCTTCTGGTGTTACCCTATCATCCCTCTCTCTCCCACTCCCAGTTCCCGCTCTCTCCCCACCCTCCCTCCCTATTAGTTTAAACATTTCTGAAAGACTCCAGCTAACCTCCCAGCTAAAATATGTGTTCCCCTCCCAGTCAACTGCTCCCTATCCCTCTTGAATAGATGACCCTCCCTCCTGAAGACTTCCCAATGATCAATGAATATGAAGCCTTCTGACCTACACCAATCCCTCATCCATGCATTTAGCGTTCCCGGGCACAGGCAGCAGCCCAGAGAATGCCACCCTGGAGGCCCTACCTTTCAGTTGAGCCCCCAACTCCCTAAACTGCCTACGTAAGTCCCCCCTGCGCTTTCTTCCTACATCTTTCTGTCCTACGTGAACTATTACATTTGCCTTAGACCCTTCTCCCTTCAAAATTCCCTCTACCCTCTCTGATACATCCTGGACCCCTGCTCCAGGGAGGCAGACTACCATCCTGGAGTCTCTCTTTTGCTCACAGAATCTCCTATCGATCCCTTTAACCATCCCATCCCCCACCACTATCTCACCTCCTGCTTTCCCGCCGGTCTCTGTGGCATTTTGTTCCCCCTCACCTGCCCTCTCCATCACAGCCTTTACCCCCCCCCTTGGTTTTCTGGGAATCTTCCTTAGAGATGGCCTTTGTGCCTTGATTTTTATTCTTGTTCCTTGTAACTGTACCCAACCCATCCCTACTACTGGATCCTGGGGTCCCCGCAGGTCTGCCTTCCCTATTCATTGTATCCTCATTTTCCCTCACTAGACAAACGTCCTCCAAGCGCAGCTCCAGCTGTCTCAACTTTGCTCGTAAACGTTGCAGTTCTAAACATTTTGCGCATATGTGGGCCTTCGGGAGACGTGATGCCTCCAAGAAGGTCCACATATGGCAGCGTACACAGTGGACGCGTTTGGCCAAGTATCGTGGCATTTTGTATACCCCTTTAAAGGTGATTAGCCTCAACACTGTCAAGGTCACAGTTTGTGACCCAGTCTCTCTCTAACAAACTCGGCTAAGGATCTCTTATCAACCAGCTTAAGCAGGGGAAACAAAAGTTGTTGTTGCATGACTACTGACTGCTGGTTAAATTGTTCACTGGTAACTGAAGTTGATACTTGAAGTAGAGTTGCAGAGTGAGTGCTCCTTAATCAGAGCACCAATTAACATAATCAGCCTTAACCTTTAAAAAGTCCGAATCTCACCTTCCCCAAAACCATTCCACATTCTCCTTTCAATTATCCCATGGGATAGAAATCAGAAGATTCAACTCATCACTCCTGTATTGACTCTTCAAAAGAGATCCGTGCAAGTCATCCACTGCCTCCTGCTTATTGCACAGTAAGAATTCTGAAACTCCAGGTTAAAGTCCAACAGGTTTATTTGGTAGCACAAGTTTTTGAAGTCTTGCTCCTTCTTCAGGTGAGGTCACCTCATGAAGAGGCAGTGTACCGAAAGCTTGTGTTGCCAAATAAACCTGTTGGACTTTAACCTGGTGTTGTGAGATTTCTTACTGATCCTCAATGCCATTAGCAAGGGAATTCCAGGATTTTGTCCCAGCCACTGTGAAAGAACGGCCTGTATATTTCCAAGTCAGGTTGGTGCGTTGCTTGGAGAGGAACTTACAATGGGTGGTGTTCCCAGGTATCTGTTGCCCTTGTCCCTCTAGATGGAGGTGGACATGGGTTTAGAAGGTGCTGTCTAAGGATCTTTGGTGAATTCCTGCAGTGCATCTTGTAGCTAGTGCACACTGCTGCTCCTTGTGGTGGTGGATGTTTGTAGATGTGATGCCAATCAAGCGGGCTGCTTATTCTGGATGGTGTTAAGCTTCTCTGTAGGTATTTGAGCTTTAGATAATACCTAGCATGTTAGATTTACATTTAGATAGAGCCTTTCATAGCCTCCGAAACTTCCAGAAGTGTTTCACAACCAAAGAAATACTTTCAAAGTGTAGTCACAGCAAAACAACAATCCAGTAAAGGCCACACATCTGTTCTTGTGATGTTGATCAAGGGATACATATTGACCAGAACATCGGGGAAAATTCCTCTGCTGGACGGTAGGGTGGACAGTGGTTAGCACTGCTGCCTTACAGTACCAGGGACGCACGATTGATTCCTTGCTTTGGTCACTGCCTCTGTGGAGTTTGCATGTTCTCCCTGTGTCTGCGTGGGTTTCTTTCAAGTGCTCCGGTTTCATCCCACAATCCAAAGATGTGTGGGTTAGGTGCATTGGCTGTGCTAAATTGCCCCTCAGTGACAGGGGGACTAGCAGGGATAGGGCCTAGGTGAGATTGTGGTTGGTGCAGGCTCGATGGACTGAGTGGCCTTCTTCTGCACTGTCGGGATTTTATGATTCTATTTGAAGTTGTGCCCTGAGATCTTTTCTACCTTTCTAATTGAGGAGATAGGTCTTCATTCTCATCCGAAATTTGTTAACATCATAAACATCATGTAGAGAAACAAGAACAAACTCAGAAATGTGAATTAGATACAGAGACAAACTGTCTACACCAGTGTAGTGTAACCTGCAGCCCAGGGATCACATGTGGCCATCTGGGTTCTGAGTGCGTCTCCATGAGACATTTTATTGACTGCTGCCCAACGCAGGGTTGTCACATTCCGCTGATTTCTGTCTGGGTAATTTTTTTTCCCTACTGGTTCGATTGAAGTGATTCGCACCTAAAGCGAGGACGAGTGAAGTGAGGTGTGTGCTGATTGCTCACAACATTGACTGTGAGAGCCGTGTGCTATCTCTGTGTCCAAAGTGCAAATGATAATCCTATTAATATATACATAAGCACTTTCTATAACTTGTGAAATATTTAGTATGTAGTAAATGTATTTAATCTTATTTGTGGGGTCATGGTTAGTGAACAAACCTGATTTCAATCTTGTGGCTCCTTGAGGTGAAGGAGAGCCACTCACTGGCCTAGGTTGCTTATCACCGCACTACACCATTGCTATACCTCCCAACATTAGCTATGCTGCAGCACTGATGGGTGAATTTGCTCGTGGAGTTTCGTCCAGTGCTATGTTAGAGGGAATCTGACCCACACAGTGGGACCTCTACTTGACAGATACATGAATAAGTAGGGAATAGAGGGATACGGACCACTTAGAGGCAAAAGGCTTATAAAGCATCATTTGTTGACATAGGCTTGGTGGGCCGAAGGGCCTTTTCCTGTCCTGTACTGCTCTTTATTGTTTGTTCTCCGTATGTTCCATGTGAGGCCTTTACAAAGAGGAGGGTCTGTCAGTGGTTCAAACTAAGACCCTGTGGTTAGTGGCTGATGCTTTCATGATCCATCGCCCAAATATATCAGGATGTGAATTCATGCTTTTACACCCTGTTCACACATAACACTTTGGAAGTTACTGTGATCCTCGAGAGAGAGAGAGAACTGAGAGGAGAGACATATGGAGTATGTTAGCGGCAAGAAACTGGGAAATAGATTGATGAGAGAGTTGGAAATGAGAGAGGGTGAAGGATTGGAAAATATAAATGCAACTCTGTGCCAGGCAGGAAGAGATCCAAGGGTTTACACATCATCATTACTAGAGTGTAATGATAGGTATTTTGCACCCAAGTACTCTCCAACCCCTACCCCAACCTTCATACCCCATCCCTACCACATATATCCACATCCCCCACCTCTCATAACCCCCATTCTGACCCCTCATAAAGCAGCTCCAGTCTCAATGCGACCCTCTCTCATACCTCCACCTCACATCCAGCATTCTCTCGCAACCCAACACCTCCCCGCCTCCTCCCCTTCCATGTTCTTCTATAATGTCCGATAATGTCCCCATCCTCACTCCTCACACTCTCCCACACTCAGCTAGTTCCTTTTCTCTAAGCTAGCTACCCCTAAAGGGTATCCATCACAGTGGAATTCAGTTCTTCAGTAACAGGCCCTCGACCCCAATGCCGTGCTATAAATGTCTCTGTCTTCATGTTCCCTGGTGCACCTGAGTTACTCCCTGTGAGTGCCAGCTAGTCTTTGAAGGAAATGTTAAACTGGGACCTTGTTTGTCTGCTCAGGTTGACTCATCAATGGCATTATTGGAGAGAGAGAGGAAGTCCTTCCTGTGTCTTGGCCAACATTCATCCCCCAACCAACACTTTCAAAATTCAGATTGACTGGCCATTCACCTCATTTATAAGGATGTCAGTAGAACTGTGAGGTTGTAACTATCAGAGATGATTAAATCGGCTGGGACTTTATTCTGATAAATGGACCTGACATTAAGATCATGAAGGTTGTTGATCAGGAAGCCATAGAGAAAATGTTTCCATTTGCTAGAGAAAATCCAGGACTTATTTTCTTCCCAGTTTCAGAAATATGTGGTGTAAATGCATAATTTCCATTATTGTCACATTAAATATTGATACAAACTAATATAAAAACAGATAATGCTGGAAAGACTCAGAGGTCTGGCAGTGTCTGTGGAGCGAATGTCTCAGCTCAATAATCTTTGGCCTAAACTTGATATATGGGTTTTGTAAGCAGTCATGGAAGCAGTGCTAAATCTCAAATACAAAATTTCATTTTCTTCACTGGGATTCACAAACAGCGCCTCTTTCCATCTCAGGTCAGCCTGACAAGTAGAGGTAAACATGAATCTTCCTGATCCATCATTTGTTCTTCAAATAAATCATTGCCCTCTCTGCACAGAATATTTATAATTTTTTAAAATCTTATTGAGAGGCCGTGCTTTAATCTCCCGCTGACTGATTCCCCAGGCTTTCTCTGAAATGTGGCCCAGTTGATAAGACATTTTCCCTAATCGCATGGTTTGATGGGGTCACGCAAGATAATTTGTGTGGAGTTTGCATCTTCTCCCGCTACATTTGTGTGATTTAAATATTTTCCACATGCGGTAACTAAACCATAAAACCTGGCTCAGAGGATGGTGGTCTGAATGTACTGTCTCGCGGGAAACCAATGGATATGCTTATTGATTTCAGGTGTTGTTAGTCTTCAAGGAATGGAGTCAGGACAAGGACAGAGTGGAATAGTACAGACTGGGTCAAAGAGCAGAGATGTCCTCATTTGTAAGATACATTTATCCTTGAGTAGCATTGTTCACCCATTAATAAACTGCATTCACTCAGTTGAGCCAAGAAACAGAGCCACCCATTCTGTGTAGTTCAATCCCATTTCCATTCCATGCAGTTCACTCCCATTCCCATTCTGTGTGGGCAGGTAAGTGGAACTGAGTCCATGAAAAGATCAGCCATAATTTTATTGAATGGCGGAGCAGGCTCGAGAGAGCAGATGGCCTACTCCTACTCCTGGTTCTTATGTTCCTATTTCCATTCTGTGCAGTTCAATCCCTTTCCCTTTCCTATTCCCATTCTCATTCTCTGCAGTTCAATCCCAGTCCATTCCCTGTGCATACAGTTTGGGAAGGGAAGGTGCAGTGGTATTGTCATTAGATTAGAGACCAAGAGTAATTCTCTGGGGCTTGAGTTCAAATCCCACCGTGGCAAATGATGAAACTTGAATTCAATAAAAAATCTAGATTTGTAAGTCTAATGATGACTCTGAAGCCATTGTAGATTATTGTACAAACCCATCTGGTTTACTAATGTCAGCAGCATCCACTATTCTCTTTTGCCATTGACAGGTTGCTGGCTGAGGTGGAGAGAATCTCTGACCATTGAAGGGCTGAAGTTCTACTCTCAGCTAGTTAAGGTTTACCAATCCTCTCAGATTCTCTCAGAGTGCACAGGAATTAATAATGGTAAGGGAATCATAAAATGAATGTTGTTGTACTTATGGTTTTGTTTGCTGCCATCATTTGTTATATTTTGCATTCTTTAAATGTCTCAGTGAGGAAATCATAGATTTGTATGTTTAAACATGAAGTGTTTGTTGTTAATCTTTAACTATTTACAGATTCCAGGTTACAGTCACGTGTCGCAATGTCTCTGTACAGGTAGGCTCCTTATTTATAGATGTTCTGTCTCCAGTCTCTGTTCCATGTGACTCTATACATTATACTGTGAGCTGTGCAGCTGTCCAGTCCCATGTTATCCCTTGCTCTGCTGACCATTTGTATATTACTATGGCCTGCAGGCACACATCACAAGTGTTTCATTCTAATTTTTCCAAAGACTCATTTATTATTTAAAGAAAATGAAGGTGGTGAGATCATATGATGAAACTTGCAGGAATACAAAGAACAAAGAACAAAACAGCACGAGAAACAGGACCTTCGGCCCAACGAGCCCACGCCGCCACCTCAATGTTCCCACTTCTACCCGTGATCCCTGACTTTGTTTATAGATCTATGGATTGTAACTATACAGGTGGTTTACATCACCCACCATGTGTTATTGCAGCAGGGAGCTGTATAAAATCAGCCTCGAGTCTTGCTGTGCATTTTTGCTGCTGTTGTATCTCGCTTTGTCCTTAACCTGACAACCTCTGGTGTCAGCCCATCACAGAGGACTTTCCAATGCAATGGGTGTGAGCATCTCATAGAGCATCATGGAGTGCAGAAGCAGACCATTCAGCCCATCGAATCTGCACAGACAACAGTCCCACCCCACAATTCTATGTATTTACCCTGCTAATCCCCTTGACACTAAGGGGCAATTTACCACTGCCAATCAACCTAACCCACACATCTTTGGAGAGTCATCTGCAACAAAAAGAGGCCGTTTGGTCCATTGAGTCTCTGCTGCTCTCTGGAACAATCCAATTCACCCATTCTCCCACTCTGCCCTGTATTCCTGCACATTTACTACCTTCAGCATCTGATTTTTATTTCAATTCATTCATATTTTAACAATATTTTAGTGGTGCATTTTGAAGCTTCTTTGAATGCACATTGTTTTAGGGACTCACAAGTTAAAGATTTTTTTATTCAAATGCTTTCTGTGGAAAAATAATTAAAACAACTCCTCTTACCCCCTATCCAAATGTAAAGTCATGTCTTTGACAACTTGCACAGAAATAACTGGGCGAGGGGTGTTGGTTCTCCCTCCCAGAGAGACCACTAGATCTGTCAGACATAGATACTGCCTGCAGAGATTTGCCAGTCGATTGTTTGCAGACTGTTAATGATGGGAAGGGTTTCTACTGGGATTAAACAATGACAGGTGAACTTATTTTAGCTTCACATCTGTCAGGTAGATCACAATCAACTGGAGTGAATCCAGCTGTGCTTAGCAGAAGAAATGCGCACATAGCTACCTGTAACATAGAAACACTAAACACACACACAAACACATCCACATGTACACACACACACACACACAATCACACAGATACAGAGACATTCAAATATATATATATATATACATATATATATATATGCTCACATACAGATACACTCACATATACACACACACACACGTAATGCACACACATATAGATACACTCATAGTACATACTCACACATACATGCAGACACTTCATATATACAGATACACAGACACATATACACACACACTCACGTACACACTCGTAAATACATATATGCACACACACACACACACACACACAGATCCAGAGAGGATGTTTGAAGGTTGGACAGTGAGGAGTTGCAGTGAGGGTGAAGAATGTTCTAGAGCATTAGCATCTCTGCTACTGATGGGTGAACATGAAGAGTGACATGCAGTGGGGATTGGAAGGGAGGGTGACTGTGAGAGGTGTACAATTATCCATGGAGGCAGTTGAAATAAAAACTTCACTTTGGCATCTGATTTGCTGACTGTTGTTTAAAAATGGAAGGATATAACTCCATGGAATTGAAGAAAAGGCTATGTTCTGTTCTCATGCTCTCTGCTGCAATAGGCCACTTGATACAGAGCAGAGAACTGGACCGCATTATAAAAAGTGAGAGATAAAAACTCCATTTAATTCTGTGATAAGGTTCAAATTGAATTCCATATTTAGAGGGCATCCAATAGGGCAATCAGCAAACATTATAATACATTAAACATCATATTGACATTGTCATAATTAGGATCAGGAAAGGTTAGTGAAAGCGAACATGGAAAAAGAAAGGAAAAGATTGAGATTAAATATCTTGTTATGTCTGACACAATGCTAATATGCAATGAACATAATGTTAATAAAGTGAAGATAATAAGTTGCCAGCTTGTTGTTTAAGGTTTGTTTTAGAGCAAAAGCTTTGAATGTATGGCATTGTGACACAGTAGTTAGCATTGCTGCCTCACAGTGCCAGGGACCTGCATTCAATTCTGACCTCTGGTCACTGTCAGTTTGCACATTCTCTATGTTTCCTCCAGGTGCTCCGATTTCCTCCCACACTTCAAAGATGTGCGGGTTAGGTGGTTTAGCCATGTTAAATTGACCCTGGTGTCAGGGGCAGGAGTTATGGGGATAGAGTCTGGGTGGGATTGATGTCGGAACAGACTTTATGGGCTGAATGGCCTCCTTTTGCACTGTAGGGATTCAGAGTAAGCATTTTCTCACAGAAACCCATATTCTCAAAATATTTCTGTGAAATTGCCCAGTTGGCAAGAAAGCTTGTAAAGACCTTATCCAAAAAGAGATTTCTCTTAGTGATCCCGGGAGATTCATCATGTTAAAGACGATGAAATATGTTGTGGGGTGGGGGGGGGGAGGAGGATGTGGTTTACACAGCTCCCTACATGGGGAATCTTTAACCTGGTTAAACAATTAACTTCACTCTGAGATACAGTTCATTCTGATACAAACTGCGATTGTGAATCTGCCCACGGGTTGACAAAAACATGTGCTGCAGACATCTTATATCTTTTTCTGAACAGGCTTATTTTGCAATGCTTCCTTTCACTTGTCAATTTATGAGATGTTATTCCTCTGAATCAGGTATCACTGGAGCTGCTGTAGGAGTCTTCCTACTGGATTGAGGCTTCTTACAATGTCTTTTTTTCCAAAAAGTATACTTTATTCATGAAATATCTGTAAGAACATTACATACATTCCAAAATGGCTGTTACACAAAGTATGATAATGTTTGGGTCCACCAAGAAACACTGAGATCATCAGAACATAAAGGAAACACTTCAGACATTTTACAATGCTCTTACAAATGTTGTAAAATTATTTTGAAGATTGCACAAGTTGCACTCCGAAGTGCTTCAGTACAACTGCGATACGTGTAATATTCACTGTATGCATTCAGTGAGTCATTCAGCCTGAGGGGGTTCTGCTTCCCTTACTTCACTGTGGTTGAAAAGGTTTTAAGACAGCGACCTTCCGCATTGCTGTCCCAAGCTGTGGAATGTCTCTCACCGCGTAGTCCTGGGCTTTGGAATGTGCCAGTCTGCAACACTCAGTCAGGGTAACTTCTTGTACTGGAAGATTGAGACTTCTTAAAATTTCAACACTGCAGAATCCATTAAATCATGAATTTGCTTCTTCTATCTTCCAAAAGATGGAGAGACTGGATTGAGAATCTGCTTTTACTAAAGGGTGTCTGCCCCTTCTGTTATTATCAATAACAGAGACAGGGTTTGATTGCTGGAGCTCTCTCATATATTCTCAGCAATGATAGATTAATTGCATCATTGACCCCCATGACCCCACCACAAAGGTAATAAGCTAGTAAGTCATCAAACTGACTGAAATAAGAGTGTCCTTAAGGGCACGGGTTAGAAAAAGACTGTCATTAAACTGAAAGCTTCTCAGAGCACCCTATAAACACCCAGTTTAGGAGCTTCTAATGACATGTGCTAGAGACATGAATAATTCAATGGCAGGTGCTGAGCCAGTATATGAAACAGAAGCGCATGGAAAGTGTACAGGTTTATCGTACAGAAATATCTCACCGTGATACCCAGCAGGAAATCCATGAGCCACTTTGCGTTCTGGTGTTTAACCCTTCCCTCACTTTTCTTTGCAGTGAGTGACATTGGTGAAACAAGGGTGGAAACCCAAGGACAAGAATAATTTGAGGCTGTACACCCTTCTTGAATGTAAAGACAATTCCATACCCTCATGGAAAAATAGACACTGAACTAGGAAAGGTGGACCACAAACTTAGGCAGAGAGACAGGCTTGAGAAGATGCTTAAAGGAGAGGAGAATGACTGAGTTGAAGAGGTGACAGGGTCAGGGTTGTAGGCTGCGCTGTCAATGGTCAGGCAGTGGGGGATGACGGGCTGGGTATACACAGAGCGTTCAATGTGAATTCTCAAATCTGCTTGGTTGCATTCTGGAAGTGTTGTCACATGACCTTTCACCTTTCATGTCACATGGGTTGGAATTCGCCAACCTCGCCCTTGACTAGGATTCTCCAGTCCCGCTGCAGTGAATGAGATTTGGCTGAGTGGCAGATCCAGTGGCACTTACTGGAGCAAAAGAACAGCGTGTTTCAGCCCCTCTCTCAATCGACATTGCCAAACATAAATTAACAGGTTGTTAACTGGTTACTGTTCTCAGTGCATTAACTGCCATGTTTAGCTGCAGTGATTATATTTCATTTTGATCCTGCGCGTGTGATTATGCAGGTTCATTATTTCCATTTATTCTGCTTGTTGACACTGTCCTCGCTGCTGTCTTTGTTAGGTGGATTGGCCATGCTAAATTGCCCCTTAATGTCGCAAGATGTGTATGTTAGGGGGATTAGTGGGATAAATACTTGGGGTTATGGGAAACAGGTCTGGGTGAGATTGTCCATTAGTGGGATTATATGAGTTTATAAGGATAGGGCCAGGGTGGGATTGTTGTTGGTGCAGACTTGATGGGCTGAATGGCCTCCTTCTTTTGATTTGCTTTGATTTATCATTGTCACATGTATTAACATACAGTGAAAAATATTGTTTCTTATGTGCTGACAAAGTATACCATTCATAGAGAAGGCACTGTATAGATTCTGTTATATCTTTCTTATCATCAGTTGTTCAATCTGGACTTGGGATGGGTCATCAAAGCCAGTCTAGGCCCAGTGATGTCTTCACTTCCTTCAATCCAAGTAGTGCTGATCTGCGTGGATCTGATAAATAACTCGCTTCATCATCTCTGTAGATCTGGCTGGGCTACAGCAAATACTACTGGATCATACCCTTCTTATTGAGGCTGACTATTACTCCCTGTCCCCTCCACTCTCACATAAGAAGCACACTTACTGCCTTGTCAGCAGAGTGAAGCTTATTCCTTCAGGTACCTTTGCTGTCCCTGTGGGTGTGGCTCAGATTATATCAGCACAGGGTGATTGACGCTGTCTCGCCATCCCTTCTGTCTTTGTTTTGTCAGAGAATTAGTTTAACATCCAGTCTTGGATGAACCACAATTCGGGTGGCATTGAAGCTATTGGATGAGATTTTCCATCCCTTATGGTCAGCAGAATCTTCACTATAGATAGCGGTAGGACTGGAAGATCTCATTGGCAGCCAATGCTCACCACTGTAACTGACTGTGTTCTGTCTCAATTCATCTGCTCTGGAAATCCTCATCCAAAGCCCATTCTTACTCTAGCCTATTCCAGCTTTTACAGGTGCACTGTAGAAAGCATTCTTTCTGGTTGTATCACAGCTTGGTATGGCTCCTTACTCTGCCCAAGATCGCAAAAAGCTACATAAGGTTGTGAACGTAGCCCAATCCAGATGAGGCAAACCAGCCTCTCATCCACTGACTCTGTCTACACTTGCCATAGCCTCGGCAAAGCAACCACATAATTAAGGACTCCATGCATCCCGGACATTCTCTCTTCCACTTTCTTTTGAGATCATGTACCATATGACTCAAGAACAACTTCTTCCCTGCTGCTGTCAGACTTTTGAATGGACTTACCTTGTATTAAGTTGATCTTTCTCTACATCTTAGCCATAACTGTAAGACCACATTCTGCACTCTCTTGTTTCCTTCTCTATGAATGGTATGCTTTCTCTTTATAGTGCGCAAGAAACGATACTTTTCACTATATGTTAATACGTGACAATAATAAATCAAATCAAAGATCAGTGAGCGAGCTCCTGGCTGCACTCGCGCATTCTTCCTCCAGCTTGGCATCCAATCATTGTTCTGCTCACTGATTTACACCAAGGTGTACTCCCTCTGAGGGCTGATATTTCACCTCTGTTGATTGCCAGTGATGTGAAAGGTAAATGTAGGAGACTGCATGAGTTTCATCATCAACACCTTGAGGGCACAAGGTCTTGGATGTTCTGAGATCAGGGATATTGATCAGCTGATCTATCCAATTTCAGTATATGTGAAGGAATGTTGCCGTGTCCAATAGGAATTACATAGTTTGTAAATTATTATCTTAATATCAAATTAAGCAGATAGAAAATTACAAAGCTTTGATTAAAAATACAAAAAAATTTTATGCCGAAGTAATTAGTGGAGGAATGAGGATTGATATTACAATTTATCAAACTGTAAATCTATGATTACTTTAAACCATGCGATCTAATTAGAGAATGAATTCAGCAGAGTGTGAAATATAGCGGATATGAGGAACTATATGCAATGACAACTGAGTAAATATCAGTCACCCTCTCCATCTGTAGAGAAACTTTGGTGTTTAAGAGTGTTAAGCTGAAAGTTTGCATAAGCTTTACAATTCCACCTCATATAATCATCACGGTCTAACCCTCTTTTCTGTAATTTCCTGTTTGGTAATCCTTGTTACAAAACAAGGATTACTCATAATATTTATAAACTTCTTCCTTATATTAAACGCTCCTGTACAAAAGCTACCCACAAAACCTCATTCATATCTATACTCATTATATCACCCTCTGTATAACTAACTTTATATAACTCTGCAAGTATATTCGCAAAGAACAAAGAAAATTACAGTATAGGAACAGGCCCATCAGTCCTCCAAGCCTGCACCGACCATGCTGCTCAACTGAACTAAAATCCCCTACTTTTTCGGGGACCATATCTCTCTATTCCCAAGCTATTCATATATTTGTCAAGATGCCCTTAAAAGTCACTCTCATATCTGCTTCCACTACCTACCCCCAGCAACAAGTTCCAGTACCCACTACTCTCTGTATAAAAAAACCTGCCTCATACATCTCTTTTAAACCTTGCCCCTCACACCTTAAATCTGTGCCCCCTAGTAATTGACTCTCCCAGCCTGGGAAAAAGCTTCTGACTATCTACTCTATCCATGCCCCTCATAATCTTATAAACTTCTATCAGACAGACCCAGACACACACACATACACACACACATACACAGACACACCCTCCTCCTCCTCCTCCTCTCTCCTCTCTCCTTCCTCCTCCCTGGGCTCACAACACCAGGTTAAAGTCCAACAGATTATTTTGGTAGCAAATGCCATTAGCTTTCGGTGCGCTGCTCCTTCGTCAGGTGAGTCTTTAACCTCTTGGACTTTAACCTGGTGTTGTGAGACTTCTTACTGTGTCTGTTCTGTTGTTCGTCCATCGTCATCAATGAGGACCTCGACACCAATAGTCATTTTGATGCTAGTTTCAGTGTGTCCAAAGATGCCTGATGAGGCCAATTTGGGCATGGAATGTCCTGACACATATTGGACAGACTTGTGTAGACACTGTGGTTGTTGCGCTGGTGGCTCTGGATTTGCGCAGCTCGTGCTTAAGTTGTGCTCCAGCAATGCACCTTGCTTTGTGAGCTTGACAGCCTTTGTGGATGAGGCAGTGCCAGGTAGGGCGGTTTTGTGCCAGCGTTTCCCAGGTGGTTGTGTCAATGTCAAGCAACTTCAGGGAGACCAAGAATGTATCTTTGAAATGTTTCTTCTGCCCTCCATGCAAGCGTCTTCCAGCAGAGAGTTCCCAAAAAGGAGCTGCTTCTTGGGTATGTGCTTGATGACATACGGATGACATGACTTGCCCACCGGGTCTGCGCTCTCATCAGCAGTGTGTGGAATAATAGTCGACTTGCTCTAAAGAGAACTTTAGAGTTTGGTAGTTTGCCTTGCCATCGAATGTGTAATATTCTGCAAAGACAAGTCATGTGGAAATGATTGAGCTGTCTTTCATGCCTTTGATACACAGTCCATGTTTCACAAACATACGGGAAGGTAGTGAGTACTGCAGCGCTGTAGACCTTCAGTTTTGTTGCTGGGCTGATTCCTCGACGTTCCCATACAGTGGAGCGCGGTCTACTGAAAGCAGAACTTACCTTTGCTATTCTGCAGTTAACTTCTGTATCAATAATCACTGCTCGAGAGAGAGTGCTGCCAAGATAAGTGAACTGGTCCACTGCCTGTAGTGATATTGTGATATGGTTCTGTGTACGGTGCATGAGGAGCAGGCTGGTGCATGACTTTTTAATGTTGATGGTGAGTCCAAAGTTGTCACAAGCCGTGGAAAATTTGTCCATACTGACATACATCTCTGGCTCTGAGCCAGTAAGAACTCAGTAAGAATTTAGCAACACCAATTATTAATCCAACCGATTTATTTGATAGTAAAAAAGCCAGTGAGCCAGTATACAGGGCGCCGTCAGCGGCAAAAAGGAAATCTCATAGAACGGTCTCTTTAACTTTGATAATAGCTTGAATTCTCCTCTGGTTGAAGAGCTTCTCATCCACTCTGTACTTGAGGCTGATTCCAGCAACACTGTCCTGGAAGGCATCGTTCAGTATTGCAGCAAACATCATGCTTTGGTGGTTGTCGCATACTTGTCGATTACCCTTCCTCTTATAGAGGTATATGATGGAAGCATCTTCTAGTTCCTGGTCTAGGTTGACAAGACGAGTTTTGCTCAGGGCTGCAATGTCAATGTTGTATCTTGCAAGCTGTCTGGCAACTAAGGCTGTTCTTCTCTCTGGTCTCTGCTGTAGGATTGTCCAAAATCATGTCCCAAGTGCCAGTGGTGAGCGGTGTCACCTTGTGTTTTATTTTGTTTGTTCAACCGCAAGATGGGATCCCCTCCAGCTGCGGTAAACCGGCCGGAGTTTAGTGAAACAGGCAATGTTTACGGCACCTTTTCTAGCCTCTTCCTCATTCTGCGGAGGTAAGCAGTGCATTCCTGAAGAGGACTGCTCAGTCGCCCAGGTAGATGCCGAGTTCCACTGCTGCTTCGGTCAGTGGAAAACAACCATTTGACCTGAGCAGCCTGCGTGCAGGTCTGTAACTACAGCTCCCAGTGTATCCACACCTGCTGCTTCGTTGCTCGCCCATCGCCACAGGACTTCAAGGTTGACCAGGACACAAGATGATGATGACAGTGTTGAGACTAGCACTTGATTTGGATTAAAGTGGGGAGAGTTGCGCAGCGTCAGCCTTGCTCCGTATCCCCGATTCCCATCTAGATCCAGTGGCAAGATAAGATCAAGACAGCTGGAGGTGGGACTAGGTGCAGTGGATGACCAGGACATCTTCTGTGTTTTGTTCTGCTCTTTGCACTCCACAATGTTTACAGAGACCGCCTTCTTGACTGTTGAACCTTCCATTGCTCTTGTCCTCTCAATCCTTCGGACTCTGTCTTCACATGCTGGGGTAGACATTTTCCTGTCTCACTGAGAGTTGAGACCTGTCGGCTACCCTCACCTGGTTTAGCCGGCATGTTGGAACCGTTGCCCGAAGTGTGGCCGCTATCGCATGCAAACAGCTATGGGGAGCCACAAGTGAGAGCTGAATGCCAGATGAGGACAATGGATGGACAAATCTCCCTGAAAGGACATGACATGTTCCTTCACCAAAGGTAACACCCCTCCCTGAGACTCCATACACACCTGTGCCTTGCCTACAAATACAGTAAAAACAGATAATCTGCTTGCTATGCTAGTGGGATCTTGCTGTGCACAAATTGGCTGTCACATTTCCTATATTACATAGAACATAGAACATTACAGCGCAGGACAGGCCCTTCGGCCTTCGATGTTGCGCCGACCAATTAAGAAAAAGCAATGACCCTGTAACCTAAACCATTCCCTTTTCGTCCATAAACTTATCTACTAACCTTTTAAACGCCACCAAACTTGGCGCATCTACAACTGCAGCAGGCAGGGCATTCCATACCCTTACCACCCTCTGGTTAAAGAACCTACCTCTGACATCCGTCCTATAACTACCACCCCTTAATTTAAAGCTATGTCCCCTCGTGCTAGCTTTCTCCATCCTAGGAAAAAGGCTATCACTGTCCACCCTATCTAAACCTCTAATCATCTTATATGTTTCGATTAGGTCCCCTCTTAGCCGCCTCCTTTCTAACGAAAACAACCTCAAATCCCTCAGCCTCTCTTCATAAGACCTGCCCTCCATACCAGGCAACATCCTGGTAAACCTCCTCTGTACCCTCTCCAATGCCTCCACATCTTTCTTATAATGTGGGGACCAGAACTGCACACAATACTCCAAGTGCGGCCGCACTAGAGTTTTGTACAGTTGCAACATGACGTTGCGGCTCCGAAATTCAATCCCCCTACCAATAAAAGCTAAGACTCCGTATGCCTTCTTAACAACCTTATCGACTTGTTTGCCAACTTTCAGGGATCTATGCACATATACACCAAGATCCCTCTGTTCTTCAACACTATTAAGAGTCCTACCATTAGCCCTATACTCTACACATTTGTTATTCCTGCCAAAGTGAATTACCTCACACTTTTCCGGATTAAACTCCATTTGCCACCTCTCGGCCCAGCTCTGCAACTTGTCCAAGTCTCTCTGCAAACTAGAACACCCCTCTTCACTATCTACCACTTCTCCGACTTTGGTGTCATCCGTAAATTTACTAATCCATTCTTCAATACCCTCATCCAGATCATTTATAAAAATTACAAACAGCAGGGGCCCCAAAACAGATCCCTGAGGATCTGTAACCGAACCACTTGTAACCGAACTCCACGATGAATAATTTCCATCAACCACCACCCTCTGTCTTCTATCAGCTAGCCAATTCCTAATCCAATTAGCTAAATCACCCTCAATCCCATACATCTGCAGTGGTGCCTATATTTCAAAAAATATTTCACTAGGATTGTGAAACTTGCAATATATATCCAAAATCATTCTTTCCATCGAACAAACCATCTGTAATAATATTGCTGAGTTCTCAGCCTTGGGGACTGGTACATTGCAGAAGCTGATGTCATGCTTTGGCCCCTCATCCCTTTCTCATTTATTTCATTCTTAACCTTCTTCAGCTGGAGCCTGGTAAAGTTTGTAACTTCGATCTACAAATGATTACCATCCTCTCAAAACATTGCTCCATCCTCTGGGCTTCTCCTGAACCATTTCTGAAAAACATTTGCAACGAAAAATCCAGATTCCCTGCTGAAAAGTGTTTATTCTTTGGAGAAACTGCCCTCCTGTATTTGATATTTCTGATTGGATTATGTGGCCACTAACATACTCTTTGCTCTCGCTCTCACTCTCTCTCTCTTTCTATTTCTTCCCCTCCCCCCACCACCCACCCACAATGTGGGTCCAGTGCATCAGTGGATTGAGACCTTATTTTAGGCATTTGAGCACATCATGTAAAATTTATAATGTGAAATGTAAACAAAATATTGCCCAATCACCTCTTGTGTAAATGACCTCCTAATTCCTCTTATAATAATTCAGGTGATTTGTCTCAATTTCTCGTGCTCTCTGACTTCACACCGTGTCTAACCATTACTAACTGGGAATTGTGAGTAAGCTCCACACTGATTGGTTTTCAATAAGATGCCATTCACTATTGGTCAGAACAATTAGTCTTCATTTCAGTAATTCTAACACCAGAGAAAATATTCAGTGATTCAGAGAAAATATCAGCACTGGGATCCGAGTTCCACACACATTGATTCTTACTGGGGTACGGGTCCCACCCACACTGACTCTCACTGGGGTACGGGTCCCACCCACACTGACTCTCACTGGGGTACGGGTCCCACACACACTGACTCTCACTGGGGTACGGGTCCCACACACACTGACTCTCACTGGGGTACGGGTCCCACACACACTGACTCTCACTGGGGTACGGGTCCCACACACACTGACTCTCACTGGGGTACGGGTCCCACACACACTGACTCTCACTGGGGTACGGGTCCCACACACACTGACTCTCACTGGGGTACGGGTCCCACACACACTGACTCTCACTGGGGTACGGGTCCCACACACACTGACTCTCACTGGGGTACGGGTCCCACACACACTGACTCTCACTGGGGTACGGGCCCACACACACTGACTCTCACTGGGGTACGGGTCCCACACACACTGACTCTCACTGGGGTACGGTCCCACACACACTGACTCTCACTGGGGTGCGGGTCCAACACACACTGACTCTCACTGGGGTACGGGTCCCCACACAACTGACCTCACTGTCACTGGGGTACGGCTCCCACACACACTGACTCTCACTGGGGTACGGGTCCCACACACACTGACTCTCACTGGGGTACGGCTCCCACACACACTGACTCTCACTGGGGTACGGGTCCCACACACACTGACTCTCACTGGGGTACGGGTCCCACACACACTGACTCTCACTGGGGTACGGGTCCCACACACACTGACTCTCACTGGGGTATGGCTCCCACACACACTGACTCTCACTGGGGTACGGCTCCCACACACACTGACTCTCACTGGGGTACGGGTCCCACACACACTGACTCTCACTGGGGTTTGGTTTCCGCACACATTGACTATCTCTGGCATATGGGTCACATGCACACTGACTCTCACTGCAGTTCTGGTTCCATGAACACTGACTTCTACTGGTATTAAGCAAGGTTATTATCCTTACCCATAGAACCATAGAAAATTACGGATCAGAAACAGACCTTTTGGCCCTTCTTGTCTGCGCTGAACCATTTTTTGCCTAGTCCCACTGACCTGCACTTGGACCATATCCCTCCACACCCCTCTCATCCATGAACCCGTCCAAGTTTTTCTTAAATGTTAAAAGTGACCCCGCATTTACCACTTTATCCGGCAGCTCATTCCACATTCTCACCGTTCTCTGTGTGAAAAAGCACCCCTAATGTTCCCTTTAAACTTTTCTCCTTTCACTCTTAACCCATGCCCTCTGGCTTTTTTTCTCCCCAGCCTCAGTGGAAAAAGCCTGCTTGCATTCACTTTATCTATACCCATCAAACTCTTATACACCTCTATCAACTCTGTCCTCATTCTTCTAAGCTCCAGGGAATAAAGTCCTAACCTATTCCATCTCTCTCTGTAACTCAGCTTCTCAAATCCCAGCAACATCCTTGTGAACCTTCTGTGCACACTTTCAACCTTATTTACATCCTTCCTGTAACTAGGTGAGCAAAACTGTACACAATACTCTAAATTTGGTCTCACCAATGCCTTATATAACCTCACCATAACATTCCAACTTTTATACTTGATACTCTGATTTATAAAGGCCAGTGTACTGAAAGCACTCCTTATGACCCAATCTACCTGTGACGTCACTTTTAGGGATGCCTCCACCATCACACTTGCCACAAAGTGTAAAGTATTTTGAATGACTAATAAATATAAAGAAATAATGTTCTTCACCTCAATCATGTAATTATTTCCCCACTGGAATTTGAATGGTCTGGGGAGGGTGTGAAGTGGCTCTCTCAGGGTTACCAAGCATCTCTGATGGATACAGGGCTAAATAAATCCCCTGTTATCCAGGTAATGTGTGAATGATGTGAGCAGCTGTATTCACACACAAGTTAGAATATCCAGGACTCTGGTGTGCATTTTGTAGTTGCTCCAATTCGACATCACTCATCCCGTTAGTGTATTGCAATGTTGGACGTGACTCTGTGAGTATACATTTAGATAGTAGCTCAGCTCCCTGGGAATCATTCCACATTTTATCATCAGCAAACAGTGCAGTCACTGGTCCAAACTCTCTCATATCAACTCCATAGGGATTTCATATCCACAGCATTTAGCCAAGCATCACTGTGTTTACAAATGGAGATGACTTGTTAACACATATTTACTAATTAAAAGCAACATTTAAAAGAAAAGGGCCTGGCTGAGCAATTAGTGAGGTAGTGACAGCTCACAGCACCTATTCATCACAGGAAATTGGGTTTAATTCACGCCTTGGTTACAACTCCCAGCCACCTTCAATCACACAGTCCGGCTGGGGAGAGGCAGAGACTAAATAGCCCGTAATTCAGTCACAATTCATTCTGCTTAGACCATCAGATGATGCAAAACAGCTCACTGGTCTACTCAGCCTATCAGAGAATCACAGCAGTGACCCCAAAATAACAGAGAATCTGAAACCAGAGAATTCCAAAACCAGAGACTCCCAAAACCACATAATCTCAACTCCAGAGCATTCCAAATCCATAGAATTCCAAATTCCAAAATGCCAAATAGTATAAAGAACTAAAACCCCCTGAGTAAATAGAGTCCAGAAACAAATATCAAAGAGACCACACACCAGACATACGCTAGCAGACACAATTGAATTAAATTGTTTGACTGTGGTGAATTGTTCACAGAATTAGATTAAAGAGTAGAGCTTCCTCTACACTGTCCCCCCATCAAACGCTCCCAGGACAGGTACAGCACGGGGTTAGATACAGAGTATCTACAGTGTCCGCATCAAACACTACAGTGTCCACATCTCCGTCTACAGTGTCCACATCAAACACTCTCAGGGATAGATATAAAGTAAAACTCCCTCTGCACTGTTCCCCATCAAACACTCCCTGAATAGGCACAACATGGGCTTAGGTACAGATTAAAGCTTTCTCTACACTGTCCTCATCAAACACTCCCAGGACAGGTACAGCACAAGGTTACATAGACAATAAAGCTACATTTTCACTGTCCACATCAAGCACACACAGGACAGGTGTAGCAAGGGGCTATGCTCCAGAAGCTTGTAGCTTGTGTTACCAAATAAATCTGTTGGACTTTAATCTGGTGTTGCAAGACTTCTTACTGTGCTCACCTCAGTTCAATGCCAGCATCTCCACATCATGGCTCCCATCAAACAGTCCCAGGGACAGGTACAGCACAAAGTTAGATACAGAGTAAAGCTCCCTCTACACTGTCTCCATCAAATATTCCTAGGACAAGTACAGTATGCGGGTTAGATACAGAGTAAAGCTCCCTCTACACTGTCCCCATCAAATACTCCCAGGACAGGTACAGCACAGGGTTAGATACAGAATAAAGCTACCTCTATACTATCCCCCATCAAATATTCCCAGGACAGGTGCAGCATGGGGTTAGATAGAGAGTAAATCTCTTGTGATGCAGTTTGTAGAGAATGAAGTGCACCAGTGGGACTCACACATGGTAGAAGCTGAAATGTCATAAAGAACTTTATTTAAAATATGTGAAGATTCTTTATCACAATGGAAACATTTGACATTCCAGAAATATAGTTCTAGATTTTTTACGACTGGGAAGATGTTTTAGTGATTATGCTATTAGAAAGAAAGTGCAGCTTATTCGGGAAGATGTAAGGTTTTTTTTACAATGAGACTGAGAGCTCAAAGTGGTACACTCTCATCAACTCAGTGATTTCTAATTGACTACAGTCTGTGGATGCCTTGACAGTGTCCCCTTTAGTCAGGTGTGGAATCGCAGAGCAACATCAGATTTCTACCATTCACTGGACTCATTCTGACTCTAGACAGTGCTGATAGTTTGAGAAAGGCAATGACAGTGAATGTTACAATTCCCTCCATTATTATTACACAAATGTGGGTTATTATTTTCAATCCCTCCATTCCCTCTTCTTTCAACGTTCAAAATGAAAAGCGATATGTACAAAGCAGATACAATCATTGCTCACAAGCTGACTGTCGAAGGCACGGTGTCAGAGTGGGAAATCAGCACCTTATCCTGCTCAATAACTGGATACCTCTTCCAAAACATGATACTGTAGCTGGACTCCAACTCATGCTCAGAACAACTGATTTATTTCCCTGTGCTGAAGGGAAACTGAAAAATACACTGAAACTGTGGATGAGTGAATCTTCCCTGGATCTGAGTTCGCCTGGACTCTCAATACAACACAATAAAGAGAAACTTCTCACATGACAGATTGGATATCGATGACCTGCGACTTCCAGGGTGTGAGCTGGAATTGGCTATAAGTGAAAAGAGCTGGCCGAGTCAGTCCATCTCAATCCAGGCACCAGTCAGTGGAAATCCAGCTCATAATTCACTGCTAATTGATTCATCTCAGGCAACGAGACAAAGATGGATGGGGAGAATTGGGAAAAAAAGGCCAAGGAAAGTAACTGGCAGACTGCAGTTACAGAAGCAAATCCAGAGCCGGAGAAACAAATCTCAATCTCCTCTTCATTCTCCAGCTGACAGATTGGAAAACCCTTCCGTTATCACCACACTCATTATCCTGCCTGAAATCCCAGGTATTTATTGAAGTCTTGGCTTCCAGTTATAATATCCGAACCACTAAAAGCAGCAATGCCAGGGTCAAAAATCACAAAGAACCTTTTTTTGCGGCAGTGATTATTTTTGTGTCAAGTCCAATACAGCTACTTCCTCCTCACTGTGGCCTCAGGTCGATATTCCCCAGATTTGGATCTTCAATATCAGACAGTTTTACAATGCAGGAAAGAGTGCTGATGGTGTCTACTTTGGCCATGAGAATAATATTGGCTTCATTTCAATGGGGAGAATGGAAGGGGGGGGTTGTTGTTTGGGGGTGGAAGGGGGTGGAAACATGACCAAATAAATAAAAAGAAAACTTGAAAACAATGGATGTCACTGGATAGGCCCAGCATTTATTGCCTATCTCAAATTGCACCTTGAGAAGGTGCTGCTAGAGCCATCTTCTTAAACTGCTAAAATCCCTCAGGTATAGGTACACCCACAATGATGTTAGGGAGGATGTTACAGGATTTTCACCCAGTGACTCTGACGGAATGGAGATGTATTTCCAAACTGGGGAGAGCAGTTGTGCAAAATATATTGAAGAGAGTATGTATACATATTGTGGGAAGGGAGGGTGGGTAGAGTCAGTAATGGAGACATGATCTTATTGAGGCTTCAGGGCTTGCTGGAGAGCTGGTGAGAGACCTATGGTACCTCTTTTCAGGATGGTCCACTGACCACATGGGAGTCAGGCAGTGGCAAGGCCTTGGAATCAAGACCCCCTCCCTGGGGACAGGAGTCTAACTTAGCAAGAGCAACTGGTCAATCAGAGGCCAACTCAAAGTGCCACTGATCAGGCCAGGGCAACTGTGGGAAGGAGCTCCAGCATCAAGGAGGCCCCGAGATAGAGCTGGGTTATATGGTGAGGAGGAGCGAATTCCACACGGTAGGGATCACAGGGAATTTAGAGGCAAGAGAGGCTGGAAACAAAGGCAGGGAGATGTCTCTCAAAAGGCCCTCTCCCGGATGTCCTGTCCCTCAATCAGATTGCCTTTGATCTCGGGAACCCTCCATCCCCACCCAGATGGCAAGTCTCACATTTGGGTTCACCTCTTATGCATGCCTTATGGTAACAGTGCCACTCATGGCTGGGTTAATATCACTAGCAATGGGATGAGATCCTTTAGGGCTCTAATTGATGGCATGGAAGGAATGTAAGAACATAAGAATTAGAAGCAAGAAGTGACCATTTAGGCCATCTAGCTGGCTCACCATTTGGTGTGATCGTGGCTGATCTTGGGCTTCAACTCCTATTTTATCACCTGCTGCCCATATCCCATAATCTTCTGAGATCGTGAACCTGTCTATCGAGCCTTAAATCTATTCAACATGGAAATCCACAATCCTCTGCGGGAAAGAATTCCAAAGATACACAACCTTTTGAGTGAAGAAATTCTTCTCATCTCAGTCCCTTTCAGGGACAAAGGAGGAAAATTATGCTTAGAACCCAAGGGAATAGGGGAGATCCTAAATGAATACTTTGTATCAATATTCACAAAGGAGAGGGATGCGTTAACTGGGAGTGTCTCAGAGGGAGGTGTTGACTCGTTAGAGAAAATCTCCATTATAAGGAAGGAAGTGTTAGTTTTTTTAGGGAACATGAAAACGGACAAATCCCCAGGGCCCAATGGCTTGGCCAAAGGAAACAGAGGATATCAGTCGAAGAGTCTTTTTCTGGCTGGAGGTCTGTGACCAATGGTGTTCCGCAGGGCTCTGTATGGGGATCTCTGCTATTTGTGATATATATATAAATGATTTGTAGGAAGGTGTAACTGATGTGATCAGCAAGTTTGTGAACAACACGAAAATGTCTGGACTTGCTGATAGCAATGAATATTGTCGGACAATACAGCGGGATATAAATAAGCTGGAAGATTGGGCAGAGAAGTGGCAGATGGAATTTAATCCAGATAAATACGAAGTGATACATTTTGGAAGGACTAATGTAGGGGGGAACCATCAGGAGTATAGAAACACAGAGGGACCTAGGTGTGCAAGTCCACAAATCCTTGAAGGTGGCAGCACAGATGGAGAAGGTGGTGAAGAAAGCATATGATACGCTTGCCTTTATAGATGGGATATAGAGTATAAAAACTGGAGTCTGATGTTGCAACTGTATAGAATGTTGGTTAGGCCATATTTGGAATACTGCGTCCAGTTCTGGTCACCACGCTACCAGAAGGATACGGAGGCTTTGGAGAGAGTGCAGAGGAGATTTGCCAAGATGTTGCCTGGTATGGAGGGTCTTAGCTATAAGGAAAGATTGGGTAAACTGGGAGAATGAGGGGAGACCTAATAGAGGTGTACAAAATTATGAACAGTATAGATAGGGTGAACAGTGGAAAGCTTTTTCCCAGGTCGGAGGTGATGATCAGGAGGGGTCACAGGCTCAAGGTGAAGGGGCGAGGTATAATTCAGATATCAGAGGGACGTAATTTACACGGAAGGTGGTGAGGGCTTGGAATGCACTGCCAAGTAAGGTGGTGGACACACTGGGATCGCTTAAGACTTATCTGGATAGTCACATGAGCAGACTGGAAATGGAGGGATACAAACGCATGGTCTAGTTGGACCAATGAATGGCACAGACTTGGAGGGCCGAAGGGCCTGTTTCCTGTGCTGTACTGTTCTTTATTCAGTTCAAAATGATCAGATTCTAATCCAAGATGGTGCCCCTGTGTTTTAGATTCCCCGACCAGGAGAAACAATCTCTCAGGGTCCACCCTATCAACCTCCTACAGAATCTTGTAAGTTTCAATGAGATCTCATATTCCTCTAAACTCCAGAAAACATAGACACAACTTACTCAGCCTCTCATGATAGGACAGTCCCTCCACCCCAGGGACTAATTTAGTGAACCTTTACTTTATCACCTCCAATGCAAGTCTCTCCTTTTTTAAATGTGGAGGCTAAAACATGTTGAGGGGACATAACTTTAAATTAAGGGGTGGTAGTAATAGGACGGATGTCAGAGGTAGGTTCTTTACCCAGAGGGTGGTAAGGGTATAGAATGCCCTGCCTGCTGCAGTTGTAGATGCGCCAAGTTTGGAGGCGTTTAAGAGGTCAGTGGATAGGTTTATGGGTGAAAAGGGAATGGTTTAAGTTAGAGGGTCATTGCTTTTTCATAATTGGTCGGCGCAACATCGAGGGCCGAAGGGCCTGTTCTGCGCTGTAATGTTCTATGTTCTAAAACTGTACACAGTTGCCTCACCAAAACTCACAATTGTAGCAAAACTTCTTTATTCCTGTACAACAATCCTCTTGCAATAAAGACAAATACGCCATTTGATTTCCTAATTTCATGCTTCACCTATATACTAACTTTCTGTATTCCTTGTCCAGGCACACATTCTCTTTGAACTTCAACATCTACAAGTATCTCACCTTTTAAATTTTTCTTTAGTTCCTACGACCAAAGTAAATGACTTCACAATTCCCTATGCTATACTCCATCTACTATCTTGTTTCCTGTCTTTATTTATTCTGTCTTTATCTCTTTGCAGCATTCTCATAGCTTACATTCCCACCTAGCTTTGTATCATCAGCAAACGTAGACACATTATTCTATCTCTTCATCCAAGTCATTAATATAGATTGTAAATAGCTGAGGCTTCAGCACTGATCCTTTTGGCGCTCTGTTATACACTGCTTGACAACTTGAAACTGCCCTGTTTATGCTCACTCTGTTTTCTATCTACTCTTTGTCAGAACATTGAATACAGGAGTTGTGATGTCTTGTTGAAGTTAAGGTCACACTTGGAATACTGTGCACAGTTCTGGTCATCCTATTATAGAAAAGATATTATCAAACTAGAAATAGTGCAGTAGGATGCTACTGGGACTTGATGGTTTGAGTTAGAAGGAGATGCTGGATAGATTGGAACTTTTTTCCCTGGAGCGTAGAAGATTGAGGGATGATCTTATAGATGTCTATAAAATAATAAGAGGCCCAGATCAGTTACGTAGTCAACATCTTTTCCCAAAGGTAGAAGAGTCTAAAAATAGAAGGCATAGGTATAAGGTGAGAGGGGAAAGATATAAAACATTCAGAGGATGGTGAGTGTCTGGAACAAGCTGACAGAGGTAGTAGTAGAAGCAGGTCTTTTAAAAAGTATTTAGACAGTTACATGGGTAAGATGGGTATAGAGGGATATGGGCCAAATGTGGATAATTGGAGCAAGTTTAGTGGTTAAGAAAAAAGGAAAATACGGACAAGTTGGGCTGAAGCACCTATTTCGATGCTGTAAACCTCTATGACTCTATAACCAATCCTCTATTATGCTAATATATTACCCCCAACTCTACGAGCCCTTATTTTTCCTATTAACCTTTTGCACAGCAGTTTATCAGTTTCTGGAAATTCGGACGTATTACAGCTGGAATTCTCCAGCCATTCATGCCCCCCTACCAGTGAGAACAGACAATCTAGCACTCAACCAAATCTCCTTCATAGCAGAGGGACTGGAGACTCTCAGCTACGGGTGAGGTCAGAGAATCCAGCCCTACTTGTACTGACTGATTCTCCTTTATTTATCCTATTAGCTACCTCCTCAAATAAAACTCTTAAAATTTGTCAAATAGGACATCCCTTTAACAAACCATGTTGACTTGTTCTAATCAAACTCTGTTTTTCCAAGTGCATTGTTAAGAGTTCCTTAATAATAGATTCTAGGATTTGCCTATCAACGATGTTAAGCTAACTGGCCTGCAGTTCATTGTCTCCTATCTCCCTCCTTTCTTGAAAAGCACTGTAACATTTGCCATCTTCCAATCTAGTGCATCTTCCAAATCCAGTGAATTTTAGAACATCACAGCCAATACATCCACTATCCCTGCAGCTGTTTCTTTTAGAACCCCAGTCATCAGTCCAGGGGATTTGTTGGATTTTAATTTCTTAGGTTTCTCCAATATTTTATCACTGTTGATATCCATTTCCCTAATTTCCCCATTCTTTTAGCCTCCAGTCATCATTTCTTTCTGTGCAAAACATGTGCTTTCTAGTGAGAAGACAGAGGCATTGGACAAGTATTTTGCATCTGTTATTTTCTCATCCCCATGATGATTTCTCCCTAATTCTGAGGGATCAACATTTACATTAGCTTCTCCTTCCAACTTATATACTTTAGAAGCCCACACAATCTAATTTTAATATTTCAGGCTAGTTTACACTTATATTCTATTTCTTTTCTTTTTAATCAACTGTTTAGTGGGCCCCTGGGAAGTTTGACTGTGGGCTTCCCAGGCCTGAACTTAATTCTACTGGAGATGGATTTGATTTGATTTATTATTGTCATTTATATTAACATACAGTGAAAAGTATTGTTTTTTGTGTGCTATACAAAGAATACTGTTCATAGAGAAGGAACTGAGAAAGTTTAAAATGTAGTGTAACAGTCATAGCCATGGTGTAGAGAAAGATCAACTTAAAGCAAGGTAAATCCATTCAAAAGTCTGACAGCAACAGGGAAGAAGCAGTTCTTGAGTTGGTTGGTACGTGACCTCAGACTTTTGTATCTTTTCCTGATGGAAGAAGGTAGAAGAGAGAATGTCCGGGGTGCGTGGGGTCCTTAATTATGCTGGTGGCAGAGTCAATGCATGGGAGGCTGGTTTGCATGATGGATCAGGCCACATTCACAGCCTTTTATAGTTTCTTGGATCTTGGGCAGAGCACGGCCAAAACAAACTGTGATACAGCCAGAAAGAATGCTCTCTATGGTGCATTTCCGAGATGGAGAGGCGGCAGGTTCAGGTCCATCATCATGTTGCCTGAGTCACTGTCCTTCCTCCCTCCAAGCTTAGCACCAATGAAAGCAAAAGATTCTACCCAGTGGGGGAATGTATCTGGGACTGTGGGAGAGGATGACCTAAGTTCAGGACGCCAGGATACTGTATTGTTTGGGTAGAAAGGGATTTAAAGTCTTTCTGCACATACCACAAAAAGCTAGCATGCAAATTCAACAGGTAGTAGGAAAAGCAAATGGAATGTTGGCCTTTAATTCAAAGGGAATGGAGTATAAAAATAAGCAACCAAAAGAGAAAATGCTGAAAAATCTCAGCATGTCTGACAGCATCTGTAAGGAGAGAAAAGAGCTGACGTTTCGAGTCCAGATGACTCTTTGTCAAAGCTAAAAGGCACAGAAAGTGGGAGATATTTATACTGTAGAGGGAGGGAATGAAAGATGAGTCATAGCCATAGAAACCAGAGGAAAAGACCACTAATGGCAGCTCATAGAGAGGATGAAGGGTGTGAATGGTTCAATGGCAGAGAAGCTGTAAACTGTGACAGATGAAGATGTTGTGGGGGAAATGGGACAGAGGTAAAATGTAGAAAAGAGGAAGCAGGGGAGGGAAAGGGAAGGGGGATGAAGTAGAGGTAAAGAGCAAGGAGAAGAAAAATGAAGAAAGACAATAAATAAAAGGTAGAGAACAGTAAAAATATTTTAGATAAAATAGAATGAAAGCAAAGCGGTGGAGGTGGGGTAGAGCAAATCATCTGGAGTTGTTGAATTCGATGTTGAGACCAGAATGCTGTCAAATGCCGAGCCAGAAGATGAGATGCTGTTGTTCCAGTTTGCTTTGGGCTTCGCTGGAACATTGCAGCAGGCCAAGGACAGACATGTGGGCATAAAAATAAACAAGTCTTGATAAAACTATACAAGGATCTAGGTGGACCACACCTTTGTCTTAAGGAAAGGTACAGTAAGTTTAGATTTATTTATTAGTGCCACAAGTAGGCTTTCATTAACACTGCAATGAAGCTACTGAGAAAATTCCCTGGCGCCTGTTTGGGTACACTGAGGGAGAATTTAGCATGGCCCATCCAGCCAGCCAACATGTCTTTTGGACTGTGGGAGGAAACCAGGGCACCCGGAGGAAATCGTAGAGACACAGGAAGGATATTCAGACTCCACACAGACAGTGACCCAAGCTGGCAATTGAACTTGGGTCCCTGGCGCTGCGAGGCAGCTGTGCTAACCACTGAGCCACCAAAGCAATCAGAGAAGGTTCACTCGGTTGATCCTGGGTATGGAGGGATTTTCTGATGAGAAGAGATTGAGTAAGTTGGGCCATACAGGTACAACATTGGAGTTTAGGAGAATGAGAACTGATCTTATTGAGTCATATAGGATTCTCAGGGGGCTCAACAGGACAAATGCTGAGAAGTTAGAGGTTTGACAGGACAAATACTGGAGTGATGGAGCTTGAGAGGAGACCTGATAGAAGTCCTGATAGAAGTCTACAAGATTATGTGAGGCATGGACAGAGTGGATAGTCAGAAGCTTTTTCCCTGGATGGAAGAGTCAATTACTGGGCGGCACAGGTTTAAGGTGTGAAGGGGAAGGTTTGAAGAAGATGTACGAGGCAGATTTTTTACACAGAGAGCGGTGCCTGGAACTCGTTGCCAGGGGAGGTAATGGAAGTGGATACGGTAGTGATTTTTAAGGGGCGTCTTGACAAGTACATGAATATGATGGGAATAGAGGATTATGATCCCCAGAAAGGTAGGGGGTTTTAGTTAAGTTGGGCAGCATGGTCAGTGCAGGCTTAGAGGGCAAAGGGCCTGTTCCTGTGCTGTAATTTTCTTTGTTGTTTCCCCTCTGGAAGAGTCCAGGACCAGAGGACATAGTCTCAGAGTAAGGGGATTGTCCATTTAAAATAAATGAGGTGGAATTCTCCTGAGAGAGGAGTGAATGTGTGGAATTCTTTACTGCAGGGAGCTGTAGAGGCAGGGTTGTTAAACGCGTTCAAGGCGGAGACAGACACGTTTTTAATCAGTAAAGGAATTGAGAGTTACGGGGATAAGGCGGGAAAGTGGAGTTGAAGATTATTATCAGATAAGCCATGATCTCATTGAGTGGTCAAACAGATTTGATGGGCTGAATGGCCTCCATATTCTCATATGGTCCAGAGATGATGAATGAGTCATTTGTGGGAATGGTGTATAGGCCTCTAGGATTTGACTTTTCTGTTTTTGATGCTTCCTGCTAGTCTGATGAAACAGAGAATTCTAACTCAAATTAATAATCCAATTGATAACAACTGGGAATGCGGCTTAAATCACATTAATTTTATTTAATTTCTGCTTCTATTTATTTCCCTTGGGAACTTTTATTCTGTGAAATTTACAAATTCAATTTGATTGGGATTCACCATCTTTAGATTGCAAACAGGTTTTATGTGATGGAATTGGGATTGTTTAGTATTGGTAGACTGCCTGTCGTATAACAAATTTACAATCTGCAGCTTTGTTCTTTTTTATGCTCAACTATAATCATTTCTAAATTTTGAAAGCCAATGACAAAGTAACTTTTGAAGAATAATTGTGTGTTATTGGTTAATAAAATCAGCAGAGAGTGTGGTTAAGTCACATCTGATACCACATTACGGACTGAAATAACCTGAATTAATTCCCCTTGCCAAACAGTAAGTACTGAAGAGGAATTTAAACTACGTAAAGTAAAATAAAGTTTATTTATTAGTCACAAGTAAGACTTACATGAACACTGCAATGAAGTTACTGTGAAATTCCTCTAGTTGCCACACTCTGACGCCTGTTCGGATACACTGAGGGAAAATGTAGCATGGCCAATGCATCCTAACTAGCACATCTTTCAGACTGTGGGAGGAAACCAGAGCACCCAGAGGAAACCCACATAAACATGGGGAGACAGTGACCCAAGACTGGGAATCGAATCAGGATCCTTGGTGCTATGAGGCAGGAGTGCTACCACTGTGCTGCCCCCATTTAAATTAAGTTTAAACTAAATGGCAATATGGGCTAATGTTCCTAAAAAGAGAGACATGTTGAAGTTTTTTATTTTACACTCAATCAGGGTAAATGATTGATTGAAGTGTTACGATGGATAAAGTAACGGGAACCAATAGCCTCTTCAAACTTCTGGGAAGTCAAAAAAGACACCAGGCTTGAACATGTTCCTCTTGTTTGCTAAGAGTGAGCAGGTTCTTTTGAAAGTCTGATTTCTATCAGAGTCTGAATTGGGAAAATGGACACCAAATGATGCTTTGGAAGAAAGATTAGGCGTCATTGGGAGTCCGGAGACATACTCACCTGCGCGTTAAATCTTTAAGGCTTTAGTGTCAGGTTCCAGCATGTGGGTCAGTAGCAAGAAATTCTATAACCTCAGTGAGTTACACAGGAATTATCAACCTGACATGACATCATTAAAAAGCTTCTCTGCTTCTCAGCTGACCCTGGTTGCTCATCAACGCAAGTTAAAAGCATAATTGCCCCACTTAAACCAGTAAATCACCATTACCAGCTCTTTAATGGAAGATGCATCAAGGAGACAGATGTTTCAATCTACCTCCCTGATTTCAGCTCACTCACCTTTATAAAAAGTGCTCATTTGATGAGTTTAAAGCCATCACTGGCCTTTGTGAATGTGAAAATAGTCAACAACCCCAAAGTGAGTAGTCAGTAATGGAAAAGGAAATTAGCAGGAGTGATTTGTAGGGGTCAGTAATTGTCACACCAGTGGAAAAAGACTGATATTGTACTGGACTATGCCTGGTGACTATAGCAGAGTGCCAGTGGAAGAATGAGTCTCAGGGACTACAGAATGGTCACCATTATCAATGGCTCCACACTGTTAATGATGGGGTCTGGGGACATAAACTGAGCTTTATCTGCCAGCCATTTAGTTACGTTCAGGAGGTCTTCAGATCACTCAGCCTGTGCATGGTGAAGAAAAATAACCTCAGTTAATGAGAGGGCCAGTGCAACATCTAATGTGAGCTATGTGTATGAAATGTGGACTTCTTCCATCCAGTGACAGGGAGGGTCAGTGAAAGGGACACAGGGACCTGCTCAACATGAGAGAATGAAAGAATAACAAAAAAAAGAATGAAAGAACTTTAGGACCTTCCAAAAGGTTTTACAGTCTTCTCATAAAAGGTGAAGAAACATAAAAAGAAATCCAATTCAATTTTCAAGTTTGCTGACAATACCATTGTAGTGGGTCAGATCTCAAACAATGATGGGACAGAGTACAGGAATGAGGTAGAGAATCTGGTGTACTGGTGCAGCGACAATAATCTCTCCCTCAGTGTCAACAAAACAAAGGAGATTGTTATCGATTTCAGGAAGTGTAAAGGAGAACATGCCCCTGTCCATATCAATGAGGATAAAGTAGAAAGGGTCGAAAACTTCAGATTTTTCGGTGTCCAGATTACCAACAACCTGTCATTGCCCCCCATGCTAACACTATAGTTAAGAATGCTCACCAATGTCTCTACTTTCCCAAGAAACTAAGGAAATTTGGCATGTCAGCTACAACTTTCACCAACCTTTACAGATGTACCATAGAAAGCATTCTTTCAGGTTGTATCACAGCTTGGATGGCTCCAACTCTGCCCAAAACTGCAAAGAACTAGAAAAGGACATGAATATAGGCCAGTCCATCAAGCAAATCAGCCTCCCCTCCATTGACTGTGTCTACACTTCCAGTGCCTCGGCAAAGCGGCCAGCATAATTAAGGACCCCATGCATCCTAGACATTCTCTCTTCCATCTTCCGTCGGGAAAAAGTTGTAAAAGTCTAAGGTCATGCACTAACTGACTCAAGAACAGTTTCTTCTCCGTCAGACTTTTGAATGGATTTCCCTTGCATTAAGTTGATCTTTCTCTACACCCTAGCTATGATTGTTACACTACATTCTGCACTCTCTCCTTTCCTTCTCTATGAATGGCATAGCATGTGAAAAAACAATACTTTTCACTGTATGCTAATGTGTGACAATAATAAATCAAATCAAATCAAATCCACGTTTCTGTGTCTCTTGGTGTCTAAAGCTTTTAAGAATCTGTGAGAATCCACAACCATCTGTAGTCGCGAAATCCAAAAGTTCATGACCCTCCAGAAGAAGAAACTTCCCCTCATCTCAGTCCTAAATGATCAAGCTTCTATTCTAAGATTGTGTCTCCTACTTCTATAGCGGCGGGAGGGGGAGAGGGAATTGCCTCTCAGCATCTGTCCTGTCAATCACCTCTCATTCTTCCAGACTCTGAACTATAAATAAGCTATGTCTACTCAATCTATCCTCTCACCACAGATACCAGCCTAGTGAATTTTCATTGTATTCCCTCTTGGGAAAGGACACCATTTCTTATGTTTGGAGGCCAGAATTGTTCACAGCCTGCCAGATGTGATCTTTACCAAAGTCCAGTTCACTTTCAGCAAAATCTCCTTATTCAAATACTCAATAACACCTGGCACGCCATTTGACTTCCTAATTGCTAGCTGTACCTGAACTAATCACTGTTGTAATAGAGGCTACATAATAACTAATCTAACCCACGAAACCATCCTACAAAGAGCAATGTGTTCAGGACCAGATGGGCTGTGTTTAGATATGATTGAGGGATACCTATTAGCCAAGACATTTGCTCTTCAGAATAGTGCCATGGCATCTTTTACATCTGCTTGAGAGAGCAGACCGAAAAAGTCAAGGAAAGGCAGGAAACATCCTGTCCCCAGAAGCTAATGGAGTCTTTGATAATAGGAGAGATAATGAGATGTGCTTCTGGAAAGAAAAGAAGTTGAAGGATATGACAGGAGCAGCAAGGCAGAGGCTTCAGGAAGAAGCGGATTATTTTGTTCTTTTCTTTGTTTTTTTTTCTGTTCTCTGATGTTGAACAGGTTCCTGTATTACTTATTTTAATTCATTTGTAGAACATGGGTACCGCTGGCTGGGCCAGCATTTATTGACCATTCCTAGTTGCCCTTGAACTGAGTAGCTCGCTCAGCCATTTCAGAGGTTAGCTGAGAGTCAACCACATTGCTATGGCTCTGGAGTCACGTGTAGGCAAGACCAGGTAAGGATGGCAGACTTCCTTCCTAAAGGGACATTAGTGAACCAGATGGGTTTCCTGACAATCGACAATGGTTTCATGGTCATCAGTAGATCCTGAATTCCAGATATTTTTTATTGAATTCAAATTCCACCATTGGACGGATGTCAGAGGTAGGTTCTTTACTCAGAGAGTAGTAAGGGTGTGGAATGCCCTCCCTGCAACAGTTGTGGACTCGCCAACATTAAGAGCATTTAAATAGTCATTGGATAAACGTATGGATGATATTGGAATAGTATAGGTTAGATGGACTTTAGATTGGTTTCACAGGTCTGCACAATATTGAGGGCTGAAGGGCCAGTACTGCACTGTTCTATATTCTGTCTGCTGTGGCAGAATTCGAACTGAGATCCCAAGAACATTAGCTGAGTTTCTGGATTAATAGTCTAGCACAATATTATTAGACCATAGCCTCCCAGGATTAACTCACCCAGTGCGACAGAGTGAGACAGTAAGCGGTATTGGTTGTCCCTGTAAGGTATCCAGTGATCCTTGTTGTTGGAGAATGTGGATTCCTTAATATGTTATTAACAAGGCCAAGGAATAGTCTTATCTAGAGGATCAGATGCTCCTATTTAACAACTTGCATATTTATAATGAAACATCCCACCAGTTGGTCGACAGGAATGTTGTCAGTCGAAATTAATTTGGCTCACTACAGGTAACCAAAAGCTTGGGCAGGTAGGGCTGCTTTAAGGAGGGCACAGTAAAAAGTCTCACAACACCAGTTAAAGTCCAACAGATTTATTTGGTATCATGAGTTTTTGGAGTGCTGCTACTTCATCAGGTGATTCACCTGAGCGTTGCTCTGAAAGTTCATGATTCCAAATAAACTATTGGACTTTAACCTAGTGTTGTGAGACTTCTTTCTATGCCTGCCTCAATCCAACACTAGCATCTCCACATCATGCTTTAAGGAGGAGACACGGTGCGGCAGTGAGGTGCAGGGAGGGAATTCTGTATCTGAAGGCCCAGGCAACTGAGGGCATGGATGGCAATGATGGAGTGGTTAAAATTAGAGAAGCTCAAAAGACCACAATTAGAGGGGCACAGTGATCTGGGAAGGAAGGAGGCAGGGGGAGATTATAGAAATAGGGAGGAGCTGGAGAAGATTATAGAGATACGGAGGAACTGGGAAAGATTACAGAGATAGGGAAGATTACAGAGAAAGAGAGGAACTGGGGGAGATTACAGAGAAAGGGAGGAATTGGGGATATTGCAGAGATAGAAAGGACCGAGCAATTGTAAACAAGAATGAGAATTGTAACGTTGAGCTGTTGCTTGACCCGAAGTCAGTGCAGGCTACTGAACAGCCAGGCGAGAGGTGAATGGAACTCAGTGCGAGTTAGGTTAGGAACAGACTTATTGTTTGGGAGTCAGTTCTTGGGTGTAGGCTGTTGGAGAGAACCCTTTTGTTCTAACCAAACACCTCAACATCCTGGAACTATTCTGTATTTCACTATCTCCCAGTACCATGTCAGTGGATCCTGTAAATGTTTAAAGTGATGATCAACTACCAGCATCTTATGTACAGGCTCTGTGAGCTGCTGTATTCTTTTAATTTTAGAGAACTAAGAGTCTTTGTATAAATGGTTTAATGGAAATAGAAACCAGGCAGTTCACAGCAGAGCCAGTGACTCAGAATCCCAAGAGGTTAAAGTGTTGCATATTGCACAGTGAGAATATTACAGAGTGAGGACATTGCACAGTGCTGATTATGCACAATGAGGACATTGTACCATGCGGATATTGTACCATGCGGATATTGTACAATGATGTACAATGAGGATATTGTATGATGAAGATATTGTACAATGTGGTTATTGTACAGTGTGGATATTGTACAGTGTGGATATTGTACAATGAGGATATTGTACTGTGCGGATATTGTACAGTGATGTACAGTGAGGATATTGTGCGATGAGAATATTGTATGATGAGGATATTGTACAGTGTGGATATTGTACAGTGTGGATATTGTACAATGAGGATATTGCACAGTGCAGATATTGTACAGTGATGTACAGTGAGGATATTGTATGATGAGGATATTGTACAATGTGGATATTATACAGTGCAGATATTGTACAATGAGGATATTGTACAATGATGTACAATGAGGATATTGTATGATGAAGATATTGTACAATGTGGTTATTGTACAGTGTGGATATTGTACAGTGTGGATATTGTACAATGAGGATATTGCACAGTGCAGATATTGTACAGTGATGTACAGTGAGGATATTGTATGATGAGGATATTGTACAATGTGGATATTATACAGTGCAGATATTGTACAATGAGGATATTGTACAATGCGGATATTGTACAATGATGTACAGTGAGGATATTGTAGAGTGTGGATATTGTACAGTAAGGATATTGTATGATGAGGATATTGTACTGTAAGGATATTGTAGAGTGAGGATATTGTAGAGTGAGGATATTGTGCAGTGTGGATATTGTGCAGTGAGGATATTGTACAGTGAGGATGTTGTACAGTGAGGATGTTGTACGATGAGGATATTGCACAGTGAGGATATTGCGGAGTGAGGATATTGCGGAGTGAGGATATTGTACAGTGAGGATATTGTACAGTGAGGATATTGTACAGTGAAGATATTGTACAGTGAGGATATTGTGCAGTGTGGATATTGTATCGTGAGGATGTTGTACGATGAGGATATTGCACAGTGAGGATATTGCAGAGTGAGGATATTGTACAGTGAGGATATTGTTCAGTGAGGATATTGTGCAGTGTGGATATTGTGCAGTGAGGATATTGTACAGTGAGGATGTTGTACAGTGAGGATGTTGTACGATGAGGATATTGCACAGTGAGGATATTGCGGAGTGAGGATATTGTGCAGTGAGGATATTGTGCAGTGAGGATATTGTGCAGTGAGGATATTGTACAGTGAGGATATTGTACAGTGAGGATATTGTACAGGGAGGATATTGTTCAGTGAGGATATTGTGCAGTGTGGATATTGTATAGTGAGGATGTTGTACGATGAGGATATTGCACAGTGAGGATATTGCAGAGTGAGGATATTGTACAGTGAAGAGCAGTGACGTACTGGGCAGTTTGAGTTCTGCCACTTGGTGGTGCTCTATTCATTTTACACTTGAGCTTCCTCAGAACGATGTTCAGAATGCAGAGTCGGCCATTCTGCTCAATAACATCTTCGCTCCAAAACAGCCTCCTCTGTTCGTCTTCATTCTTCTCTTCTGCCGCCTGTGTTGATCTAACCTCTCCTTCGTTGGATTGAATCTGTTCACTGCAGCCGCTCCCTGTAACAGATATTCTCGCCACTGTTTTTTATTCATTGATGAGTTTAGGTGTCGCTGGCTAGGCCAGCATTCACTGTTCATCCCTACTTGCCCTTGGGAAGGTGGGCTGAGCCAGTGTACTGAACTGCTGCAGTCTCTATAAAGAAATAAACATGCCCTGAGTTTTCCTTTGGATACATTAGAGATTATCTTGTATTTATGTAACACCTTCAACTTAATAAATATTAGGGACTGTTTATGCTGCAATTTTAGAATTCTGCAGAAGTGGGAACATTTTTCCACATTACCTTCATCAAAGTGTTTAACTCCTACTGGCTCATTTAGGGATAAACCTGTGCTTTAGTTTTCCTGCTGGTCTCCTGTGACTCACCTGACACGTGAGGGATCTTGGTTAACGAGTGTGACTAGAAAGTTGGATCATAACGATTGACAAATTATGATCAATGCCCAATCAAAGATGCACCTTCTCCCCATTTTCCCTCACACTCTTCTCTCCATATCCCTCAGCCCCTTTTCTCTGTATCTCTCAGTCCTTTCTCCTTGTATCCCTCAGTTTCTTCTCTCCCTATCTGTCATTGCCTGCTCCCCATATCCCTTATCCCCATCTCTCCATATCCTTCAGCCCCTTCCCCCTTATATCCTTCAGCCCTTCCCCTGATCCCCTTCTCCCTGTATCCTTCAGTTCCTTCTCTCAGTATGCCACAGCCCATTCTCCCTGTATACCTCAGCCTTTTCCCCACGTCTCACTCAATCCCTACTCCCTGAATCACTCAACTGCTTTTCTTTGTATCCCTCAGCCACTTCTCCCCATATCCCTCAACAGCCTCTCCCTTATCCCTCAGCCCCATCTCCACGTGCCCCTCATTCCCTTCTCCTTATATCCCTCAGCTCCCTCTCCCCGTATCCCTCAGCCCCTTCTCCCCATATCCCTCTGCCCCTGCTCCCCTTATGCCTCAGCGCCTTCTCCCCATATCTCTCATCCCCTTCTCTCCATATTCCTCAGCCCCTTCTCCGTCTATGCCTCAGCCCCTTATCCCTCAAATTGTTCTCCCTGTATCCCTCAGCCCGTTCTTCCCGTATCCTTCATCCCCTTCTCTCAGTATCCCTCAGCCTCTCATCCCTGTACCCCTCAGCTCCATCTCCCCATATCCTTCATCCCCTTATCCCTCAGCCCTTTCTCCCCCTTTCCCTAAGCCCCTCCTTTCTTTATCCCTTAGCTTCTCCCTGTATCCCTAATCCCATCATCTCCGAATCGCTCAGCCCTTCTCTCCATACCCCTCATCCCCTTCTCCTTATATCCCTCTGCCCCTACTTTCCTTATTCCCTCAGCTCCTTCTGCCATATCCCTCAGCTCCCTCTCCCCCATTTTTCCCCATTTCCCTCAGCTCCTTCTACACATATCCCTCAGCTACTTCTCTCCGTATTCTTCAGCCTCTTCTCCTCATATCCCTCATTCTCTTCCCTCTGTATCCCTCAGCACCTTCTCCCCTATCTCTCAGCCCCTTCTCCCTGCATTTCTCAGCTGCTTCTCTCCATATTAGAATTGCTATTTTTTAATTTTTTGCGCCAAGTTTGGTGGCGTTTAAGAGGTTAGTTGATAAGTATATGGAAGAGAAGGGAATGGTTTAGTTTGGAGGATCATTGCTTTTTATATTGGTCGGCGCAACATCGAGGGCCGAAGGGCCTGTTCTGTGCTGTAATGTTCTATGTTCCATGTTCTATATCCCTCAGCCCCTTCTCTCTCTAAGAAATGTTCTCTAATTATCTGTTGACCTAATGATAACATCTGTTTCACTGTTCATCTTCACTAGCCTCTGAAAGATAAAGTTCCTTTTAAATCTGTTTTCTGCTCCTAATTCCCTCCTTTTCATTGATGTTTCCTGGTGATTTGAACCATCCATGAAGGCTTGTCAGCTCAACAAATGCGTTACAGAAACTCGCCAAGGCTCCTTCATCAGTGTCTTCCAAACTCAGGACTGCTACCATGCAGAAGCACAAGGGACGCAAACACATGGGAACACGTTATATCTGAGACTGCCTGGAGGCATGGGAGGACGAGGGGTGTAACTCCAAAGAACTCACAGGAAGGCAGCCACAGCAACAATGGGGGTTTATTAATGGAACTGTTTCAGAATCTAGCATATTTTGGAAAACTAACAGCAACACACCTATTACCTCATTAACCTCATTAACTTCTTTAATGAACCATGAATGATGGGTCCACCCCTTAAAATTTTTCTTTACAGTAGGAATATATTTATTCTTATTCTGAAATGCCCCATAAATATCTGCCACCGTTACTCTATCGATCTATCCTTTAGCCGAGTGTCTCAGAAAGGGAGCCTTTGGCATTTGTGTGTTGGGGTGAGGGAGGTTGTGAGAAATTCTCTGTGGGAGAAGCGAACATTGTGGAGAGCGAACATTGTCTACTGGGGCAGATCCACAAGAAGAATCTCTGCAGACCTTCAACAAGACTTCAGAGGTTTGAGATGTAAGAGATATGATGTCACTCTGAAATACAAGCCAGGAAGAGAGATGGTGCCAACAGATACTCACCACAGATAAAGGAGAGCAAGGTATAAAGTTCTATCACCCAGTGAATGTAACACCGCTAAAGTTAAAGGAAGTTAGAGAAGTGAGCAGCAAAGATGAGGAGTTACCAATATTCTCCCAGATGGCCTGACAAGAAACTGCAAACACAGCCAGGAATTGGGCAGTTCTGATCTATCAGACTTGACATCTCATTGGAAAATGATGTCCTGTTGTGGACTAGTAGAAGTTTATAACACAGGAACAAGCCCTTCAGCCCAACTTGTTCATGCTGCCTTTTTTTAAAGCTAATCCCAATAGCCTACTTTTGGCCCATATCCTCTATATCCATCTTATCCATGTAACTGTCAAAATGCTTTTTAAAAGATAAAATTGTACCTGCTATTACTACCACTAGGGGCACCCCAGCAAACACCCCAGATCATGAATTTTGAATCATAGAATCCCTACAGTGCAGAAGGAGGCCATTCTGCCCTTTGAGTCTGCATCAACTATCTGCCAGAGTATCTTACCCAGGCCCTGCCCCCTTCCCTATACCCATAACCCCATACATTCACCATGGCAGCTCATTCCAAACACTCATCACCCTCTATATGAAAAATCTGCCCTTCTGGACCCTTTTGTATCTCTCCCCTTTCACCTTAAACCTATGCTCTCTAGTTTTAGACTCCTGTACCTTTAGAAAAAGTATTGACTATCTAGCTGATCTGTGCCTCTCATTATTTTATAGACCTCTATAAGATCATCCCTCAGCTTCCTACACTTTAAGGAAAGTAAGTCCCAGTCTATCCAACTTCTCCAGTAGCATGCTTTTTCTAGTTTAATAAATTTAATAATAGTTTAATAATATCCTTTCTATAATAGGATGACCAGAACAGTACACAGTATCCCAAGTGTGGCTGGTTTGATCTATCAAAATCCATCACTTCACAATTATCTAAATTAAACACAATTTTTTAAAAATCCAATTCAATCAAATCAAGTTCAATTCAGAGTCTCAGCAAATGAGACATTCCTGATCCAAACTGACAAGACAGGGCTCTCACCTCCTGTCTTGAGCTTGATCTACATGATCCAAGCTGATTGGAGTAGTCACTGCATTTCTTCCAAGGCTTGATCTCATTTGCATCTTAGCCAAAAGGCTGAGATGTTGCTTTTAAAAATTGCTTCAAATGAAGCTAAAATGTAACCTAATGACTTCAACCAAGTAAAGCATATCAATACTACATTTGATCTTAGCCAAAAGGCTAAGAAGTGATCAGCATTGCTGTTTTGCAGCCCTCTGGTAGCCCATGCCTTCACTTGAACTCAGAGCATGTCTTGCTAAGGTCCACCTTCTGGAAGCAGTGACTGCACCGATGCAAGTCTTCCCCATGACAGCCAATCAGAATCCCTGCTCTACTGCCCTTTTTGCACGATGCTGGATGAATGCAAAGACCACATGGGAATAGCTGAAATACATAGAGATTTGATTTATTATTGTCATATGTATCGGCATACAGTAAAAAGTATTGTTTCTTGTGCACTGTGCAGACAAAACATACTATTCATAGAGTTCATGGGGAGGAGGAAAGGAGAGGGTGAAAAATTTAGTGTTGCAGATAAAGGGAAGAGAAAGATCAACTTAATACATGGTAGGTCGCTGTTTTTGGCAAGAGGGAAGAAGTTGCCTTGGATTGGTTGGTTTGTGACCTCAGATTTTAAATCCTATTCCCAATGGAAAAAGGTGGAAGAGAGTACGTTCAGGGTGCCTGGGGTCCTTGTTTATGCTAACTGCTTGGCTCCTGCTCTGACTAAGAACACAAGAAGCTACAAAGGATTGTGAATGTAGTCCAATCCATCATGCAAACCAACCTCCCATCCATTGAAGGTGGAAGAGAGCATTTCCAGGGTACGTGGGGTCCTTGATTATGCTGGCTACCTTTCTGAGGCAGTGGGAAGTGTAGACAGAGTCAGTGGATGGGAGGCTGGTTTGTGTGATGGACTAGGCTATGTTCACAACCCTTTGTAGTTTTCTTGTGATCTTGGTCAGAGCAGATCTGTTGTGGTGCCTTCACAGTTCAATAGCCTTTTGATATTCATGGTCAAGACTTTTATAAATCATCACTGGTGAGAATTTCTGGTGGATTCTGGAAGCTGTGAAACGTACTGGAGAAAGCAACCACCTGGTTCTCAAATCTCTTCTTAGCCTTCCTGCTCCTCATCAACACTCGAACTCTACACCCCCCCCTCCCCCCCATATCTCTCTGCCTCAATTTTATCATCATGCACATCCCAATTTTAATAGCTTTGGCATTAGTGGCTTGCCTGAGCTCTTTCCTGTCCAATTCCTTCCCAGATTCTCCTCACTTCTCCCTCTCTTCCTTCAAACTCATCTCGTTGGCCAAGTTTTTAATCAGCTGCTGTGCCATCTCTTCAATTGTGTCCGTGTTAAATTCTGTCTGATAATGGATCTTGGGAGGTTTGATTATGCTAAAGATGTTGTATAAATGCAAGAAAGTGTGCAGAAAAAGAGAAACGTTTGCCATTCTGTGAATCTTGAATATTATGGATTGAGAGTGTACAGAATTATACATCGCAGCATTAAAAAAAATCATGCTTGAAATGTAATACCAGCTATAATGGAATAAAACTGAAGGTTAAGTGAGCTCACCTGGCATAGTGAGACTTGTTATTGTAACAGTAACTGGGTGATTCACTGATAAACACTCTCCATTCTTGCTGTTTTCCAAAGCCATGTTTCATGGCAAGTTAGAAATACCCATGCTGGAAAAGGAATAAAAGGATTTGTGGATGAGAGGCAAAACCGAACCCCTTTCCACTCTATCTGTCCATTAGTAAAGCATGATGATTATTCTGTACCTTATCTTGGAGCTGATCATGGTAGAAGCTTAGGATTTTATTAGTTTCTCACTTAGTGAGGCATGTATATATTAAGAAGTCTCACAACACCAGGTTAAAGCCCAACTGGGATTATTCGGAATCACAAACTTTCAGAGCGCTGCTCCTTCCTTAGGTGAGGAAGGAGAAAAGACTTCAATCACAGGTGTTGATATTCATATCATTTGTATCATAGCATATCCAATCAGGAGAAAGGAGCAGTGATCTGAAAGCTCCAAATAAAACTGTTGGACTTTAACCTGGTGTTGAGACTTCTTACTGTGTCCACCCCAGTCCAATGCTGGCACCTCCACCTCATGTACATATTGTTGGTGACAGGAAGTTGAGACAAAACTGAACCCCTTATTTTCTCGCCATTTATCTGTGGACGGAGGTGTTTTAATTTTTGAGATAAGTTGTGGTGTGCTTCCCCAACCTCTTTGCTAGTGAGGTCAATTTTTTACACAGCAAATTCTCTTTAGGTTAAATCAGACATATAGTTTATCCACACATCCAAACCTGGCGAATGGTCACAGCTTCATGCACACACATATTCACATATGGAGCGGCACGCTGGCACAGCGGTTAGCTGCTGCCTCACAGTGCCAGGGACCTGGTTTGATTCCTGATTTGGGTCGCTCTCTGTGTACAGTCTGTAAGTTCTCCCTATGTCTGCATGGGTTTTCTCCAAGTGGTCCAGTTACCTCCCACAGTCTGAAAGATGTGCTGGTTAGGGTGCATCGGCCGTGCTAATTTCACACCCAGTGTACCTGAACAGGTACCGGGGTGCAGCAATGAAGGAATTTTCACACTAACTTCATTGCAGTGTTAATGTTAGCTGACTTGTGACTAATAAATAAGCAAACATAAACAAACAAGTGCACAATAAGAAGGTAGGAAAGAGGAGATTTTACAACTTTGAATAACTTAAAAGAAAAAGCACCGCAGCTATGACTATCATTATGTGATGGCTGGAGTCATAGACCAGAGAGGTCCTCACACAGAGAGTTATATTTCAGGCAGGGTCAGCTAGCTGTAACAGAAGTTGAAGAATTACTTTAAAGATGATGGCAACACAGTGAGATGAGGTTGGTCCACAGAGACTTGGTTAGCTTTCTGATTTGATTTGATTTGTTATTGTCACATTATTAACATATAGTGAAAAATATTGTTTCTTACATGCTATATAGAGAAAACATAGTGTTCATAGAGAAGGAAATGTAGAATGTAATTTAGCAGTCAAAGCTAGGTATAGCGAAAGATCAATTTAATGCAAGGTAAGTCCATTCAAAAGTCTGTCAGCAGTAGGGTAGAAGCTGTTCTTGAGTGAGTTGGTCGTGACCTCAGACTTTTGTATCATTTTCCCGACGGAGGAAGGTGGAAGAGAGAATGTCTGGGGTGTGCAGGGTCCTTAATTATGTGGCTGCTTTGCTGTGGCAGTGGGAAATGTAGACAGAGTCAATGATGGGAGGCTGGTCTGTGTGATGGATTGGGCTATACTCATGACCTTTTGTAGTATCTTACGATCTTGGGCAGAGCAGGAGCCAAACCATGCTGTGATAGAACCAGAAAGAATGGTTTGAGTGGTGCATCTATAAAAGTTGGTGATAGTCATGCCAAATTTCCTTAGTCTTCTGAGAAAGTAGAGGCGTTTGTGGACTCTCTTAACTGAAGTGTTCGGCTTGGGGCGGGGGAAATGGCTCCAAGGTGATTTAATGCAGGTTGTTGATCAGCCTGGAATCCTGCTAAGATGTCTTCAGGTTGGAAGTTAAGTGGCAAGAATGAGTTGTGAGTCTGGAAATGAAATATTAGAATTTTCTAAAGGCAAGAAGTTTAGGTCATGTGATGTTGCCCATTGATGAATCTATTTCAGGCTAACAGGCAGTTTCAGTGCTTCGGGGGAACATACATTGTTCACTTTAGGAGATAAATTGTGGTGCTTAGCACCTCTACAGGTATTACAAGTTTCAATGGTGTTCTCTTTGTTATTGAACCATATCCTGGAGACTAATCAGTTGCTGGTCTCTATTTTAGTTGATTGTAATGTGTCCTCACAATGAGAGGTGGGAGATTTCACAAGGATTGGAGTTGAGCTTTTGTCATGTATTCTGCTGTCAGAAAATTCTAGAAACTGTATCTAACTTGTGAATCATGTGACCTGTAGCAGCGAGTGTTTGGTTTGGCAAAGTCCACTTTCCAGATAATTGTAATAAGTCTACAGAGGCAAAAGTCCCTTCATCTAACTCTCTTCATTTACAATTCTAAGAGCGGAACACAGAGTGCTCACAGTCAGCAATCTACCTTCAGAGGATCCGACACTCCCAGTTAAATACAGGGAAAAGGCTCCCTGATTGGCCCTTCAATTGACTCCTTAATCAGGGAATTCACATTCCAATAGGCCGAACTCAATGGCCTGATTGAAGTCATTACAATAAGCAAAAGGTAAGATTTGATTAAAATGGTTTATGATCTTCTGATGCCTTAGGGATGGGGCAATGAACTCAGCTGTGGGGGAGGAAGCGAGCCTGGAGCATAAATATCAGCCAATGCCTGTGCTGTACATTCTATATAACATAATATAAAGTAGCAAGAGGCCATTTAGCTCTTTACTGCCGGTGCTGTCTCTGAATGAACCCTCCAGTCAATTTCACTTGTCCTGCTCTTTCTTCCCAACCTGCAAACCTTTCCAAGCATTTATCCAATTCCCTGGTGAGTTCTGGTGGGCCACTGTTGAGGTTTGATTAGTCACATGGTTTATCTAGTTATCCTGGGATGGACGAAGTAAAGGGATGATGTGGAGATGCTGGCGTTGGATGGGGTAAACACAGTAAGAAATCTCACAACTCCGGATTAAAGTCCAATAGGTTTATTTGGTGGCACAAGCCACAAGCTTTCGGAGTTCTGCTACTTCAACAGGTGAAGGGGATTTCAGTTCACAAACAAGGCATATAAAGACACAAACTCAATTTACAAAATAATGGTTGGAAGGTGAGTCTCTACAAGTATTAAGTCTTAAAGGTACAGACAATGTGAGTGGAGAGAGGGTTAACCGTCTCTCAAAATTAAGTGTATTTATAGTCTTCATGCGTCTGAGAAACCACTGGGACATATGTCCAACAGGATCAAGTGAGAAACTACCTAAATCTAAGTTGGTAACATCCGAGTGAGTGTAATGTTCAAAAACATTTCGGGGGGTTGGAGTGTGCAGGGTCACATAGAAGCTAGTTTTGTTGCTTCTCAGTTTATTGTTAGAACTCTTTAACTGCAGTCTTTGTTGCTTGGGGACTTAGTGTATTTACATAAATGTGTTTACATGCGATAAGAAGAAGGAATGAGGAAGGCGAGGGGCTCTTCAGGTCCTGAGGTGGCTAGAGTTTAAGCTGGAGATGCTGCAAAGTTTTTGAAGTTAAAATTTATTTATTAGGCAGACGTAAGGCTCACATTAACACTGCAATGAAGTTACAGTGAAATTTCTCTAATCGCCACACTCTGGTGCGAACTTGGGTCAAAGCAGCCATAGAGAGATTACCATGCAGAACGTGGGGCAGAATTAAATGAAATATTTACTGGAAGGTGTAATAACTGGGGAGTAACTGCAAACTAGCAAACAATTCAACAACAGACTTCACTGTAATGTTGAGAGTACAACTTGCCCACACAAATAGAATAGTCTGAACAAGCTTTCCTCCAGGTACTCTGGTTTCCTCCTGCACTCCAAAGATGTGTGGGTTAGGTTGATTGACTGTGCTGAATTGTTTCTCAGTGTCAGGGGGATTAGCAGGGTAAATGCATGAGATGATGGGGATAGGGCCTGGGTGCAGGTTATCAGTGCAGACTTGGGCTGAACGGCTTCCTTCTGCATCGTAGAGTTTCAATGAAATTTCAGCATGACTGGGACTAAAGTATTGGAAAAGAATAATTGGAATTATTGAAGACAGATTTGATAGAGGGATTAATGTGGAGTTAAAGGATTAACAATCATATTTCTTTCTAATGGGTTTTCCTTACAAAGAGGGAAGTGTCAGGAGAGAAAAGCAAGGCTTCTGATATGTGAAAGGATTGTGTGAGAGGATGAGTAACAATCATGATATCAGTCTTCAGTGATTAAAGTATATCTTTCGGAGCCAGGTAAAGGGACATTAGCTATTGTACTGAGAGTTCAGGGCTGATAAAACCTGTTCTTCAAAGAGTTTGGAACTGTTGCATCAGAAAGACTAATGGAAGCATCTTTGGAATACCATTTACATGATAGAGCTGTCTTCAAAGGATGGAGGAATAGAGATATTCATGTATTAACTGTGATATCTACCTTTGATTAGGTAAATGGAGGGCTGGTTCATAACTTTATTCTGTAGGATTGAATAATGGAATTCAGAGCTGTGAGCTAGACCCTCCCTGATCTAATTTTGTTTTCTAATTGTTATTAATAAAGTCTGCTCCAAGCTCTGACACCACCAAACATCTGATTCCCACACGGAATGGGTTACTGTGAGGCTGAACTTTAACAAAGTGATTGTCTGGGCTTTTGGAAAATAATTGAAGGCACGCTTATCAGCAGGGCCAAGAGAAGAGAATTGAAGGTTAAAAGGGAAATATAAATAAAGGTTTAAACAGAAATGAGGGTGTTAATGACGTAGGTATGAATATGAAAGGGCACCAGACTGATTTGAATATTAATGACATGATTTAAATTTCATTAGCGAGTCCCAGATAGCATCGTCCAGTCTCACCAGAACTTACCTCCTCACTGGTCAGTCCCCACACCAGCGAGATTCACAGCTGTTGTCCACCAGCAGAGACTAGATGTGATGGCTCTGCTGTGGAACATCGGAGGCCATTGATACCTCCAGGTGGTAGGAGCATGGATGGGCAGTCCCAACAACCCTTCCTATGTCTGTAACCTCCTAAACTCTCCCAGGCTCTATAACTTCTTCCAGGCCCTACAGCCCTCCCAATCTTTGTAACATCCTCCAGCCCCTACAGTCCTTCCTATCTCTGTAACCTCCTCTAGTCCCTAGAGCTCTCCCTACCTCTGTAACCTTCTTTACCCCTTACATCCTTTCCCTATCTCTGTAACCTCCTCCAGCCCCGAAAACTCTTCCTATTTCTATAACTTCCTCCAGCCCCTACACCCGCTCCCTATCTCTGTGACGTTCTCTAGTCCCTACAGATCTCCCTATGTCTATAATCTCTTCCAACTCCTACAATCTTCCCTCAATCTCTGTAACCACCTCCAGTCCCTACACCCTCTCCCTATCTCTGCAATCTCCTCCAGCCCCTATGCCTCTCCTTATCTCTGCTCCACCCCCCCCCCCCCCCCCCCCCCCCCCCCCCCCCCCCCCCCCAGGACCTGAAATCTGGATGATCCCCATATCCGGGTTGAGTATGGGGCCAGATACCTGTGCGAGGTTTCCTGTTCTGTTTCCTGGTGGAGGTTCTCGGAGGTGTAGATCAAGAGATTTTTACCCATAGTGCAAACTAAAGAGGAACAGCCAAACCATGAAAACCTGAATTCTGATAGGTCCAGGGTGTGACAACAACATGAGTTCTGCTGGTTCCCGGCCAATGATCTTTCACAGTGACATGATTTGGAATGTGAATTTTTGTCTCTCTCTCCAGGATGCTGCCAGACTTACTGAGTGTTTCCAGCGCTTTCTGTTTCTCTGTGAATGAGAAGGTATTTGATCCATTGGATTCATTGCGAACGGATTTATCACTGAGAATTTGTGGAGATTTGGTTCAGGAGATTTCATAAATTGGGAAAGGCTGTGGACCAAGTGCCGGTAAATGGGATTGAGTGGGAGGTTAGATGTTTCTCGTGTGTCGGTGCAGACTCAGTGGATCAAAGCAGTATGATTTTATGATTTTAGGAATTAGAATTCAGCGCAGGGGCAGTATACGGAAGAGTTTGGGATTGTACACTGAAATCAGATTTAATTGGTATTGACAGTGTACATGGGGCATCTAAAACTAGAGGGCATTGGTTAAGAAGAGAGAGATATAAAAGTGTCCAAAGGGGCAATTTTTCGCAGAGGGTCATGAGAGTCTGAAATAAGCTACCAGAGATAGTAGTAGAGGTTGTCTTTTAAAAAGCATTAGACAGTTACATGGGTAAGATGGGTGTAGAGGGATATTGGTCAAATCTGGGCAATTGGGACTGGCTTAGGGGCTAAAAAAGGGGCTGCATGGAAAAATTGGGCTGAAGGGCCTGTTTCCATGCTGTAAACCTCTATGATTCTATGTGTCCAAACACAATTTCTTAGCTGAATACATGGGCTGTGAATCATGTTTTTACACTGAGGAATGGGATTATTCTTCAAAAAGAATCTCAGGGGCAGGTTGGTGTTCAGATTATTTCTAGTCCAAGAAATAAAAGCCAGGATTCTCTACTGTCGCATGTTCCGCTGCTGCAGCGAGAATAAAGAACTTGGCGGTCAGCCAGATCTCCGGTCACTGCAGCGGGACTGGAGAATCTCAACAGTAGACAAGATTGGAGAATTCTGGTCAATATTTGTAAAACTGATGGTAAGTGGAAACTCCTTTGAGTTGGGATTATTAAAACAGAGAAAAACGTGTTGTTGGGTGAATGAATGCATTTTTCTGTCTGATGAAGAATTGTTCAGTATTGGTTGGACTTTTGCCATCACCAATGCATCATAGATTTATCACCTGCTTTGCAGACTGTACTAGTACAATCAATATCAGGGCAAAATGGCAGTCAGCGATTACTGAGGAGGAGAACATTAACAATGAGGCTCGCCACAGATTCATTTACATTAAACACTTTTGTTTTAAAAAGTGTATTATGCCTCAGAGACATGGTAATGTTGTATTTTTTAACACTTCTGATATGATGGCACAATGGCACACTGTGATGCCTCACAGTGCCAGGGACCGTGTTCAGTTCCCAACTTTGGGTCACTGTCTGTGCAGAGTCTGCATGTTCTCTCCATGCCTCTGTGGGTTTCCTCTGGATGCTTAGGTTTTCCCCCACAGCCTGAAAGGTTAGATGCATTGGCCATGCTAAATTCTCAGTGTACCCAAACAGGCGCCAGAGTGTGGCAACTAGGTGATTTTCACAGTAACTTGATTATAATGTTAATGTAAGCCTACTTGTGACTAATAAATAAATAAACAATAAATGTGTAACTGATGTAGTAAATATCAATCTCCATTTTTTAATCAGTGTGCTGATTTCCTCACACCCCCCCCCCACCCCAAGTCTGACTGGTGTAAGTTATTTGTTATTGAGATTCATAGAGTTCCTATAATGCAGAAGGAGATCATTTTGATTTGATTTGATTTATCATTGTCACAAGTATTAACATATTTAGTAGGAGAGCATGTGTCAACTAGTGACCACAACTCTGTCTGCTTTAGGATATTAATGGAAAAAGATGAAGCCTGCCCTAAAGGGAGGGTGTTAAACTGGGGGAGGGCTAGATACAGCCGGATTAGGCAGGATCTTAAGAATACCGTCTGGGATAAGCTGTTCGAGGGTAGGTCGACGCTAATGGAGAGGATCCTCAGGGACAGGATGTATGAACATCTGGAGTGCTGCGATCTGATCAGGGATACGCAGCATGGCTTTGTTAAGGGGAAGTCGTGCCTTACGAATCTAGTGGAATTTTTTGAAGAGGTGACAAAAACGGTTGATGAAGGACAAGCCGTTGATGTCGTCTACATGGATTTCAGTAAGGCGTTTGACAAGGTTCCTCATGGTAGGCTGATAGAAAAGGTGAAGGCGCATGGGATACAGGGCCAGGTATGTAGATGGGTTGAGAACTGGCTTGGGAGGAGGAGACAGCGGGTAGTAGTGGAAGGCTCTTTTTCCAACTGGAGGTCAGTCACTAGTGGTGTGCCACAGGGCTCAGTACTAGGACCTCTTCTATTTGTGGTTTATATAAATGACTTGGAAGAGGGGGTAGGTGGTGTGATCAGCAAATTTGCTGATGACACTAAGATGCTTGGATTGGCAGGAACTGAGGAGCAGTGCCAGGCAATACAACAGGACATAGATAGGCTGGTAGATTGGGCAGATAGATGGCAAATGGAATTTAATCCGGATAAATGCGAGGTGATGCATTTTGGCCGGAAAAATGTAGTGGGGAGTTATAGGATAAAAGGTAAAACTATCCGGAGTATAGAGATGCAGAGAGACCTGGGGGTGCAGGTTCACAAGTCTCTAAAGGTGTCAGTACAGGTGGAGAATGTGATAAAGAAAGCGTATAGTATGTTAGCCTTCATAGGAAGAGGTATAGAATACAAGAGTAGGAGTCTAATGTTGCAAGTGTATAGAATGTTAGTTAGGCCTCACTTGGAGTACTGCGTCCAGTTCTGGTCGCCTTACTACCAGAAGGATGTGGAGGCCCTGGAGAGAGTGCAGAGGAGATTTACCAGGATGCTGCCTGATATGGAAAGGCTGTCTTACGAGGAAAGATTGAATGCACTGGGGTTGTTTTCCCTTGAAAGACGTCGGCTGAGAGGGGATCTATTAGAGGTATATAAGATTATGAGGGGTATAGATAGAGTAAATGGTGGTAAGCTTTTTCCACCATTAGAAAAGGATAGAATGAGGGGGTCACGGCCTTAGGGTGAGGGGGGCTATGTATAAGTATTAGAGGGCAGTTTTTCACACAAAGGGTAGTGGGGGCATGGAATGCACTACTGAGTAAGGTGGTGGGAGCAGGCACGCTAGGATTGTTTAAGGGTCTCTTGGACAGCCACATGAGCGGTCTGCAGATAGAGGGATATAGTAGGACTGTTTAAATATCCTATTTGTTTCCACAGGATGTTCGGTCCACCTTGTTGACCAACAAGGTGCATGCATGCGGCAGGTCGTGCGAGAGCTGCTCCTGGATGTTGCTTCAGGAGTGGCCTGGTGCTTCACGTCGTTATTGTATGCTTAAACTGGACCATCTGATGGGCACCATGACAGCTCAGGGACTATCGCTGTTGCTGTGCAGACACGTGGATTTGGGCCTGTGTCTGCGGGAGTTTGCGCGTTCTCCCTGTGGTTGCGTGGGTTTTCTCCCACATCCCAAAAATGTGCTCTTAGGCTGATTGGGTAACAAATTGGTCCTTATATGTCATTAAGGCGTTAGGACGGCGGCGCGGGCTCATTGGGCCAAAGGGCCTGCTTCCGGTGCTGTGTTGTTCTTTGTTCTTTGTTCTTTGTTCTATATAGTGAAAAGTATTGTTTATTATGTGCTATATAGAGAAAGCATACTATTCACAAACAAAGAAATGAGAGAGTGTAGATTGTAATGTTACAGTCATATCTAAGTTGTAGAGTAAGATCGACTTAATGCAAGGTAAAGCCATTCAAAAATGTGATGGCAGCAGGGAAAAGCTATTTTTGACTTGGTTGGTATGTGACCTCAGACTTTTGCATCTTGTTCCTGACGGAAGAAGGTGGAAGAGAGTATGTTTGAATGTGTGGGGTCCTCAATTATGTTGACTGCTTTGCCAAGGCAGCGGGAAGTGTGGACAGAATCAATGGATGAGATGCTGGTTTGCTGATGGATGAGGCTACATTCATGACCTTTTCTAGTTTCTTGTGGTCTTTGGACGGAGCAGAAGTCCATACCAAGCTGTGATACAACCAGAAAGAATGCTTTCTATAGTGCATCTGTGAAAATTGTTGAGAGTTGTAGCTGACATGCCAAATTTCCTTAGTCTTCTCAGAAAGTAGAGGCGTTGGTGGGCTTTCAGCATGGGGGGAACCATGGATCTGGACGCTTAGAAACTTGAAGCTCTTGACCCTTTCCATTTCTTCCCCTTTGATGTAGACAGGGGCATGTTCTCTACACTTCCTGAAGTTGATGACAATCTCTTTCGTTTTGTTGAAATTGAGGGAGAGATTATTGTGGCTGCACCCATTCACCAGATTCACTACTTCATTCCTGTACTCTGTCTCGTCATTGCTTGAGATCTGTCCTACTACAGTGCTGTTGTCAGCAAATTTGAGAACTAAATTGGAGGGGAATATGGTCACCCAGTCATAGGTGTATGAGAAATATAAACAATTGAGTCCGCACTGCCAGCAATCCCACCCAGGCTCTGTCCCCATAACCCCATATACTTATCCTGCTAACCTCCCTGACACTAAGACAGAATTTAACATGGCCAATCCACCTAACCAGTGCATCTTTGGATGGTGGGAGGAAACCGGAGTACCCAGAAGAATCTCAACGCACACATGGGGGGAACATGCAAACTCCTCGCAGACAGTGTCCCAAGCCAGGAATTGAACCTGGGTCCCTAGTACTGTGAGGCAGCATGTTAACCACTGTATCACCGTGCTGCACCTTAGCTATCAGGTGACAAACATTAATATAACAGACAGGAAGCCAAGTGCTGAAAATCCTATCAGTTTGACCTGATAAGCATCTTGTTCACAGACTGATCCCTGAGATGTTTGATGAGAATTGAAGGTGAGTTAATGATGATTAGAGTGCCTCTGATTTCTATGCTTTCTACTTTTGGTGCTCAACTGAAGCAGTTCCAAAGAGCAGGACTCTAAGATGGGCAGAATGGCCTTTGTCAGTTCTGTAGGATTCAGAGAGTGACAGGTTCAGCAAATCAGAAGAGAGCAAGCTGCGAAGGTGACCATTTGGAAATCAGGCAGTAGGTTGATGGGATTGATTCAGACAATTTGGTTTGTTTGATCTCTGAAAGCATAGTGTAAAGGGCAGGCATTTAGGAAGAGTTGGATTTTTTACAGGGGCTGGGAGAATGAAAAGAGGAGCTTGCATTTATATAGAAAGGTCCAATTTTCCGACATTCTGAAACCTTTCACTGCAATGAACCCTTTACAAATGTAGACATTGTTGTTTTGTAGACAAGCACAGGATTAACTCAGTACACAGCAAGCTCCCACATTCAACAATCAGATAAAAAAAGAAGTTAAGAGCTTGTATGCTGCCATGTGTCTTTCTGTCAGAGAGCAATAAAGACATTGACTTACTCAGAACAGCAGGCTCTCTTATAATGAACATTCGTCTCTGAAAGGAGCTTCAATAACCTTACTTCCTTCAATCCAAAATAACCCCAATATATCACTTATTCCAGCTCATTGTATAATACTTCATCAGTCATTGATCCAATAAAACTTCCAATGCCCTTACACATTGGTGGATGTGGAAATTCACCTCTGCGGTTGCTTAACTGTTCAGGAATAGCTGGGAACATCGAGACAAGATGTAGAGATGCTGGTGTTGGACTGGGGTAAACACAGTAAGAAGTCTGACAACATCAGGTTTGAGTCCAACCGATTTATTTGATAGTAAACTCACACAAGCTTTCAAGGTTACCCCCTTCGTCAGGTGAATGAGGTGTTCTGGTCTCAGACAACACAAATAACAGCATAGACAGTTTACAGATTACTGATTAGAATGCAAATCTTTACACCTAACCTGCTATTCAAGTCTTAAAGTGGCCAACAATGTGAGTAGAAGGAGCACTGAGCACAGGTTAAAGAGATGCGTATTATCTCCAGACACTACAGTAAGTGAGGTTTTGCAAAACCAGGCAAGTCATGGGGGTTACAGATAGTATGACATGAACCCAAGATTCCTGTTGAGACCGTCCTCATCTGCGGAACTTCGTTATCAGTCTCTGCTCAGCGACTCTGCGCTGTCGTGTGTCGTGAAGGCCACCTTGGAGAATGCTCACCCGAAGGTCGGAGGCCGAATGCCTGAGACCGCTGAAGTGTTCGCCAACAGGAAAGGAACAGTCTTGCTTGGTGATTGTCGAGCAAAATTCATTCATCCGCTGTTGTAGTGTCTGCATGGTCTCCCCAATGTGCCATGCTTCAGGACCTCCTTTCTTGCAGCGTATTAGGTAGACAATGTTGGCGGAGTTGCAAAAGTATGTACCGTGTACCTGGTGGATGGTATTCTTACATGTGATGATATCATCCATGTCAAAGATCTGGCATGTCTTGCAGAGGTTGCTGTGGCTTGGTTGTGTGGTATTGTGGTCACTCTTCTGCTAAGGTTGGGTAGTTTGCTGTAAACAATGGTCTGTTTGAGGTTGTTCTGTCTGAAGGCAAGAAGTTGCTGCTATTGAGGACATCTTTCAGAGTCTGGCGGTGTCTGTTGCAATACTCCACATCTGAGCTTCACCACCTTCCATCCTAAACACGATAAAGAGGCCATCTCCTACAGACAAGCCCCCTGTGTACAGGGGATCTGCTCAGATGAGGAGGATTACAACAAGCAGCTCCAGATGCTGAAAAATGCCCTCATGAGAACAGGATATGGCGCTCAACTCATTGATCGACAGTTCTGATGCGCCACAGCGAAAAACCTCACTGACCTCTTCAAAAGACAAACACGGGACATGGTGGACAGAGAACCCTTCGTCATCCAGTACTTCCCCGGAGCGGAGAAGCTGCAACATCTTCTCCGGAGTCTTCAACATATCATTGATGAAGTTGAACATCTCGCCAGGACCATCCCCACACCCCCACAAACACGCAACCTCAAACTGACCATTGTTCACAGTAAACTACCCAGCCTTCAGGAGAACAGTGACCACAATACCACACAACACTGCCACAGTAACCTCTGCAAGACATGCTGGATCACACATGAGAATACCATCCACCAGGTACACGGTACATACTCTTGCAACTTGGCCAACGTTGTCTATCTAATATATTGCAAGAAAGGATGTCCCGAAGCATGGTACATTGGGGAGACTACGACAACAGATGAATGAACATCGTTCGACAATCATCAGACAAGACTGTTCTCTTCCTGTTGGCAAACACTTCAGCGGTCACGGGCATTCAGCCTCCGACCTTCGGGTGAGCATTCTCCAAGGTGGCCTTCATGACACACGACAGCTCAGAGTCGCTGAGCAGAGACTGATAGCCAAGTTCCTCACATATGAGGACGGTCTCAACAGGAATCTTGGGTTCATGTCACACTATCTGTAACCCCCATGACTTGCCTGGATTTGCAAAATCTCACTTACTGTGCTGCCTGGAGACAATACACATCTCTTTAACCTATGCTCAGTGCTCCTTCCACTCACATTGTCACCACTTTAAGACTTGAATAGCAGGTTGTGTAAAGATGTGCATTCTAATCAGTAATCTGTAAATGTCTGTGCTGTTATATGTGCTGTTTGAGACCAGAACACCTCATTCACCTGACGAAGAGGACAGCCTCGAAAGCTTGTGAGTTTACTATCAAACAAATTGGTTGGACTTAAACTTGGTGTTGTCAGACTTCTTCCAGTGTTTGATGGGGGACAGTGTAGAGGGAGTTTTATTCTGTATCTAATCCCGTGCTGTACCTGTCCTGGGAGTGTTTGATGGGGAACAGTGTAGAGGGAGCTTTACTCTGTGTCTAACCCTCTGCTGCACCTGTCCTGGGAGTATTTGATGGGGACAGTGTAGAGGGAGCTTTACTCTGTGTCTAACTCCGTGCTGTACCTGTCCTGGGAGTGTTTGATGGGGACAATGCAGAGATTTTTCTGAACACAATTGATGTCTTACGTTCAGTCAGATTGTTGTAGTGAATTTGCTCTCACAACCTTCCCCACAAACTACTAATTTGGAAGATAACAGATTTGTTCAGAAGTTTCTCGAATCGATTGCTGCTGCTGGAACCTGAAATAATTGGTGCCCTCAGAGCCTCACCGAACCTTCCCTCTCATTAAACATGAGGCCAATATTCAGGCATTAACGTAAGAAATAAGAAGAGGGAAAGGAAGTTTCCCCAAAGAATTAATCGTCATTCATTGAACAATGTGCTCTTTCCCACACGCTCGCACAGGTTTATTAGTGAAGTGAAGGATTTATTTTAAAAACCAGACATTTTTTGCTGAACTGTATCAGCCAGCCTTCTGGCCACGGATTCCAAATTTAACAAATTACTGCTGCAGTAGGTCTGTGAAGTAAATGTGTATTATATTAGGAAACATTGAAGAAATGTGTAGAAAAGGGATTAGATGGTGTGGTGTTTTTATTTTAAATAACTGGCCAGAAGAGAGATGAGGAGAGTATTTTTATGCTGTTGTGATGTGGAACGTGCTGTAGAAGCTGATTCAATAACTCTCAAATGGAAAAATAGCCGAGGTGAAACAGTTGCTGTTCCTCAGGAAGGGGTGAGGGAGTGGGACTAATTGGATAGCACAGTAACAGAACTAGCACAGAGCTGCTGGGCACAATGGCCTCATTCTATGGATTGCGTTTGTGAGTCATAGAATCCCTGCAGTGAGAAGGAGGCCATTTGGCCTATCGGGTCCACTAACACAATCCCACCCAGGCTCTATCCTCGTAACTCCACATATTTAGTCTGCTACTCCCCCTGACACTAAGGGGCAATTTTCCATGGCCAGACAACCTAACTTGCACATCATTGGACTGTGGGAAGAAACCAGAGCATCCAGAGGAAACCCACGCAGACATGGGGAGAACGTGCAGACTCCACTCAGATAGTGACCCGATCCAGGAATCGAACCCCGGGTCCCTAGCACCGTGAGGCAGCAGTGCTAACCACTGTGTCATCGTGCCACCCAAATGATTCTCCAAACCATCAGATTGTTGGTTAAAAAAATAACCATCTGCTTCACTCATGTTGTTTAGGAAAAGACTCTGCTGCCTTGAACCCTGTTTGGGGTTACAGTGATAGGACCTGAGTGGATTGTCAGTGCAGTCTCATAGAATACTACCCCAATAGGGCAGAAGGAGTCCATTTGGCCCATTGAGTGTGCACTGACAACAATCCCACCCAGGTCCTTTCCTTGTAACCCCTATTTATCTTTGCTAGTTCCCCTGACACTAAAGGGCAATTTAGCATGGCCAATTCACATAACCTGCACTCTTTGGAACGTGGGAGGAAACCGGAGTATCCGGAGAAAATCCATGCAAACATAGGGAGAATGTGCAAACTCCACACATACACTGACCCTGCTGTAACATTTTATCCTCGATACAGAATGAAGTCGCTAAGGCAGTATTAAGTGAATGATGAATCTGATTGGATTTCTGAACTCTCTGGGGGATGTGGTGATATTCAGAATGAGCAGAAGGATTCTCCTCTTGCTCACTGCTCACTTCACCCAGAAAAGCTTTGGTCACAAACTTTTCATGTTTTGTAGTATTTTCTTTTCTGCCCCTTGGGGAAATATGGAATGCTCGAATATCTGAGTGCAGGAACAGACCAAGGTTGTAAACTCTCCATGACAAAGTGAGGGAAATCAGCAGGCAGGTTTGGCAAATGGAGCTGGAGAAGTAGGATAGGAGTTGATGAGAGCGTGAGGGAAGGTGAGGGAGGGAGTGAGAGGGAGGGAGTGTGAGCATGGTTGAGGTAGGGAGGGAGGGTGAGGGAATGAGAGGAAGTGAAGGAGGTTGAAGGAAGGAGAGTTATTGAAAGAGGGGAAGAGGGACGGTAAGGAAGGGAGAGTGAGCGAGGCTGAAAAAAGGAGTTAGAGGGAGGGAGAGTAGGGATGGAAGATGAGTGAGGGAGTTAGAGGGAGGGAGGATGAGGGAAGGATGGCTATTGAGAGCATGAGGGAGTGAGGAGAGAGGGAGGGTGAAGAAAGGAGGGTGAGGGAGGCTAAGGGAGGGAGCTGAGGAATGGAGAGAGAGTGAAAGGGAAGGGATGGGGGGGTAGTGGGAGGGATGTGAGGAAGGAAGGTGAGAGAGGATGAAGAGAAGAGGAGTTGCACAATTAGGAGGTTGCGTGAAAGAAGTCTTACTGCTCTGGGACATAATGAGTGTGTGAAGTTATGTGGAGGATGGAGACGTGAGGGGAATCTCCAACTGAGGAGGAAGAGGAGACTGGAGATCAGGGAAGCAGTAAGCAATATATTATTAACAAATAGAAAGACAGGATGAATTGATGCGGAGATAGAGGGAGTTAATCTGAACCCAAACTCAGTTCTTGCAGAATGAGGGACAAATACAGATCTCGCTTTCATCTAGACCACTTCTTGAAATAATTTTGGATGCTGATGTTACACTGCCACCTGTTCACTCACATCTGAACTCTATTCAATTTACATTACAGTCATTTTGCTAATTTGAATCAGTCAGGTGGGATTGTCATTAGAATCAATTTGATTTTGTATAAGAGATATGGTTATTGTGCCCATTGGCAGTGGGAGCATCTATAGCTGTGAAAGTAATATGGTTTTTAATAATCTCAGTTTAATCAGGTGAATGGTCTCGCTTTACCACAGATATTTGGCTTTATTAGGAGAACAAGTGTCAATGGGACAGAAGAGACCCCTAGAGCTTGTTTAAGAATGATTAGTAAAAGAGAAGCACAGAATGATTATTGTGAAGATGGCTATTTGGTCCATTATATCAGCACTAACTCTCTGAATGAGCAATTCATTGAGTATCTTTCTCCTTCCTCCTCCCTGTAACCCTGCACTGATTCCCTTTCAAGCTTCCATTAAACCTGCCTCCACCATATTGTTGGGCTGTGCATTCCAGATCCTCCCTCTCTCCCCAGACCCCAACCACTTCCTCCCTCCCTTCCTCCCCAGACCTCAACTACTCCCTCCTTCCCTTCCCCTTATTCCCTCCACCTCCCTCCTTCACTGTTCTCTCTCCCTAGACCACAATCATTCACTTCCTCTCTCCTATACCCCTTTCCTCTTCTTTCTAATCTGATCTTCAGGTCGTCATTGGTTATGGATATAGTGCTGGAAGACTGGAGGATAGTGAATGTGGTCCCATTGTTCAAGAAGGGGAATAGAGACTTTCCGGGGAATTACAGGCCGGTGAGTCTTACTTCTGTTGTGGGCAAAGTATTGGAAAGAATTATTAGGGATAGGATTTATAGTTATTTAGAGAGAAATGAATTGATTGGGGATAGTCAGCATGGTTTTGTGAAGGGTAGGTCGTGCCTTACTAACCTTATTGAGTTTTTTGAAAAAGTGACCAAAGAGGTGGATGGGGGTAAGGCAGTTGATGTGGTATATATGGACTTTAGTAAGGCGTTCGATAAGGTGGCCCATGGAAGGCTTCTGCAGAAAATGCAGATGTATGGGATTGAGGGTGATTTAGCTAATTGGATTAGGAATTGGCTAGCTGATAGAAGACAGAGGGTGGTGGTTGATGGAAGTTATTCATCGTGGAGTTCGGTTACAAGTGGTGTACCTCAGGGATCTGTTTTGGGGCCCCTGCTGTTTGTAATTTTTATAAATGATCTGGATGAGGGTATTGAAGGATGGATTAGTAAATTTGCGGATGACACCAAAGTCGGAGGAGTGGTAGATAGTGAAGAGGGGTGTTATAGTTTGCAGAGAGACTTGGACAAGTTGCAGAGCTGGGCCGAGAGGTGGCAAATGGAGTTTAATGCGGAAAAGTGTGAGGTAATTCACTTTGGCAGGAATAACAAATGTGTAGAGTATAGGGCTAATGGTAGGACTCTTAATAGTGTTGAAGAACAGAGGGATCTTGGTGTATATGTGCATAGATCCCTGAAAGTTGGCAATCAAGTCGATAAGGTTGTTAAGAAGGCATACGGAGTCTTAGCTTTTATTGGTAGGGGGATTGAATTTCGGAGCCGCAACGTCATGTTGCAACTGTACAAAACTCTAGTGCGGCCGCACTTGGAGTATTGTGTGCAGTTCTGGTCCCCACATTATAAGAAAGATGTGGAGGCATTGGAGAGGGTACAGAGGAGGTTTACCAGGATGTTGCCTGGTATGGAGGGCAGGTCTTATGAAGAGAGGCTGAGGGATTTGAGGTTGTTTTTGTTAGAAAGAAGGCGGCTAAGAGGAGACCTTATTGAAACATATAAGAGATTTAGATAGAGTGGACAGTGATAGCCTTTTTCCTAGGATGGAGAAAGCTAGCACGAGGGAACATAGCTTTAAACTAAAGGGTGGTAGTTATAGGACGGATGTCAGAGGTAGGTTCTTTACCCAGAGGGTGGTAAGGGTATGGAATGCCCTGCCTGCTGCAGTTGTAGATGCGCCAAGTTTGATGGTGTTTAAGAGGTTAGTAGATAAGTTTATGGACGAAAAGGGAATGGTTTAGGTTAGAGGGTCATTGCTTTTTCCTAATTGGTTGGCGCAACATCGAAGGCCGAAGGGCCTGTTCTGCACTGTAATGTTCTATGTTCTAATGTTCTATGTTTTCCTTTCCCTTCCTCCCTCATCCCCCCCCTTTCCTTCCTCTCTCCCCTTTCTCTCTCCTTTTCCTACTCTCTCACTCTCCCTCCCTTCCTTACCCCTCCTCCCTCCCTCCTCCTTCTTCCCCCTCTTGCTTTCTCCCTCGCTCCCTCCCTCACCCTACCTTCCCCCCTCCTTCCCTACCTCATCCTTTCTCCATCACAATCCATGCCTTACTTTACCATATTCACAATTCCTCAAATTCCTCTTTCACCTTCCCTCCCTTACTCTCCCTCAACTACCATCACCCTCCCTTCCTCACTCTCCCATGCTCCCCCCTTATCTTCCCTCATTCCCTTGCTCTCCCTCACCTATCCTCACTCCCTCACCAATTCCTACCCTATTTCTCTAGCTCCATTTCCCAAGCCTGCCTCCTGACTTCCGTCACTTTCTCATGGAGAGTTTACAACCCTGTTGCACTTGGACAGTTGACCAGTCGACGTAATCCCAGTGGGTGGGAAGGAAACTCCACAAAACAGGAGAAGAAAATTTGTGTTTTCCCTCATGTCGTTTTTACTTCTTTTGCCAATCGCTTTAAATCTGTGCCCTTTCGATCTTGATCCATTACTGAGTAGAAAAGGTGCAAATATATGAAATAGGAGCAAAAAAGGCCACTCGGTCCCTCCAGACTGCTCCCCCATTCAATGAGGTCATGACTGATCAGTTGGTGTTGAGTTCCTCATTCCCTAATGCCCTATAAACTAAGGGAATCTATCTTTTAATATTTAAAATATTCAATGACCCTGCCTCCACCACCTTCTGAGGTAGACAGTTCCAAAATTGCACAAAATTGAATAGCTTCCACATCCTTCTTGTAATGAAATGACCAGAACTGTGCACGGTACTCCAAGTGGGGCCTAACAAGGGTCTTATAAAGTTGGAGCATTATCTCCTGACTCCTAAAGCCAGTCCCTCGATTAATGAAGGCTAGTATACCATACGCCTTCTTGACCACATCCTCGTCTGCAAGGCCGATTTAAGAGTCCTGTGGACCCGGACCCCAAGGTCCTTCTGCTCTTCTACACTGCTAAAAGTCCTACTCTTGATATTATACTCCTTCATCCCATTGGACCTGCCAAAATGGACCACTACACATTTATTTGCATTAAAGCCCATTTGCCACTTCTCAGCCCAGTCTTGCATCATATCTATGTCTCGCTGCAACTTCTGATATCCCTCCAGACTGTCCACGACACGACCAACCTTCATGTTTTTGGCAAACTTATCAATCCATCCCTCCACTTCTTCATCCAGGTTATTTATGAAAATGACAAATAGCAAGGGTCCTAGAACAGATCCCTGGGGCACTCCACTGGTGACCGACTTTCATGCAGAAAAAGATCCATCCACAAATACTCTCTGCCTTCTGCAGGCAAGCCAGTTCTGGATCCAAAAGGCAACAGCCCCTTGGATGCATGCCCTCTCACTTTTTCAAGAAGTCTTGCATGAGGGACCCTATCAAACGCAATAAGCTAGCCCCAATTGCCCGCATTTAGTCCATATTCGTCTATAACCATCATGTAACTGTCTAAATGCTTTTTAAAACTCAAAATTGTACCTGCCTCTACTTCTACCTCTGGCTTCCACACACTCATTATTCTCTGTATGAAAAAATTGCCTCCCTGAACATTTTTGTATCTCTTCCCTCTCACCTTAAACCCAAGCCCTCTAGTTTTAGGTTCTCCTGTTTTTGGGAAAAGATGTTGACTATCAACATCTATGTCCCTCATTTATTTTATTAACCTCCATAAGAGAGAAAATAACCTGAGAGAGAAAATAATTCTCATCTCTGTTCTAAAAGGGCAAACACAGGGAGTGAGACGCACGCACAGAGTGAGATGCGCTGTTTTGGGTGATAACTCAGATGCAAAACTGTATTTCAGAGAATTATTTCATGCTGCTAAGATTCTCAAAATTAGAAAAGAAGTCAAATTATCAGAATGGAAAATATTCAGAAAGATTTGGAGAACTCTCAGCGTGTAAAAAATCTGGGAAAAGATGATTTAATTCGAAACAAAAAGTGTTGATTCAATGAAATGTGGAACTTAGCCGGCCCAGCGAGTTGTAGAAGTTGCTGGATAACTGATGGAGCTTTAGAAAGATGAGGCAAGAACTGCAGAATCTCTGCAGTGCAGAAAGAGGCCATCCGGCCCATCAAGTCTACACTGAAAGAGCCACCTATCCCACACTTTTTTGGACACTGAGGGATAACTTATCACGGTCAATCAACCTAGCCTGCACATCTTTGGAGTGTGGGAGGAAACCGGAGCACCTGGAGGAAACCCACACAGACACAGGGAGAACATGCAGATTCCACACAGACAGTGACCCCAGCTGGGAATTGAACCCGAGTCCCTGGCATCGTGAGGCATCAGTGCTAACCACTGTGCCACCAGAAGGTACAAGGACATGGGGCATGAACATCAGCACAGATCAGCAAGCCACTTTCTCTGCTTTTTGTTTGATCTCGTGCAGTTTAATTGATAAGGATCAATTCCCCCATCATTGTGTCAGTGCCAATCACATTCCGATGTCAGATTCAGTGTAAGGAGACGCTTGGATCTGGGATATTTTCCAAATACCATCTGGAATACAGTGAATAGCCTGGAGGATGATACGGAAACAGTGGCTGAAAACACTTTGTTGCATTGGCTGCTGTTCAGTTCATCAAACTGACTGGTAATAGCTGAAGGCTACCTCATTCACACAGATGGCTCTTTGTCATTCAGTCTTCAGGGTGAAGCCGCAGAGTGGTGACTGTTTCACTGCCTACTTTTCGTGTACTTCTACTCCCACAGGGGAATGACTGACTGAACATTCTGGGTGAAGTAATAATATAGACCAACGACTGACAAGGATTGAGATAAGCTCAATACTCACCGCACTTCAATTAACCCAGCCCCTTCATTTATTCCCAAACTGATACTTTTCTCAATAAAGATTGGAGTCCCACTCAGATCTGAGGAATCTTTAGTTAGAGTTGAAACTGCATTTTTGTCAATGGGCACAGAATGGCCCAGGTGATTGTTGTGTCAGCGCACATGTTACAACTGGAAATAGTAAAACTGAAAGTATAGCAGTGATCCGTTTGGACAGTATAGAGAGAGCTTTACTCTGTATCTAACCCAGTGCTGTACCTGTCCTGGGAGTGTTTGATGGGGAACAGTGTAGAGGGAGCTTTACTCTGTATCTTACCTCGTGCTGTGCCTGTCCTGGGAGTGTTTAATGGGGGACAGTGTAGAGGGAGCTTTAATCTGTATCTAACCTCGTGCTGTTCCTGTCCTGGGAGTCTTTGATGGGGACAGTGCAGAGGGAGCTTTACTCTGTATCTAACCCCCTGCTGTACCTGATCTGGAAAGTGTTTGATGAGGGACAGTGTAGCAAGAGATTTACTCTGTATCTAACCCCGTGCTGTGCCTTATCCTGGGAGTGTTTGATGGGGACAGTGTAGTGGGAGCTTTACTCTGCATCTAACCCCATGCTGTACCTGTCCTGGGAATGTTTGTTTATTTCGATACATTTGTTATGCGGATGAAAATAGAACTGATTATCTACTCAATTTTGAACCTGAGGTATGACCATGACTTGTTTTTGGCTGTAATGGTCAGTGTTGGGATTGTGACCCACTCCCTGCTCTGTCATCTCTACTTTGAGAAGATTCCATGAGATGGAATCAGTTCCTGTTAGGCATGTTTTGTTTCAGCCTGATGTGTGCAGTGTTGAAGTTGTTGTTGTTACAGGCACAGTGGATTAGCAGTATTGATTCCCAGCTCTGGTCATGTTTGTGTGGAGTCTGCATCATCTCCCCAGGTTTCCTCTGGGTGCTCCAATTTCCTCCCACAGTTTGAAAGGTGTGCTGGTTAGGGTGCATTGGCTGTGGTAAATTCTCCCTCAGTGTACCCAAATGGCGCTGGATTGTGGTGACCAGGGGATTTTTCACAGTAACTTCATTGCAGTATTAATGTAAACCTTACTTATGACACTAATAAATAAACTTTAAACTATTGATTGTTTAAACTGAACTCTGCCACATAACGGTGTGAGCTAGTGTTTAATGATGTTGGTTCATCACTGAGATCAAGAGTGGATCTGTTTATATCGGGATTCGGCGATTGGGGAAAGTAGTTGCTGCTCTGTGTTGCGTTATCCTGGAATGCTTTTGCTGTCTGTCTGCTCTTCCATTTACACAGCGACAATCTTTGTTTCACAGTTTCTCTGAGGCAAATGTTAAACGTAAAGATTCTGAGAGTCTGGAACCAATAAAGAACTTGGCGGTGACTATGGTGAAGGACATATCAATCTTCACAGAATAATTATTTAAGGAACTTCAGGCAGATTTGCTCTCACAGCAGACACCATACCTCCCTCAATTCCTCTTAAAGTTCACCTCTACCCACCTTCTCCTGGAATGTCCTCCCAGGGCTCCTTCTGGATTTGTGAAGGAACAGGGACAAGTAGAGACCATTCAGCCCCTCAAGCCTATTCCACCATTCAGTTAGATCAGGGAAGCTCCAAACCTTAATTCCACTTTAACCCCATATCCCTTGATAAACCTCTCTTACATCTATCAATTGCTGTCTCCAATTGACCAGAACATCGGAACAAAGGAGTTAGGAGCAGAAATAGGCAAGTTCAGCCCTTTCAGCTTGCTCCGCCATTCAATCAGATCATGGCTGATCTCTCCCTGGTCTCAAATCCATACTCCCACCTGTTCCCCATATCTCCTTATCGCTTTTTATTAGAAATATATCTATCTCATTCCTGAAACCATTTAATGATTCAGGTTCCACCGCACTATGGGGCAACGAGTTCCACAAATTCACTACTCTTTGCGAGAACTAGTTCCTCCTCATCCCACTTTTAAATCTACTGTCTCTCAACCTATATCCTTGACCTTTTGTTTGAGATTGCCCCATAAGAGGAAACATTTGGTCTATGTTTACTTTATCAATCTCTTTTAGAATTTTATCACGATCTGATCCCCTCCCATCCTTCTAAACTCCAGTGACTATAAGCACAAACTATTTAATCTCTCCTCATATGTCAACCCCCTCGTCCACGTAATCAATCTGGTGAACCTCCTGTGAACTGTCTCCAAAGCCACCACATCCTTCCTCAAATAAGAAGACCAAAATTGGACATAATACTCCAGCCGTCGTCTCACCAACAGTGTTCTGGCAGGATGGATTCTACATTTGCACTTGCCTTTGTGTGAAGCGATGGTTCCTGGGCAGCTTGGCTTCGGCTATTCCCCTGTGTCCTGGACTCCTCCTCCTTCCCCTCCCAGAGATTCTGCCCTGTTAGATTTCTTTTTTTATCTCCATCATTTTGATTGGATTTAACATTTGAGACACTCTGAGCAAACCATGGCTCAACACTGGAAACCATGCGTGCGATCAGAATGTGCTGCAGAAAATCAAACTATTGTTCTGGTCCCTAGTTTTTGATTTGCCAACATCTCAGAACATGCAAGCACTCAGTACGATTTATATTTATAGACATCCACATCACATCCTCAGGATATGGCAAAAGATTTCACAGCCAATGTGCTTTTGAAGTGTAGTCAAGCAAATGCAGCAGCCAATGTAATACAACAGGATCTCAGACATAACAAGATAAACAATTCAACTCCCGTACTGACTGGGATTAACCCTGCAGGCTCTGCCTTCTCAACCTTGCTGCTCAACTAAAATGTAGTAACCTTTAGGTTAAATCACCTCCACCAGTAGCTCTCTCTCAAAGGAGAGAGCAGTCTCTGGGACTATGTATACATGTACTTAGGTTAAATAAATTAACCCACAATGTGTTTATGCAATGTTTTATGAGGGATTGGTGTTTACATCAGTATAACAATGCAACATGGTGCTCAGCAGTGATGAGTGTTTGACCAGGCTGGAGCAAAGCTGCAGTGTCAGTCAGTGCTGCAAACACAATGTGCTGACTGTGTGGAAATTCTTTGAAGATTGTTATAGCCATCTGCAACCCTTTAAAATATATAAGAATGGCTCACATGAATTGGTGGTGATGACATTGGGGTGCTCGTGTAGGCAGCTGTTTTACTTTCAGTTTTTACTCTGCACGGAGCAGAGAACATCTGTTTCAATAAACCCTGTTGTTGTTAGTTTGAATCTGTGGACCTTATTTTACTGTTTTGATTCTAAATGCTGAACAGACTTGAAACTGGGAGTGTTTTAGATCTGACTTTTAGACCCATTCTCAGGTGTCCCCATACGCACTCTGTCTGAAATAAATATCAGTGATTCCGAATCACGGAACCCCATTCTGTTGATGAATCTGTGTGGATTTTTTGGTTTTTAATCCATAGATCTATAAACATGGACAGGGATAGCGTGTAGAAGTGGGAACATCGAGGTGGCAGCGTGGGCTCGTTGGGCCGAAGGGCCTGTTTCCTGTGCTGTTTTGTCCTTTGTTCTTCTTTGTCCTTTGATTCAGTAGAGTGGCCTTGAGGATAACACGTGTGCAGTCAAGGGGCTCCCTCTACTTTAGGCATCCCTGCAATGGCTGTGAACCCTGCAGCCTGGGATTCCTGATGTCCTGGTCCAGGTTAAATTTGATATACTGCTCAGCCCAGGCACACAGGCCTTCTGTGACCTGCTTGATAGAGGTGTGCATGGTCTCCAGTGGCACACGGTGTCCGACGTCTGCTCGAAGGACACTCATGCATGGAATTGCTGGGATCTGTGCTCCCTCCTTCCCCTGCACTCCCCTCTGGGTGAATGGCAGTCACCCCCCTGCCTCTAGTAGTCATCTCTCTTTGACCCTGGAAGTGGTAAGGCCCAGGCCTCCTGTGCTTGTAATTCTTCATCCAGCTCCTACTTCCCAGCTTCAGCAACAACTAAAAGGATAGCTAGAGCTATTGGTTCATCACAAAGGCCATTTTGTCACTTTGAAGAAGGGAGGGGATGGAGAAGAATATATGTAGAGAGTAAAGAACACTGTTTGCCTCTAGCACATCAACAGTCACTATCCATAGCTCCCAATTCCCCCAGTCACATACTCCCCACAGTCACAGTCCCTCAATTCCTCCAGCCAAATGACCCCATAATCATAGCACCCCCCATTCCCCCAGCCACATTCTCCCCATAATCACAGCCTTCTCATTTCCTTGACCACATGCTCCCCACAGTCATAGACCCCCCCCCAATTCCCCCAGCCATACTCTCCCCACAATTATAGCCCCCCCTTTTCCCCAGCCACATATTCCCTACAATCACAGTTCCTCCCATTTCCCCAGTCACATTCTCCCCACAATCACATCCCCCAATTTCCCCAATCACATACTCCCCACAGTCACTGCTCCCCCAATTCCCCCAGCCACATACTCCTCACAGTTATAGCCATCTCATTTCCCCCAACTACATTCTCCCTCAATTCCCCCAGCCACATTCTCCCCACAATTATAGGCCCCTAATTTGCCCAGCCACATGTTCCCTGCAATCACAGCCCCCCCAGTTCCCTCAACCACGTGCTTCCCACAATCACAGCTCCCCCCCCAATTCCCCAGCCACATGCTCGCCACAATCACAGCTCTTTGCAAAGTTGAGAGGCTGTAGCAGTGCAATTTGCAAGGGGTTTGCGTACATCCTTCAGCTGAGTTAGTGCACTAGGACCCAGCAGCATCCATAAGACCTGAGGTCAGTGTTGAGACCCAGGCCCATGCTGCAAGACAAACATTGGAGATCCTGCAGAGAACAGCTCCCCCCACACACTCGTGAACTCCCTAACACCCCCACCCCTACACACTCGCAGAGCCCCCCCCCCCCCCCCCCCCCACTCCATCTTCCCCACCCACTCATTGGGCCCCCATTGACCTGAGAAGAAAAATGGTTACAACAACAGGACATCCATGAGCAGCAGAGAGCCATCAGCCATCATGCATTTAAGTCCTCACTAACCCCCTCACTGATGGAGTGCTGGAATCAGACTTTTATGGGCATATCTGTTTCATGCCAATTCTGGATTGGTGAACGTTTTGGTAAAGAGGAAAGTGCCGATAAAGTTCGGCATGCAGCCCATTACATTAATTCAAATGCATTTAAATGGCCATTGCATCTGTTTCCCAATCGTGCTCATTTTTGGACCTTGGTGAACAGGGAATTGATGTGGAGATGGCTGCTGATCACACTACTCACCTCATGCCTGATTTTGCCAAGTTCTCACACTCGAAAATGGGCAGAACTTGAGGATAAAATTGGGCCCTATGTGTGCAAAGCATGTGTTGTGTAAAACTCACAACCCTCAACACAGTTAGATTATTACAGAGAGGAAATTTGTGACAAGTCAAAATTTTGTTTTATCAAGAACATCAAGAATAGATTCTCAGGTAGAAAAGAATCACCATGGATCCTGACATATCGGAATGACTGGGAGAAGCAACCACAGGATTAAAGATTGAAGTGCCAGTGCCAGACGGTGGGCGAGAGAAAGCTCTGTGTGTGATTTTATAAGAGGGTTTTTGCTGATCAGAGAAAGGTGAGATTACAGGCAGTGTCTGACATGTTTGGAAAGAAAGATGTTTTGCTGTATGGCTGGGTTGTTTAAAAAAAAATCAAGTCAACAATCTCCAGGGTAAAAAGGGGAGTACTGACAGGACAGTAAAAGAAATACTGAGCAGTCATGAAACGCTTGTAGCAGCAAGAGAATGATGGGTCAATGAGGATCCATAGGCCCATTCAATAAAGAAAATCGATCATGAAGTTTGTACGCCGAGCATTTTCAGTACTTTGTACAAGCATCTGAAATTGCAAATGATTTGCTCGTACCCGCTTTTCTTGGTACAAAAGGAAGTAAAACCTACAATTTGCTCCAGAAATTGATTCATCCATCAAAACCAGCAACCGAAACTTGCAATTACTTGACAAAGATCCTTGAAGAGCATTACTCTCCAAAGCCAGCGATCATCGCGGAATAGTTCAGGTTCCACTGAGGGAATAGATGGAAGGCGAAAGCGTTGCTCAGTGTGTGGCAACCTTAAAAAGGCTAGCACAACATAGTGAATGAGATGAGTCGTTAGAAAATCCTCTTGAAAATCATCTCGTTCGTGGTCTCCAAAAAGAAGCTATCCAAAGAAGATTGCCTGTTGAACATGCTTTGATTTTAAAGACAGCAGTAGAAACCACAGTGTCGATGGAACTGGTTGTTATAAAGGCTTCACATTTAGTACAGGAATGAAGATCCACAAGTTGGGAACTGTCCATGAGAAGTCAAAACTGCAACAGTCATGTCACAGATATTCCAACACGAGCCATTCAGCAGTGAGTGCTGGAGTAAGGGTAGTCAATGCAAGACTTTTGCAATGTTACCCATGTTGTCATAAGTTTGTTGGGCTAGACTAACTTACCCTGAGAAGTCCACAGACTCCATAGACTCTTACAATGCAAAAGGAGGCCATTTGGCCCATTGACTTTGCACTGACCAGAATCCCACTCAGACCCACAACCCCATGCATTTATCCTAGCTAGTCTTCTAACACTGAGGAGAAATTTAGCATGGCCAATATATCTAAACCAACCAAAGTCTGTGGGAGGAAACCGGAGCACCTGGAGGAAACCCATGCAAACACGGTGAGAATGTGCAAACTCCACACAGCCAGTGACTCAAGCTGAGAATCAAACCCAGATCCCTGGCGCTGTGAGGTAGCTGTGCTAACCACTGTGTTACCATGCCCTCCCCAACTCAGAAGAATATTCAGATGAAGAATCTAATTAATTCTAATTCAAGAAGAAAAGCAATTCTACAAAAAGCACTCTACAAAAATACTTTACAACATGGAGAAATTATTACTGTGAAGAAGAGAATGTCCAGAAATATGATGAAGAATTCCAACTGAATGTCTTACCCATATAGGGTAAATCACTTCGATTCTAGATGATTCCAAAGTTAACTGGACAGCATATTAATATGGGTGCTGCTGTATCATTAATTCTTGAGACTACATACCAAGAAAAGCTGAAGCATCTTCCCTTAAAACCAGCTGATGTGATTTTAAGGATATACACGGAAGAGATTGTGTGTTAAAAGATTGCATCATGGTTAATGTAAAGTTGAGTGGAAAACAGTGGAGTTGCCTCTCCATGTGGTCTGTGATAGTTTTCTAGCTCTATTTGGGAGATCCTGGTTGGTGAAGATAAAGCTTAACTGGAGCGCTGTCAACAAATTGGTCGTGTCAAAACAAACCTGCAGCACCTTCTGGATAAATGCAAAAATGTATTTGAAGAGACACTTAACTCGATGAAGGGAGTTCAAGTGAAAATCAAGATAGAGCATAGTAGTCAGCCAAAACATCTAAAAACAAGAGCAGGTGCCATATGCAATTCACCTCAAGGCCGAAGAAGAATTAGTGTGACTTACTATTGAATTGCTAAATATAAAAATATACTAAATTGCCCCTTAGTTTCCTGGGATATGTAGGTTAGAGGATTGTTGTCAGTGCAAACTTGATGGGCCAATGGCCTCTTTCTGCACTGTAGCACTGTATGATTCTATAATTAATACTGGTGTGTTACAGCAGTTACAATAAGTGACTGGGCTATTCCCATCGCCTCTATCATGAAGCCAGATGGTTCAGTTTGTATTTGTGGTGATTTTAAAACCAGTGTTGTGGGCTGATCAACATCCACTTCCTTTAATTAAATAATTGTTTACTAGATTATCAGGTGGACAGAAATTCAGCAAAATTGATCTTTCACAAGCGTGATAACAGATGAATGTAGCTGCTGAATCTCAGCCATTGCTTATCATCGTTACTTATAAAGGTCTTCTTCGTTATAAAGGATCATCCTTGGGAACAATATCTGCACCAACCCTATTCCAAAAACTGATGGCTCAGATTTTAAATGTACCTAAAGGATGTTCTAATTAAAGGATCCAGTGAATAATTTATAAATAATGTTGGAACATCTTTAAGCACATGGTCTGTGTATTAAAAAAGAAAAGTATGACTTTTTCCAGAAGTTTGTCTAGTATTTGGGTCACAAAGCCAATCTAAAGCACCTAAAAAGCTAGAGCCTAGTTTGGAAGCACCAAGTTCGACATATGGAACATAATTGAGATCTTTTCTAAGATACATAAATTATTCTGGCAAATTTATTCCTAATTTAGCTACATTATTGAAGCTATTCCGTAATTTATTCTGTGTGTAAGTCACGGGACTAAACAACAGAATATGAGAAAGCATATAAGGATGCCAAAGATGCTTTGCAGAAGTCTGAAGTATTGGTTAATTTTTAAACCAAAGCTATCATTACTACTTGCTTGCAATGCTTCATCTAATGGATTGGGGCAGCAATTTCATATATTATGTCTCCGGGAGAAGAATGATCAGTAGTTTTCATATACTCTGACTAGTGCAGAATCTAATATGTTCAGCTAGAAAAAGATGCATTGAGTATAATTTTTGGTGTACAAAGGTTACATCATTACTTATATGGTTGTCATTTCACATTATTGATTGATTATTATTTTTGATCCATTTAAAGATATACCATTGTTAGCTGCTATCCAATTGCAAAGATAGTCACTGATCTTATCTGCGCACTCCTACAATATACAGTATCGTCAATCAGAGTGCTATGCTAATGCTGGTGCATTATTATGCTTCCCTTCACCTATTGAGCATGTACCATCAATTAGTTTTGATAATGCAGTTGATTTTTCACAATTAGATCATTTGCCTGTGACAGTTCCCCAAGTTAAGAGGCATACCAGAAATGATCCCATGATGAGGAAGATAATGGATATGCCACTGAAAGGAATGATAGCTGGAATGCATCGTATGCATCCGGATTTCAAATTATATGTGTCAGAAACTTCAGTTAACTATCCAAGATGTGTGTTTATTGTGGGGAATCCGAGTGATGATCCCTCCTAGTCTGCATGGAAGAGTTCTTGAATACCTACATGAAGGACATATTATCCAGCAGAAGGAATTAGCATGTAATTATTTTTTGTGGCCTGGCCTGAAAGTTCAGATTGAAGATAAAGTGGGACAGTGTCAGTTCTGTGCATGAATAAAAAATACACAACTGTTGTCTTCTTTACACCCTGGTGATTGGCCTAAAATGGCAACAATTGCATGTAGATTCTGCTGGTCTGTTTGAAGGTTACACATTCTTTGGCATAACTGATGCACATTTAAAGTGGCCAGCAGTTGTTATCATGAGAATTACGACATTTGAACAAAGTATTGAAAAACTTGATGAAATTTTTGATAAACTGAAACAGATTGTTAGCAATAATGGCTCACAGTTTACCTCAGGACAGTTTGAGGATTATCTCAAAGTAATTGGTATTCAGTTTATAAAATCTGCACCTTAGTATCCATCAGCTAATGGATTCGTTGAAAGATTCATAGAGTCCTTGAAACATTCTTTAAAAGCTTCCAGAGAGCAATGTTCATTATCACATTGCGTGAATAAATTTTGGTATCTCATAGAAACACTACTCATGTGACTACCCAAAGTTAGCCTACATTGCTGCTCTTCAAGAGAAAGTTGAGAACTATATTTGATTTGTTATTACCTCCAGAAGTCTCAGAGATAGCAGAGCATTAACAACAGTATCAAGTTGCTGGGCAAGAAGTGAGGGTAAAACAACGCTCTTTCAGCAAGGAAACTGAGTGTTAGTGTGTAATTATGCAATGAGTGAGAAATGGGAAGCAGCCATATTTTTGCAAAAACAGCTCCATTTTTTTACACAGTTCAATCTGAAGATGAATTGGTTTGGTGACACCATGCTGACCAACTATTGTTATCTCAAATGATTCCTTAATCCTGTCCAAACATACTAACTTCTTTAGTCTCTAGTGTTGTGAATACTACTATGGACTTAGTTGAATCTGAGTTGTCTGATGATGGTGCCTCTGTTAATATACTGAGTGAGAATGATACAGAATTAGTACCCAGAGAAGAAGTGTCTATTGACGTTCCGAACCATATTGCTAGGGTCATGGACGGCCAAATTCCAGAATGTTGTCTGCAACCAAAGAGAAATATACATCTTTCTGATCCATTTTCTTGTTGACTGTGTATAATGATTAATGACACATAGTACTTATTGATCCTATTCATAAAATTGTAGTAATTTGTTGTCATGAGTAAAAGGGGGGGTGGGGAGGGAGGAATGTTATATATTTAAAAGGGTTGCAGATTGCTTTAAGTTTTGATCACATGATTTGATGGTGATGTTATTCGGTGTTGCACTGGCTGATGCTTGTGTTTTAGGTTGTATTCTGTACAGGACAGAGCTCTTAGAATAAATCTGTTGTTAGTTTGAATCTCAGTGTGCAAATCACATTTTTTTTGTATAAAACCCACAAGCCCTAAAATAATTAGGACATTACAATGCAGAAAGCTGCATCTTTCATGTGTCTTTCTAGCATTGGGCAGATGAAACTCTGCTGTTTGTCCATTCTATATTGACAATGATATCACCTTTTAACATAATCTCTTCCATATATGTTTTAAAATTAGGGTGTGATAAAACCCCTCAGTACTGACTCACTGATGGTGCAGCACTCCATCATTACTGCCCCTCTGACAGTGTGGCACTCCCTCAGTATTGACCCTCTGACAGTGCAGCACTCCCTCATTACTGCCCCTCTGACAGTGCGGCGCTCCCTCGGCACTGATCCTCTGACAGTGCGGTAATCCCTCAGTACTAACCCTGTGACAGTGCGGCACTCCCTCAGCACTGACCCTCTGACAGTGGGGCACTCCCTCAGCACTGACCCTCTGACAGTGGGGCACTCCCTCAGCACTGACCTCCTGATAATGCAGTACTCCCTCAGCACTGACTTACTATGATTGAAGAATGAGTGAGTATTATGGACAGATTTGAATACTCTCTGATTTGTTGGTGCTGTTACCTTACTCCTGATACCTGAATGTTCATATTGCCAAAACGTTTGTCGAGTCGGCAGTATCAATGGCATTTACAGCCTCAGCTTCTTGACAAGAAGAGGAGAGGAAATTAGAAAGAGGTAGAAAAGGGAAAGAGATAAGGTGACAGCAGAGACAGAAATATGCAGCCTGAACTGAGTGAGCAGAGTGAGAGAGAGTCTGCAATCAGTGAGATTGTAATGCTGTGACACAGCACTCACTGGCAGAGGCAACACTGAACCAGCAAATCTACAAATTGACTTTAATTGCTTTTAAATGGTAATGTGTGACAAAGAAATAGGCAGTAGCTGCTGGGGGACTACATTAGCTGAGGGAAATCAATGATGTTGTGAAGGTGGCAGTCTCTGGAATTGTTACCACCTCCCTGCGCACTACATTCAATGGTGTTGTCCGGGAGGGAGGACCTTGACTGCAAAATCAATATTGTGGGGCCGATCAGTAATTTCAGCAAGAAGACTAAAAGCTTCTTGTCTATTTGAAGCTTCCCCTCCCCTCTGCTTCCAGAATGTTAACAAACATCTGCTCAGTAACCAGAGGAATCCCTAATTCCACACTAAAGAGCAGGCTAGGGTTTTAGCTGCCAATGTCTGACTCGACTCCTCAATGTCCTGACATCAGTCTCACTCAGAGGAGAGTGGATTTCATTTATTAACACTGGAACAGGCTGTTGTCAGCACGCTGGTATCACTGAGTTAACCCCATCTTGTCAATGTAGCATTTAGACCACAACTCGCCCTCTGATGACTGGTTAACATAGACACTGAGAGGGGAGTGCATGAACCCAGCTCCCTAAACATAGCAGCAGTTTGTTATCGAGCACCCACTATCCACAACACCACCAGCACTGGGGACTAAAAGAGAAAACGCTGAAAAATCTCAGCACATCTGGCAGCATCTGTAAGGAGAGAAAAGAGCTGACGTTTAGAATCCAGATGATCCTTTGTCAAAGCTTTAAATTGTCAGGATCCTCCCAGGGGAGGGTGATGAGGGACAGGAGGTGATAGGGGAGGGGGTGGGGAGGAGAGGTGGGAGAACAACGAGCAATAGATCAGGCACAGGCCTTGGTCCACTAATTCTGTGCTGACATAGATGCCTGTCTAATACTTTCTTGCTCTTACATGATCCATATTCCTCTATTCCCTACCTATTCATATATCTATCCAGATGCCTCTTGAACATTGTTATAGAATCTGTTTCCATCACCTCCTCCGGCAGTATGTTCCAGGCATTCACCACCCTCTGTTCGAAAAACTTGCCCCTTACATCTCTTTTAAACTTTCTCCCTCTCACTCTCAACCTGTACCTCTGATTAACTGACCCTTCGAGTGTGGGGAAAAAGACTCTGACTATCGACTCTATCCAAGCCTATCATAATCTTATAAACCTCTATCAAGTCCTCCCTCATGCTCCAACGCTCCAGTGAAAACAATACAAATTTATTCAACCTTTTCTATCGTTCATTTCCTCCAAACCATGCAACACCTTGATAAATCTCTCTGCATCCTTTCCAATGCATCAACATCCTTCCGGTAGTGTGGCGACCAGAATTGTACACAATACTCCAAATGCGGCCTAATCAAAGTCTCTTACAGCTGCAACATGATTTTCCTATACTCAACATCCTGACCGATGAAGGCCAGCATGCCTTACACCTTCTTGACCACCTTGTCCAGCTGAGTTGTCACCTTTAGGGAACTGTACATCTGCAAATCCCTCTGTACGCTAATATTTCTAACGGCTTTACCATATACTCTGTACTTTCCTACTGCAGAGGAAATCACATCACATCATCTCACATTTGTCCAGGTTAAATTCCCTGTCCTCTTACCGCCCAGGTCTCCAACTGATTTATATCCTGTTGCATCCTCTGACAATCCTCCCCACCATCCACTATTCCCCTAATTTTTGTATCATCTACAAATTACAGATCATGTTCCTCCAAATCATTTATGTATATTGCAAACTCATAGGCCCCAGCACTGATCCTTGTGGAACACCGTTTGTCACAAGACCTTCAATTAGAAAAGTATCCTTCCATTGCTACTCCCTGCTTTCAATGCTCAAGCCAGTTTTGTATCTATTTTATCAGCTGGGATCCCATATGTCTTCACTTCTGTATCAGCTTGCCATGAAGAACCTTATTGAAGGCTTTACTAAAGTCCATCTACACAACACCCACTGCCCTGACCTAGTCAATTTGTCTTGTCACTTCCTCAAAGAACTCAATCAAGTTTGTGAGACATGACCTCTCCTTCACAAAACCATGTTGCCTATCACTAATAAGCCTGTTTTGTTCCAGATGTGAGTACATCCTGTCGGGAAGAATTTTCTCCAATAATTTCCCCACCATTTATGTAAGGTGCACAGGCCTGTAATTTCCCCAATTGTTTCTTCTGCCCTTCTCTCCAATCCTCTGGTACCTCTAAAGAGAATACAAAGATTTTGGCCAAGGCCTCAGCAATTTCTTCCCTCACCCCTCTCTCAGTATTCTGGCATTGACCCTATTTCAATGTTTCCTAGAATATCAACATCCTCCTTTCTATACTCACCATCCACCACATCCTTCTTTGTGAATACTGATACGAAATACTCATAAAAGAACCTCACCCACCTCATGTGGCTTCACACACAAACGCCCTTCAATGTCCTTGAGTGCACCTATCCTTTTCTTATCTACCTTTTCCTCCTTATATATGTATAAATAGCCTTGGGATTATTCTTAATTCTGCCCGCCAAGGACAATTCATGGCCCTTTTTGTCTTCCTAGTTCCTGCTCTTTATTGCAATCTTTGTATTCCTCCAGAGCCTTATCTGGGAGAGGGCAGGATGATGGAGGGAGTGACAGGGAGGGCAGGGTGATGGAGGGAGTGACAGGGAGGGCAGGGTGATGGAGGGAGTGACAGGGAGGGCAGGGTGATGGAGGAATGAGGGGGGGAGAGTGATGGAGGGAGTGAGGGCAGCATGATGGAGGGAGTGACAGGTGAGGGCAGGGTGATAGAGGGGGTGACGGGAGGGGAGAGTGATGGAGGGGGTGATGGGGGGAGGAGGGTTTAGGAGGGGTGATGGGGGAGGGGACAGTGATGGAGCAGGTGATGGAGGTTGGACGGTAATGGGAAGATGGGGGGGGTGGAGGAGAGAGGTAATGAAGGGGTGAGAGGCAGAGGGGTCAAAATGGGGGAGGTGTAAGTGTGCTGATGGTAAACCTTCCAGCCTGTCAATTCTCAGTTCAGAGTGAGAAGCCGTGTGTGTTGTGTGTGTGTGTGTGTGTGTGTGTGTGTGTGTGTGTTGGGGGAGAGGGGGAACATGATGTGTTGAAAAAAATGTAAACACTAGCGTTTTTGAAAAAGAAGGGCAGCCGAGAGAGAAAGGGAGAATGTGCTGTCGATGCAATTTAACAGCATTCTCCAGTACAGAAAATCAGGCAGTTATTTCCTTGAGGATTTTGCTGGGAACTTGCCAAGTTAAGATGATCTAGATGGTGTCAGCAACATTCCAGCCAGAACTCAGTATCAGGGCGTTAAAAATAGCATTGGAGCAGGTGCAGCTTGTCACTCGATGCTGGCTGTGTGAACGCAGGCCAGTTTCTTATCATTCAGTTAGTACACCCTTGTGGGTTCAGAGGAGGAAAGAGATACACTTTGTATAGAGATAAATACAGGAGGGAAAATGCTGAATTTCAGTAAGAGGTTTGAGATTCTTGCAGATCCTTGTTTACGATGAATAACTGAAAGAAACACAATTTCAATCAAAGGATTATTGGCAATTAAACTATACAAATCACTGCCACCTTGGTGAACACAGTGAGCTCATCAGTCCACACACAGAACGAGCACCAGGGAGCTGATGGCCTACTGATATTATCACTACATTATTAATCCAGAAACTTAGATAATGTTCTGGGGACTTGGGTTCGAATCCCACCTCAGCAGATGTTGGAATGAATTTGAATTCAATAAAAAATATCTGGAATTAAAAATCTACTGATAACCATGAAACCATTGTCAATGAGACCTTTGCTGTTTGTAATATATATAAATAATTTGGAGGAATATGTAACTAGTTTGATTAGTAAGTTTGCGAACAACACAAAGGTTGGTGGACTTGTGGATAGTGATGAGGAGTGTTAGAGAATACAGCAGGATTTAGATCAGTTGGAGACTTGAGTGGAGAGATGGCAGATAGAGTTTAATCCGAATAAATGTGTGGTAGTGCATTTTGGAAGGTCTAATACAGATAAAAGATATACAGTAAATGGCAGAACTCTTAAGATATTGATAGGCAGAGGGATCTGGGTGTTCAGGTCATTGAACGATAACTCAGATATCAGAGGGATGTTTTTTACACAGAGGGTGGTGGGGGGCCTGGAATGCACTGCGAAGTAGGGTGATGGAGGTGGACACGCTGGGGTCATTTAAGACTTACCTGGATAGACACATGAGCAGCCTGGGAATGGAGGGATACAAACGAATGGTCTAGTTGGACCAATGAACGGCACTGGCTTGGAGGGCCGAAGGTCCTGTTTCCTGTGCTGTATTGCTCTTTGTCTTTGTTCTTTGTACCATCTCCTCTGTAATATGTACACTCTTCAGGACATTGCTATTTATTTCCCCAAGTTCCCTAACATCCATGCCTTTTTCAACAGTGAATACTGATGGGAATATTCATTTAGGATCTCTCCCACCTCTGTGGATCTGCACATAGATGACTTTGTTGATCCTTAAGAGGCCCTACTTTCTCCATAGTTACTCTTTTGCCCTTTATGTATTTGTAGAAGCTCTTTAGATTCTCCTTTGCCTTATCTGCCATGTTGCCTTTTTGCCCTCCTGATTTCTCTCTTGACTCTACTTCTACCACCTCTATAATTTTCAAGGAACACACTTGATCTCCACTATGCATGTCATGTACCTCTTTGTTTTTAACTAGGAGTTCAAAATCGTGAGTCATCCAAGGTTGCTGACTTCTACCAGCCTTGCTCTTCACTCTAAGAGGAATGCGCTTACCCTGATCCCTGGTTAACGCAGTTTTGAAAGCCTCATACTTACATGATGTCCCTTTGCCTGCCCACAATTTCCCCCAATCAACTTTTAAAAGTTCTTTTTTAATACCATCAAAATTAGCCTTGCCCTGGTTTAGAATTTTAGCTTTTGGACCACACCTATCATTCTCCATAGCTATCTTAAAATTAATAGAATTATGGTCACTGGCCCCAGAGCGATCCTTCACTAACACTTATGTCACCTGCCTTCCATATTTCCCAAGAGGATGTCAAGTTTTGTCCCCTCTCTAGTCAGACCATTCACATACTGAATGAGAAATTCCTCCTGAATATACAAAGTAACTTTCAGAAAGTCATAGAATGGAAGGAGTTAACCTGTACTCAAAGCAGAAGTCATAGTGAAGGAAAGGAACTGCATTGATGGATTATCCTGGAACATCCTCCAGCAATTCACAGCTCCACAATTCACCACAGTAATATCACACAAACAGCAGCCAGCTTGGTAACACTGAGCTGTGCTGTGAACCAAAGCAGATCTATGGTGTTAAGATACAGATCAGCTGTGATTTAATGGGCTGAATGGCCTCCATCTCTTTCGCAACACTCAGCAAACCTCCCTCGCTGTATTTGAACTCCACTGAGGGACCCTCTGTATCCAGGTGGGTCTTGGTTCCCATCTTACTGAGGCGTGAGTCTGTGTGACCCCCTCTGGAGTTGAGCTTGATGAATCCTTGGCACAGCAGGACTGGGTGAAACGTACTGGGTGAAAGGAAAGGACCTATAAATTTGTTACAGACTAAAACATTGAGCTGCTCCCTTCTGGAAGTATATAAATTCTGATTCTCTTGTCTTCTTTGAATAAGAGAGTAAAATGTCTGTCTGTCTAGAGTTGGACAGGAGGCATTAGTAAATTTCTAATGATGTTTTACAAGCATCTTGCTGTTTAAACTCCAAATGTGGATAAAGAAAAATTTGCTTCTCTGAAGCATTTTTCACAATGTGCCAAAGTGCTCTACAGCAAATGAAATATGCCTGAAGTGTAGTCACGTTTGGAATGTAGGAAATGTAGGCAGTTTGTGCACAACAAGGTCCCACCATTAGCAATGAGCAATAAGAGACGGCACAGTGCACAGTGGTTAGCACTGCTGCCTCACAGAGCCAGGAACCTGGATCAGTTCTCGGCTTGGGACACTATCTGTGATATGGCTGTGGTGAATTGTGGAGCTGTGAATTGCTGGAGAATTCTTCTGTGTCTGCATAGGTTTCCTTCCAGTGAACCCAAATGTGCGAGTTAGGTGCTTTGTCCATGCTAAAATGCCACTTAGTGTCAAGGGAACAAGCTGGGGTAAATGCGTGGTGTTATGGATATAGGGTCTGAGTGGGATTGTGGTTGGTGTAAACTCGATGGGCTGATTGGTCTCCTTCTGCACTGTAGGGATTCTGCGATTTCTGTGATAAGAAATAACTTGATGATTGGGTGTGTTTGGATGAAATTGAGTGAGGAGTGAATAGTGGCCAGGATTTACAACAGCACGGAATATCTGACGTGATCCTGAATTCACACACAGCTTTGCTATTGAGTATTGTGTAAAGGGTAGTACCTCTGACACTGCTGCCCTCCAGGCGCGAGCGTACACCCTCTAACTCCTTTGGATGCAAACAATGTATGATTCAAAGAAAGTTGTATGGTGCAGGGTTAGCTGTTTTGACGTATCTTTTTCTGTTTTTGAGGTGAGGTGTGAGATTTGCTTCTTCAACAGACTGCAGACGCCCTGGTATTTGCTTAGCATGTGTTTATTGGTCGTACATTTAAATAGGTTACAGAGTAGGCATGTTGTTCCGAGGAATGACTCCAACCTTTCTGTCTCCCTCGGTCTAACAGAGACTGACTGATTTCAGTGGTAATCATCATCATTCATTAACATACTCTAGCTGTTAATCTTTTATCATGTCCGACTTTTTAACAGCAACATGAAACTGTGGGTGGGATTTTTTGGCCCTTCTTGCTAGCAGGATCTTCCGGTCCCACCAGACGTTGTCCCCCTGTGTCTGGTTCCCTTGCATGCCCTTGAGTAAGCCATGCCCTTCACGAGGATGAGAAGACACCTACCAGTGGGCTGCCTTTGCTGTGGGAAGCACACTTCTGCTGGGGGGATGCTGAAAAAATGTCTTTAACTATTTACATGACGTTTCTGTAACCCTTTTTCACAACCACAAATTCTATCCAACATCTATTCATTCCATCTCCAATCTGGGTTGGGGTGGGATGTGGGGGGATTCACAATCACAATCCTGGGGGGATTCAATCCCTTTTAATATTTGCAGCCCTTGGGAAAGATGGTTTGGGGATATGAGAGCTTCCTTCAGCATTGCAGAATAGGCAGTGATTTCTCAGTATTGCTGTCAACATTACTGGGAAGCAGAGTGCAGACTTTGAGATCACTGAACAACAAGGACATTTCACAGAATCACGGAATATCACAGTACAGAAGAGGCTCTTTGACCACTGAGTCTGCACTGGCACGTGAAATGTGCTGACCTGCCCACCTAATCACACTTGCCTGCACTGGGCCCAGAGCCTTGAGTGTTATGACGTGTCAAGTACTCATCCAGATACAATTTAAAGGATGTGAGGCATCCCGTCTCCACCACCCTCCCAGGCAATGCATTCCAGACCCTCACCACCCTCTGGATAGAAATGTTTTTCCTTAAATCTCTCCAAACTTCCCATCCCTCACTTTTAACTTGTGTTCACTCATGACTGACCCTTCAATTAAGGGGAATAGCTGCTCTCTATCCACCCTGTCCATTCCCCACATTACCTTGAACACCTCAATCAGTTGCCCCTCAGTCTTGCCTGCTCCAATGAAAATAACCCAAGCCTACCCAATATTCCATCCCAGGCAGCGTCCTGATGAATCTCCTCTGTACCCCCTCCAGTGCATTTCAACAAAAGACTGACCCCAAAGAGAATTGATCATTAAAACCTCTGGCACTGGAAAAGAAGCACCCAGAAAACTCTGAGGAATTTGTTATTCCCATAAAGGAGTCTGGGAAAAAGCTTCAGAAAAGATATGATTTTCAACTCCCTTCATCTTCCCTCCCTATTGGCATTGTAGATCAACCCACAGCATGATTCAGGAAGGGAGCTCACTGCCACCTTCTCAAGAGGCAACTAGGGATGGGCAATAAATCTGGCCAGCCAGCAATGCCCATGTCCCATCAATGAATAAAAAAAAACACAGCTGTATCCTCCACTGCTGTATCATAAAACTGAAAAAACACTGGAGAATTCAATAAACCCAGACAGCAAAGACAAACTAATTAACTTAATGTAGGACTATCAAAATAGAAGAAAAAGGTGATTTCCCAATGATATTTCAGAAGGAGCCTCTACTTTGGGCAGGGATAAATGGTAAGAGAGCTACACTTCTCTCTATGCGAGGTTGCTGCTCTTTGGGCAATGGGAAGAATTGCTGAAAATATGGAGAATAAGTATCTTCATTTCTGTAATGGGAAATAATTCATGCAAGCAGTTAATTCAGAGATAAGATTGCTGTACAGGATTCTTCAACTTCAGAGAGATTCTGACCTCCAGCTGGTGAAGAGAACTTTCAGCTGGGACTGAAGAATGGACGAGAATTGATGTTCACCCTGGGGAGGTACCAGCTCTTTAACCATCTCTTCCTCTATGGACTCAAATCTGGATTCAGGAAAAGCGTCTTCTGTGGACAAGAGAAGGTAGAATCGGCAACAATCATTAGAGTCAGTGGAACTGAGATCTGAATGCTGTCCAATCACCAAATGCAGTAAGAAGTCTCACAACACCAGGTTAAAGTCCAACAGGTTTATTTAGTAGCACAAGCCACAAGCTTTCAGAGTGCTGCCCCTTCGTCAGGTGAGTGGGAGTTGTGTTCGCAAACAGGACATATATAGACACAAACTCAATTTACAAAATAATGATTGGGATGTGAGTCTTTACAGGTAATCAAATCTTAAAGGTACAGACAATGTGAGTGGAGTAAGGGTTGAGTCACTAAAAACACAGCTGACTTCTAAAAAAACAGCAGCATTGTCATAAGGTGAATTCATCAATGAAAAAGATGAATCATTCTCTAGGACCTGTGTCTCCAATAGGTCTGTGAGGAATTCTTCCTTCTCACTCTTGAGGAAGAGCCAGTTAAGATCCAGCAGGTCTTTCAGTGTAATAATGTAATCAAAATCTGTGATGGATTTCTGCCTCAGTGAAATGTCATCTGCAACTGGATCTACTGCATAGAGAAAGGTATTTACACACAGCTTTGGCTACTTTTCATAGAAGTGGTGTTTCTATATCTTCTACTCTGTGGGCTCTCAGAGCAATCACACGGGCAGGTTAAGGGTACGATTCCTCAGTAGGTGCAGTCATCATTCTCTCTCTCCACTGTGCCCCCTCTAACACCAAAATTTCTCAAGCTGTTTTTGAAGGTTTCTTCACTCTGAGGATCCAGCAATAACACCAATGTTTTTGATTTTACATCGATGTCTTCACGCTGCCACCATGTTCCAGGATGTGTTCTTCCTTCCTGGATTCAAGAGGTGGGACTTGGTTCTTCGACAGTCTGTAGATAAGCTCTGATATTTGCTAAGCACATGTTTATTTACACCTAAACATAGACATGATCCCAACCTCTCTGTCATATCTGGCTGGTGTCAGTGGTACATTATCATCTGTGTCATACATATCCCATCTGTACTACATCTTTATCCCACCTTTACACTACATTAGCATCCTGGACTGTCTGCCGGGAGCTCTGGGTTGAAGTCCCACTCTGGGAGTTGGTGGCTGTTTTAAGAGTGTCTCACTTTGAGCTCTAGCGACCTTCCAGACCCTATTAACAGCTGACTATCTATATCATACGTGGGCCATATTAACTCTTGCTCTGCCTGAACACACCTCTACTATAGTAGCCAAGGAAGGCTAAACAGGATGAATATCACTTGTAATTCCTTCCAACACAGAGCAATGACAGGCAGTAAGAAAGGGGAGATTCCTGATCACCCTTGTGATGGAAAGAAATTGGAGCTTCTACTTTCACTCTCCATTGCTCCAGGTTACAATGTGCAGGGAAAGTCTACTCCTTGGGGCTCTGTTGGTCAGACAATTGATGTAGATTAGATTGATGCCAGCAACATGGGGCTCAATCCTTACTTTCTCTGGGGTAGATTTGAGACCTGCCTTCTTGCCTTGTGGAGGTCACAGTAGTATGAGTCGGAGGTCACGGTGGCGTGGGTCGGAGGTTATGGCACTGTAACCTCTGACCCACAGTGCTGTGGATTGAACCTTCTTTCGGGCTGAGAATTTAAGGTGATGAAGACAAATCTGTAACTGTGAACATGTCTTCAGCTTCCTGGTGTGCTGAGCTCTGGAATGGCCTCCCTAAACCGCTCTGTTTCTCTCTGTCCTCCTTTTAGACATTCCTTAAATGTTTAATATCGCCTTACGTGTCTCAGTGTGAACTTTGATAATGCCCCTGTGAAATATCTTGGAATATTTAATTACGATGCTATTGAAATACGAACTGTGATTTGGCCCAGTGACCTCACATACACCAGGATGGATTCAGGTGGACAAATCCTGCTGATGTGAATCAACAGAATTCATTGAAAGTTGATGTCCACATTGAATTGGAACAGGCTGCTCAGCTATGGAACTGTCCTAACTGGGGGCGATGTGATGCAGCTCCAACGGGAAGAAGGATTTCTTAAACTATAAAAACATTTATGTGCTAAGGATCTGATAGAATTTACGCGCAGGTTTACTTCCTTCTCTCTGGTTTCAGCTGCAGGTCCTCCCCATCCTGGGACTCGAGTCCCCTCTCCAGATTGACCTGGCTTCCTGCACCTCTGCTGCATAGGGTCTGGCCTGATTCCACATCCCACAAGGGATTGCCCCTTAAAGGGGCTATCTTACCACAAGAACCCTCACATGTTTGAGTGGTGAGCGAGCTATTGGGGTGTTACTGAACTGTGTGTGATGACAGGCAGCATCTAAAGAGGTTGCTACATTCTCAGATTCCCTAGCAGTGGATTCTGGGCTAAAAACCAAACTTTCCACTTGGATAATGGCTGTCAGGCAAATGGCTCTTGATGGGGTCAACAGCTCTGCCCCAAGGAGATACCCTCATTCACACAAATGAGCCTGTCTACAATGAAGCGCTAAAGAGCAGTATTCATTCTCGAGGTTTCCAGCCTTTAATTCTTAACCTTGTTTAACTGTAGACCAAAACCAACAGCATTCAATTAGCATGCGACTTGGTGCGACAGTCTGTCATAAAAGATATCAGAGCGTTGGTCAGAATGAATGATTCACAGCTTTGTGATTCTCTGTGAACTGATAAACCCTGACACACTGACAGCGAGGATCTGACGTGGAAATATAACTCAACCCTTGACAGAAGGGGTCAGTTATAAACTCAGTGACTGGGCTAATGAGGTTAATAATGATGTGCTTTATATTCTCTCTATTAGGTTTGTCTATCTGTCGCAATGGATTTTGTGTTTGCAGGCTCAGAAAGTGTCTCAATGCCATATGGTGGAACTCTCTCTCTGTCTTCACAATCCCAAGACGCAAAGCAATGGGAACCAGCACCGTCTCAAATAGATATCTTAATTCCATTCTCAGAGGAACAGCTCTTAGTCAAAGCTAGTGATATTTGAGAAATTGATTTGCTGAAGTATTAATTGTTGTAGATCAGAAATGTGGGTTCTCACAGCGATGAGGAGAGATTAGTGTGAGGTGTTGTGTGAGGTCAGCCTTAACCAGCTCACTGTCAAACTCATCAGTGCAGCGACAATTTGTTAGTCACCAACAATCCTTCATCAACGCCCGCCTAGAAGCTCAGAATGTGGTTTATTACATAAACTATGCCAGAGCCTTTAACCACTGGATTCACTGTGTCCAGAACAAACCTGCACTGGATTCACACTGTCTCAGAACAACTTGGGGACAGAGTATTTGTATAAATGGGGTGGGGTTTGAATGGGGTACAGTAACAGAAATCATTTAACAATATTGTTAGAAAATGGAGATAATTTTAAATAATCTGTACTTGCATTTATGAGTATTAGGAATCATTTTCAGCTTTGCTTTACTCACATCAAAAAAATTAAAGTGGAACTATGGTCTAGTTTCCTTAACACTGCTGCCTCATAGCACCGGGCTCCCAGGTTCAATTCCTGGTTTGGGTCACTATCTGTGTGGAGTCTGTACATTCTCCCCATGTCTGTGTGGACTTCCTCCCACAGCCCAAACATGTGCGGGTTAGGGTGAATTCTCCCTCAGTGTACCCGAACAGGATCTGGAGTGTGGCGACTGGGGGATTTTCACTGTAACTTCATTGCAGTGTTAATACAAAGAACAAAGAACAAAGAGCAACACAGCACGGGAAACAGGCCCTTCGGCCCAACGAGCCCGTGCCGCCGTCCTAACGTCTTAATGACATATCCATGACTTTAGGCTATGCCTATTGTGGAAGATTCCATATAGGGACCAATATAGGGACAATTTGTTACCCAATCAGCCTAAGAGCACATTTTTGGGATGTGGGAGGAAACCGGAGCACCCGGAGAAAACCCACGCAACCATGGGGAGAACGCGCAAACTCCCGCAGACACACGCCCAAATCTATGTGTCTGCATAGCAACAGTGATAGTCTCTGAGTTGTCATGTTGCCCATCAGATGGTCCAGTTTAAGCATACACTAACGACTTGAAGCACTAGGCCACTCCTGAAGCAACATCCAAGAGCAGCCCTCGCACGACCTGCCGAATGCATCTACCTTGTTGGTCAACAAGGTGGACCGAATTGCCTGTGGCAACAAATAAGATATTTAGACAGTCCTGCTATATCCCTCTATCTGCAGACCGCTCATGTGGCTGTCCAAGAGACCCTTAAACAACCCTAGCGTGCCTGCTCCCGCCACCTTACTCGGCAGTGCATTCCACACCCCCACTACCCTTTGTGTGAAAAAATGCCCTCTAATATTCGTCTTATACATAGCCCCCCTCACCCTAAGGCCATGACCCCTCGTTCTATCCATTTCTAATGGTGGAAAAAGCTTACCACCATTTACTCTATCTATATCCCTTATAATCTTATATGCCTCTAATAGATCCCCTTTCAGCCGACGTCTTTCAAGGGAAAACAACCCCAGTGTGTTCAATCTTTCCTTGTAAGACAGCCCTTCCATACCAGGCAGCATCCTGGTAAATCTCCTCTGCACTCTCTCCAAGGCCTCCACGTCCTTCCGGTAGTACGGCGACCAGAACTGGACGCAGTACTCCAAGTGAGGCCTAACCAACGTTCTATACACTTGCAACATCAGACTCCTACTGTTGTATTCTATACCCCTTCCTATGAAGGCTAACATACCATACGCTTTCTTTATCACATTCTCCACCTGTACTGACACCTTCAGAGACTTGTGAACCTGCACCCCCAGGTCTCTCTGCGTCACTATACTCCGGATAGTTTTACCTTTTATCCTATAACTCCCCTCTACATTATTCCGGCCAAAATGCATCACCTCGCATTTATCCGGATTAAATTCCATTGTATGGAATTTAATGTAAGCCTACTTGTGACAAATAAACTTTAACTTTAAAACTTTCATTTTAGAGTGGAGACAGCAGGTCTGGAGCTCTTTGTATACAAGCATTTTTAATGAAGTTTTACAATTCTTGAAGGAAAGTTAAAGCAAAATAGGGTAGAAAAACTGTGCTGTTGCCTAGCAATAGGGAACAGAAAGCAGTTTGAGGTTCAGTTGGTAATTATGCTGTATGGTGAAGGGAGCAGTTTATCTAGACATACTAGCATATTGCTGAGGAAAATAACTCTCAAAATCTTAGATGAGTCACCCTAAAGTTAAAGTAACAGTAAATGTCAAGAGAGATTTGGGCACAAAAGAGATATAAGTTGTCAGCAGCAGGCTGGGAGGGGAATCTGCAGGAATTGTGTCCTAAAAGAAAAGAAGAAAGGTTCCAAGACATTTAAATTAAGACAAAGGAAAAGAACAGAGATCGCGAAAAGGTCTTATTAAAGTGATGTCAAGAGTGAGGAGCAGAGGAAGGCTCCAAGTTTAAAAAGAGGAAGCTAATGGAGCAGAAAAAAGTGAGTTTGTAGCTTTGAGGAGACAGCGAAAGATTGGTGAGTCCTTAATATGGGCCTTTGAAGCAATAGCATTAGTACTGCCAAATAACTGAGTGTATGTGAAAGGCAAAGTTTGAATGCAAGTAGTGATCCAGGGAAAAGGAACTTAGAATGAGAGACTGAAACCCTGGAGATTGATCCTTGTTGAAGATGTCCACGTGAAATTATAGTTTGGGGGTGACATTTCAAGGTGAGTTCTTTGACAGTGGAAATTGGAAATCCAAATTAACAAAGAGATTCTGGCTTACAGTGTGACAAGCAATCTGGGGAGTTGATAAGAAATCCATGGAAGTTGTTTATGTGGCATTTGTCGGGGGGTGGGTTGTCTGACCACAGACCACCTGTTGATTTATGTGGACAGATTTTGCAACTTGTGTTATCCTTATGAGGCTATATATTTATTTGTAAAGTTAGAGTTGGGGTGAGGGATTGTTATTCATGTTTAATAAACATTGTATTATTCTATTAAAGGTTTATAAGCTGATTCCTGTGACTCTGTTCAGTAGCTCACCTCCCTGTTTTTAAATAAAAAATAAAAGTTTGGATCCACCTTGAGATTCCACGGTGGTAACATCAGCAGGAATTGTGATAACATGCTGTAAAAGACTCCTGAGAGACAAAGAGCAGAATTCCCCAGAGACACATCACCTCCAGCGAGCCCCTTTCAAAGAAAAATACTGTGGATGCTGGAAACCTGCAATAAAAACACAAAAGATCAGAAACAGTCAGCCAGTCTGTCAGTGAGAAACAGAATTAACATTTCAACTTGAACGAGATTTTCTTCATGAGGAGGTGCCAATAGAGAGGATGGTCTTCTGTTTGCAGACTCTCTTTCTCTCTCTACACAGCTACTCTCTGGATATGGATGTATATTATGGTATTTTGACTAATACAGTGAGGCGTCTGTCCTGATTGATTACTAAACATAAAGAATTGAACACAGTAAACATGATGGCACAGTGGGTAGCATGGCTGCTTCACAGCACCAGGGATCCGGGTCCAATTCCCAGCTTGGTTCACTAGTGTGGACTCTGCACATTCTCCCCGTGTCTGCATGAATTTCCTTCAGGTGCTCAGGTTAGGGTGAAAATCTGAAAGATGTCTGGTTAGAGTGCATTAACCCAAACGGGTGCTGAATTGTGACGAACAGGGAAATTTCACAGTAACTTCATTGCAGTATTAATGTAAGGTAATAGATTAACCTGGTGTTGTGAGACTTCTTTAAAAGTTTAAGTCTAACATGATGAAGGCTCAGCTGATGAAGGAGCAGTGCTCCGAAAACTTGTGATTCCAAATAAACCTGGTAGACTTTAACCTGATATTGTGAGATTTCTTACTGTGCCCACCCCAGTCCAATGCTGGCAACTCCACATCATTAAGAATTGAAAGTCAGAAATACGGAGCTTGTTGATTGCTCAGTCATTCTACCCCAGTGTGGATTAGACTCTCTGAAGAATGAACTCACTCTCAGGTATGTCCCGAGGCATGATACATTGGGAGACCATGCAGACGCTACAACAACAGATGAATGAACATCGATCAAGAATCACCAAGAGTGTTCTCTTCTTGTTCGGGAACACTTCAGCAGCTACAGGCATTCGATCTCTGACCTTTGAGTAAGCATTCTCCAAGGCGGCCTTCACAACACACAACAACGCAGAATCACTGAGCAGAGACTGATAGCCAAGTTCCGCATGCATGAAGATGGCCTCAACCAGGATCTTGGGTTCATGTCACACTATCAGTAACCCCCCATGACTTGCCTGGGCTTGCAAAATCTCACTAAGTGTCCTGTCTGGAGACAATACACATTTCTTTAACCTTAAGCTTAATGCTCTATCCACTCACATTGTCTGTACCTTTAAGACTTGATTAGCTGTAAAGACTTGCATTACAATCATCATTCTGTAAATTGGGTCTTTAAATGCCCTGTTTGTGAACAGACCTCCCACTCACCTGACAAACTAGCAGTGCTCTGAAAGCTTGTGCTAACAAATAAATCTATTGGACTTTAACCTGGTGTTATGAGACTTTTTACTGTGTTTACCCCATTAAACACTCCCAGGACAAGTAGAGCACAGGGTTAGATACAGAGTAAAGCTCCCTCTACACTGTCCCCATCAAACACTGCCAGGACAGGTACAGCACAGGGTTAGATACAGAGTAAAGTTCCCTCTACACTGTCCCCCATCAAACACTCCCAGGACAGGTACAGCACGGGATTAGATACAGAGTAAAGCTCCCTCTACACTGTCCCCATCAAACACTCCCAGGACAGGGACAGCACGGGGTTAGATACAGAGTAAAGCTCCCTCTACACTGTCCCCCCATCAAACACTCCCAGGACAGGTACAGCACGGGGTTAGATACAGAGTAAAGCTCCCTCTACACTGTCCCCCCATCAAACACTCCCAGGACAGGTACAGCACGGGGTTAGATACAGAGTAAAGCTCCCTCTACACTGGCCCCCCATCAAACACTCCCAGGACAGGTACAGCACGGGGTTAGATACAGAGTAAAGCTCCCTCTACACTGTCCCCCCATCAAACACTCCCAGGACAGGTACAGCACGGGGTTAGATACAGAGTAAAGTTCCCTCTACACTGTCCCCCCATCAAACACTCCCAGGACAGGTACAGCACGGGGTTAGATACAGAGTAAAGCTCCCTCTACACTGTCCCCCCATCAAACACTCCCAGGACAGGTACAGCACGGGGTTAGATACAGAGTAAAGCTCCCTCTACACTGTCCCCCATCAAACACTCCCAGGACAGGTACAGCACAGGGTTAGATACAGAGTAAAGCTCCCTCTACACTGTCCCCCCATCAAACACTCCCAGGACAGGTACAGCACGGGGTTAGATACAGAGTAAAGCTCCCTCTACACTGTCCCCCATCAAACGCTCCCAGGACAGGTACAGCACGGGGTTAGATACAGAGTAAAGCTCCCTCTACACTGTCCCCCATCAAACATTCCCAGGATAGGTACAGCACGGGGTTAGATACAGAGTAAAGCTCCCTCTACACTGTCCCCCATCCCAGGACAGGTACAGCACGGGGTTAGATACAGAGTAAAGCTCCCTCTACACTGTCCCCCTATCAAACACTCCCAGGACAGGTACAGCATGGGGTTAGATACAGAGTAAAGCTCCCTCTACATTGTCAGACCTCACTCCATATCTGACCTGTGTTGTTACGTGGAAAGTGGACTCTGCAATTTGTTTGGGGATTAGTGGAATTTGTTCTATCTGTGCTGATGGACCTGCCTCCTTATATTGATTGGCAATGCTAGCAGGTGTTCAGCGGCAGTCAATAAGTCACACTGCAGCCTCCAGGGAAAAATAGAATCAATAAACTATTTGTTTCCTTCTAAAAGTTTACAGCTTCAGTTTTATAGTACAGATATTTAAGGAATGTCAGCATTTCAAAAATAGTTAGTGAAGGCTCCAGTTCATAAACACACTCAGCCCCCTACGAAGCATTGATTGAGATGAGTAAGTGTGTCCAAACTGCTTGTTCAGAATTCCCACACAAAGAGACAGTGCAATGGGAATGACTCCCAGCTTCTCTCTCTGGAGCAGGCCCAAAATCAGGTGGATAGCTGAATTAAACAGCTTCTTCCTCTCTGCAAGGTGTCGAGGTGTGACAGTAAAGAGATTCCACACTCGCTGTGAGACAATGTTGTCTTTAGATGGATGGGATAATCGCACCCATGACCAGTCCAGTAAATCAGGGAAATGTTCCAGGCTGCTGAGATTTCCTGGCCACAAAAACCACCAGAATCACCAAGACTCAATGCAATTCTTTACTCTAGGGCTGAGAATTTGGGAGCTTTACTCTGTATCTAACCTCGTGCTGTAACCGTCCTGGGAGTGTTTGATGGGGAACAGTGTAGAGGGAGCTTTACTCTGTATCTAACCCCGTGGTGTACCTGTCCTGGGAGTGTTTGATGGGGGACAGTGTAGAAGGAGCTTTACTCTGTATCTAATCCTGTGGTGTACCTGTCCTGGGAGTGTTTGATGGGGACAGTGTAGAGGGAACTTTACTCTGTATCTAACCCCGTGCTGTACCTGTCCTGGGAGTGTTTGATGGGGGACAGTGTAGAGGGAGCTTTACTCTGTATCTAACCCTGTGGTGTACTTGTCTTGGGAATGTTTGATGGGGGACGGTGTAGAGGGAGCTTTACTCTATATCTAACCCTGTTCTGTACCTGTCCTGGGAGTGTTTGACGTGGACAGGTCTGTGCTTCACTTTGAACACTCCGCTGTTACTAAGTAGAAAACATCACAATGTGAATGAAGCTCCTTCATCAAGTGTAACCAAGTGGATGATCAGTTAGTAATAGTAACTAGTTAGTAATAATAACTAGTAATGACAGTCAGTTTGTGATGATAATGATTTTGTGATGTTTGTTTTATTTTGATAACTAGTTGGTGATGTTTGTTTTGTATTTATGTTCCTGTTGGCTCCTGTCCAGGATTGGTCTGCAGTTGTAAACATGAATTAAGTGGAATAAGCAATTGAGCACCTTGTGAACTAACATGGTGTTACTGGCCACAAGATAATCACACACTGATGGCATATTGTCACATATCGAAACCACTAATGAACTGACACTATTCCAACATTTAGTTTCACTCTCCTACCTGGAAACCAAAACAGCTTTATCTTAGAATGTGGGAGGTTTTTGATGAGGAATGTCAGTGTCTGTCACTATTACTCCCTCGAAAACCAAATGCAGCTCTAGGAATTATTTTTAAGCACAAATTAACACAGAATTCCTCCAGTTGTGCTCTGTTACTTACTGCGGTGCCACAGGCTTGCTGTCAATCACAGTTAATGTGGTGGAGAATTGTCCTTTCCCATTCTCCCCTCACTGTTAAAACCCCTACAAATATATTCAACCTTGCTCAAATGCAGTGTGATTAAGGCTTTATTAGTGTTCTGAATAATATCTATGAATGAGTGGTAGGTGGCATAGTGATTAGTACTGTCACCTCAAAGCACCAGGGACCTGGGTTCGACTCTGGCCTCAGGTCACTGCGCATATGGAGTCTGCACGTTCTCCCTGTGTCTGTCTGAGTTTCCTCCAGATGCTCTGGTTTCCTCTCACAATCCAAGGATATGCGAGTTAGGCGGATTGGCCGTGCCAGACTGCCCCTTAGTGACGGGGGACTAGCTGGGGTAAATGCACAGGGTTATGGGAATGGGGCACGGATGGGATTGTGGTCGATGGACCGAATGGCCTCCTCCTGCACTGTAGGGATTCTATGATTCCTTATATATGACTGAACAACCCCTCTGACCCTGAAAAAATGATAATATATTTGTGAAGTATTGTTAAACACCTTCATTATAATCAATGACTGGATCTTGTAAATAATGTAAGAGCAAAGAGGGATAGAATATAAAAGCAGGGAGCTCTTGCTGCAACTACGTAGGGCACTGGTGAGGCCGCAACTGGAGTACTGTATATAGTTTTGGTCCCCTTATTTGTGAAAGGATATATCGGCCTTGGAGGGAATACAGAGAATGTTCATCAGGCTGATATCAGAGATGAGGGGGTTAGCTTATGAGGAGAGATTGAATAGACTGGACCTATACTCGTTAGAATTTAGAAGGCTGAGGGAGGAATCTTACAGAGATTTATAAGGTAATGAAGGGGCTAGATAAGGTAGAGGTAGATAGAATCTTTCCACATAGAAAAGAAATCAGAACTAGAGGGCACAGCCTCAAAATAAGAAAGGGAGCATTTTAGGACAGAGTTGAGAAGGAACTTGTTTTTTAGAGTTTGGTGAATTTTTGAAATTCTCCGTCCATTGAAGTGGTGGAGGCTACCTTGTTGAATAAGTTTAAGTCACGGGTAGATAGATTTCTGATCGATAAGGGAATTCAGGGATATGGGATCAGCCATGATTTTATTGAATGGCAGGATAGGCTCGAAGGGGTAGATGGCTTTCTCCTGCTCCTATTTCTTATGTCCTTATGTCAAATCACATGAACTAATTTGCTGGAATGTTTTTGAAGCGGTAACAGTGAATGTTGATGAGGGTAATGCAGTTGGTGTAAATTACGTAGGCTTTCTGAAGACATTCGATATAGTATCATACAACAGACTCCTGAGTAAAGTTACAGCAGGTGGAATGAAAGGGACAGCAGCAATGTGGATACAGGATAGGCTGAGTGACAAGTATCAGAAAATCAGGATTAATTGATGCTTTTCAAATTGGAGGAAGTTTATTGAGTGAAGTTCCCTGGGATCAAAGTTCAGACCCCTTCTTTTCCTGACAGAACCATAGAACATTACAGCATAGAAACAGGCCTTTTGGCCTTTCTTGGCTGTGCTGAACCATTTTTCTGCCTAGTTCCACTGACTTGCCCCTAGACCATATCCCTCCACACCCCTCTCATCCATGTATCTGTGCAAGTTTTTCTGAAATGTTAAAAGTGACCCCGCATTTACCACTTCATCTGGCAGCTCATTCCACACTCCCACCACACTCTGTGTGAAGAAGCCCCCCCCCAATATTCCCTTTAAACTTTTCCCCCTTCACCCTTAACCCAGGTCTTCTAGTTTTTTTCTCCCCTAGCCTCAGTGGAAAAAGTGGAAAATACCCATCATAATCTTATACACCTCTATCAAATCTCGCCTCATTCTTCTACACTTCAGGGAATAAAGTCCTAATCTATTCAACCTTTCTCTGTAACTCAGTTTCTCAAGTCCCAGCAACATCCTTGTAAACGTTCTCTGCACTCTTTCAATCTTATTAATATCCTTCCTGCAATTAGATGACCAAAACTGTACACAATACTCTAAATTCAGCCTCAACAATGTCTTATACAACTTCACCATAACATTCCAACTCTGATGCTCAATATTTTGATTTATAAAGGCCAATGTACTAAAAGCATTCTTTATGACCTATCCTCCTGTGACGCCACTTTTAGGGAATTATATATCTGTATCCCAGATCTCTCTGTTCTACTGCACCCTTCAGTGTCCTATGATGTAGATTAATGACGTGGGCCTCAATGTACAGGGAATAATTTAAAAATTTGCAGCCAATATAAAATGTGGAAGCCTGAGGAACACAGTGTGGAGTTTCAAAAAGATAGCGACTGGTAACAGCTGAAACTTACTGTAGGAAAGTGATGCATTTTGTCAGGAAAAACATGGAGGAAGAATATAAAACAAAGGGTACTGTTCAAAGGTGGGTGCAGGAGCAGGGGAACCTGTGTGTGTGCATAAAGCATTGAAGGTGGTAGGACAGGTTAAATGGATAATTAATAAAACCTACAACATCTAGACTTTATCAGTCGGGGCATAATGTGGAGTTGTCGGCATTGGAGTGGGGTGGGCACAGTAAGAAATCTCACAACACCAGGTTTATTTGGAATCACGAGCTTTTGCAGTGCTACTTCTCCATCAGGTGAGTCCCAGTACTGGGGGACATAGAGCAAGAAAGTTCTTACTTGGTATCATGCCCCGTTCTAGTTATCACACTGCAGGAAGGATGTAAAGGCATTGGAGAGAGTGCAAAATATATTCATGAGAATGGTTCTAGGAATGAGGAACTTCAGTCCTGGAGATAAATTGGAGAAGTTGAGATTATTCTCCTTGGAGAAGGGGAGGCTGAGAGGCGTTTGATGGAGGTGTTCACAATTATGAGGGGTCTGGACAGAGAGATCAGTGGGGGGAACTATTCCCATTGATAAAAGGATTCAGGATGAGAAGGCACAAGATTGAGGTCTTTCGTCAATGAAGAAATGGGGTCTTAAGGAAAAACACTTTCCCACAGCTAGTGGTTAGGATCATGGATTCTCTGTCTGAGAATGTGCTGGAGACAAGGTGAATCAAGGCTTCCAAAAGGGAATTGGATGATTATCTGAAAGGGGAAAGCTATGGGGAAAAAGTGGGGGACTAGCACCAGGTGAATTGTTATCCAGAGAGCCAATGTGGGCTGAATGGCCACCTTCTGTGCTATAAGCCATGATTCTAGGATTGAAAACAAAATTTTGTGCATGATATTGTACAATATTTATACACAGGCCTTTATTTTCTCTTCTGTTTTTTGTGAGATTTGATTATTACTGCTTTTCATTTCCTGCTTGATTGTCTGTGAGAATTCACTCATGTGATTGGTCACTTACATAGCTTGGTGACATCACTGATCTGGGAATCCTGTTAATAGTGTGACAGTCAGTGACAATGTCAGGGGAATTAAAGCTCAGAGATCACTCCATCTCTCGATAAACCTTTCTTCAAGATCAGCACCATTACAATCTCAAAACGTAGGCCAGAGTCCGAAAACTCTGACAGTGATAACTCTGTAACTGCAACATTAATCTGTACAGGCAATGAGCACCAGAGTGGGATTAGACAGGGTGAGATATTACAGGGTGTGGGAGTGTGAAGGGAGGATTGGATTAGACTGGTTAGGATATTAAAGAGTGCAGTGACTGAGGAGGAGAGTGGGATTAGACTGGTGGGATATTAAAGGGTGCAGGGAGTGAGGGAGAGAGTGGGATTAGACTGGGTGGGATACTAAAGGGTGTGGGGAGTGAGGGGTAGAGTGGGATTAGACTGGGTGGGATATTAAAGGGTGCGGGAGTGAGGGAGAGAGTGAGATTAGACTGGGTGGCATATTAAAGGGTGTGGGGAGTGAGGGGGAGAGTGGGATTAGACTGGGTGGGATATTAAAGGGTGCAGGGAGTGAGGGGGAGAGTGGGATTAGACTGGGTGGGATATTAAAGGGTGCGGGGAGTGAGGGGGAGAGTGGGATTAGACTGGGTGGGATATTAAAGGGTGCGGGGAGTGAGGGGGAGAGTGGGATTAGACTGGGTGGGATATTAAAGGGTGTGGGGAGTGAGGGAGAGAGTGGGATTAGACTGGGTGGGATATTAAAGGGTGTGGGGAGTGAGGGAGAGAGTGGGATTAGACTGGGTGGGATATTAAATGATGCACGGAGTGAGAGGGAGAGTGGAATTAGACTGGTGGGATATTAAAAGGCGCAGGGAGTGAAGGGGAAAGTGGGATTAGACTGGGTGGAATATTAAAGGGTGCGGGGAGTGAGGGGGGAGAGTTGGATTAGATGGGGTGGGATGTAAAAGGATGCAGGGAATGAGGGGGAGAATGGGATTAGACTGGGTGGGATATTAACGGGTGCGGGGAGTGAGGGGGAGAGTGGGATTAGACTGGGTGGGATATTAAAGGGTGCAGGGAGTGAGGGAGAGAGTGGAATTAGACTGGGTGGGATATTAAAGGGTGCAGGGAGTGAGGGGGGAGAGTGGGATTAGACTGGGTGGGATATTAAAGGGTGCGGTGAGTGAGGGAGAGAGTGGGATTAGACTGGGTGGGATATTAAAAGGAGCAGGGAGTGAGGGGGAGAGTGGGATTAGACTGGGTGGGATATTAAAGGTGCAGGGAGTGAGGGGGAGAGTGGGATTAGAATGGGTGGGATATTAAAAGGTGCAGGGAGTGAGGGAGAGAGTGGGATTAGACTGGGTGGGATATTAAAGGGTGCGGGGAGTGAGGGGGAGAGTGGGATTAGACTGGGTGGGATATTAAAGGGGAGGGAGTGAGGGGAGATGGGATTAGACTGGGTGGGATATTAAAGGGTGCGGAGTGAGGGGGAGAGGGATTAGACTGGGTGGGATATTAAAGGGTGTGGGGAGTGAGGGGGAGAGTGGGATTAGACTGGGTGGGATATTAAAGGGTGCAGGGAGTGAGGGGGAGAGTGGGATTAGACTGGGTGGGATATTAAAGGGTGCAGGGAGTGAGGGGGAGAGTGGGATTAGACTGGGTGGGATATTAAAGGGTGCGGGGAGTGAGGGGGAGAGTGGGATTAGACTGGGTGGGATATTAAAGGGTGCAGGGAGTGAGGGGAGAGTGGGATTAGACTGGGTGGGATATTAAAGGGTGCGGGAGTGAGGGGGAGAGTGGGATTAGACTGGGTGGGATATTAAAGGGTGCGGGGAGTGAGGGGGAGAGTGGGATTAGACTGGTGGGATATTAAAGGGTGCAGGGAGTGAGGGGAGAGTGGGATTAGACTGGGTGGGATATTAAAGGTGCGGGTGGGGGAGAGTGGGATTAGACTGGGTGGGATATTAAAGGGTGCAGGAGTGAGGGGAGAGTGGGATTAGACTGGGTGGGATATTAAAGGGTGCGGGGAGTGAGGGGGAGAGTGGGATTAGACTGGGTGGGATATTAAAGGGTGCAGGGAGTGAGGGGGAGAGTGGGATTAGACTGGGTGGGATATTAAAGGGTGCGGGAGTGAGGGGGAGAGTGGATTAGACTGGGGGATATTAAAGTGTGTGGGGAGTGAGGGGGAGAGTGGGATTAACTGGGTGGGATATTAAAAGGGGGGAGTGAGGGGGAGAGTGGGATTAGACTGAACATAGAACATAGAACATTACAGCACAGAACAGGCCCTTCGGCCTTCGATGTTGCGCCGACCAATATAAAAAGCAATGCCCCTCCAAACTAAACCATTCCTTCTCTTCCATATACTTATCAGCTAAGCTCTTAAAAACGCCACCAAACTTGGCGCATCTACAACCGCTGCAGGCAGGGCATTCCACTCCCGAACCACCCTTTGGGTAAAGAACCTGCCTCTGATATCCGTCCTATAACTATCACCCTAATTAATAAGCTGTGTCCCCTCGTGCTAGCTTTTTCCATCCTAGAAAAAGGCTATCACTGTCCACCCTATCTTAAACCTCTAATCATCTTATATGTTTCAATCAGGTCCCCTCTTAGCCGCCTCCTTTCTAACGAAAACAACCTCAAATCCCTCAGCCTCTCTTCATAAGACCTGCCCTCCATACCAGGCAACATCCTGGTAAACCTCCTCTGTACCCTCTCCAATGCCTCCACATCTTTCTTATAATGTGGGGACCAGAACTGCACACAATACTCCAAGTGCGGCCGCACTAGAGTTTTGTACAGTTGCAACATGACGTTGCGGCTCCGAAATTCAATCCCTCTACCAATAAAAGCCAAGACTCCATATGCTTCCTAACAACCTTCTCGACCTGACTGCCTACTTTCAGGGATCTATGCACATACACACCAAGATCCCTCTGTTCATCTAGACTACTAAGAATCCTACCATTTGCCCTATACTCTACACATTTATTAATTCTGCCATAGTGCATTACCTCACACTTTTCCACATTAAACTCCATTTGCCACCTCTCGGCCCAGCTCTGCAACTTGTCCAAGTCCCTCTGCAAACTATAACACCC